>SJRY01000299.1:0-473973 GCA_011319805.1 Macrocybe gigantea
GTTTTGCTGGGCATGCTTACTGATCATCGCCGTAGAATGAGTAATGACGGGAAAAGGACGTACGTACCGCACCGTTCCGGACCGCTTACTTCAATTTTACAGGAAATGGATGTCCTGACGAGCCTATAAAGGCGAAACAGGATGCAGGACTGGATCCCCAGTCACCTGTTGACATCCTGTTTACGCTCGAGCGGACTTCAGCGACACTCGCTTCGCTCGTTGTCGCTTTTGAGATACACCCCCTAACCTAATGATGCTCGCAACACTCATTCGCACTCTCTATCCGGTCCAAGGTCGTGCTCACCGTGCGTGCGGGCAGGGCCAATATCATTGCGCAAGTATCCTTGGGCATCTCGTCAGCCTGATCTGACCCTCTGGTTTATTTTGTATGTAGGACACCCCCAGAAGCGACTTCGGGCCCTAAAGATCCTCGTGCCCGTCTAGCGGAACGTCTGCTCGCGTTCTTAATGCGAGCCTTTCAAAAGATCCTCGAGAGCGACGTCCTCGAGCAAAAAGTTCGCTCCGACACGCTGAATTTCCACACCCACTCACATGAACATGCAGCGCAGGAAAGAGTTCAACGAAAAGATGGCTTTCGCCGTCGCGCAGCTGTTTGGAGACAACGTGGGTAGGATGTGGTACGTCAGCAACCTTGCGACGGACCCGTCCTACCAGCGCAGGGGTTACGGCGGTGCACTCCTCGACACCGTCAATTCGCTCGTGAGTACCCAAAGGCTGATTTGATCCACGTCGCCAACGCGGTTGAACGTTTTTTGTGGACGGGTGGTCGGACAGGCGGAGATGACGATACAGACGGTGTGGGTGCAGTCTTCGAACGTAGACAACACAGGGTTTTACGAGCAACACGGGTTCGTCACCGTCGGCGAAGTCGTGCTCGGCGACGAGGACCCCGAATGGCATGACGTGCCTGTCTTGATTCGCATCGTGAGCGACTCTGCGTTCTTCCCTTGCATTTCCGAAAGAGCTGAAATGGGTTCACGATAGATGGTCAGAGTGCCGGAGAGCGAAAAGGCGTAAATTAATTGTATATTTTTCTTGGAATAAAACACTCAAGTACACGAGTCCAAATGTGGGAAACATTAGAATCGGCAGTAGTAGTCGTACACGGTATCAGAGGGTGAGATTGTACTCGTATTCGTTCGGGCCGCTCTGGGCTATCCAGAGGACGGCGGCAGAGAGCATAAGCGCGAGGCTCTGCGACACGTTGGCGTACCCGTAATATTTGAATTGCTCCGGGTACCCGTTCAGGACGTACTTGAGCACGAGCAAGCTCTGAACGAAATTCAGCGTTGGAAGGATGACGACGATGAAATAACGCACGCAGCTGCCCGCTAGGCCGCCGGCCATGAGCGCAAACCCAATGAACAAAAATAGACGGGCGCGCCACACTGCACGCGAGTCACCGAACCCCTCCTCGCCGCGCACGCGGTCCTTGTCAATGACGTTGATCACGAGGTAACCTAGCAGTGCGCAAAGGCCTGGTATCCAGTCAATGAACGTGACGTGCACTGGCGGCTCCTCAGCCCCAGGCTGCTGCCCCCATGGGGACTTGGCGTGCGCAGAGAGCACCGCAGCGTCGATGAACGTCCAGTTGGCGAGGGCGAACTGCGTAAGGGTGAAAGGAAGGGTTAGGAAATGCTTTGGCAAAAGCAAAGTCACGTCTGGACGTACGAGTGCGCCGGCGAGGTAGACTCCGATGGTGCGTCGATGTTTCCCTAGCGAGAGGTCTGGGAACGGGTTGATACAGACCCGCCGCGGGTCGTAGTTTGCGCGCGGAAGTGACATCGCTCTGTCTCTGTCTGGTATTCCTAGGGTGAGTGTCTGTGTTGTAGCGGTTGGCGGGTGGAGCGTGCTCGATGCGCTCGACGACGGCGACGATGGCGGGGAAGAGTCTCTGTCCCTAGCAAAGACTGGTGGTCGCAAGGAGGACGGAGAGGAACCGTGGGAACTTGGCTGTGCATCGTGCACGACGACTTGGGTCTCCACTTGAATTTCGATTCTGCGTGGAGATGAGCCAGAGGCAGCGCCTTGGCCTTGGGTCTGTGTCGGAGCAAGGTTATTCTCCGGATCGCTGAGGATGGCCATCGCGGCGTGCAGACGACGCTTCAGTCAGTCCGTCCTTACCTCGAAAATTTCGAGAACAGCAACACTCTAAACTCGGATTTTCATGGGCGTCGCGGCAATCACCCTGTGCTCTGGAGACATGTGCCCGCATTCAACCTTTTAGATCTGACTGTTCAATCAGAGAGGACAACGGCGTTTTGACGGTGCCCCAGCTGGACAACGATGCATCATGCTGCATGCTTTGCTCCCCTCCAGTGCTGCTCTTCGGTTCTGTGTATCATCTTCCCAACCACTTCCAATTCATGCAACGCCTGCGCGACATACTCGAGCTTGCCAATTTTCTGTCTGCGAACAGGCACTCCTACCACAAACCCATCACGTCAATCAGACGATTCGGACAGGGCTTCTGACTGGTATATGCTTATCGGGATACTTGGCCATGCTCCAGGTCATTCTTTCCGCTGGTTAGGACACTGCTTAGACTCGTCAAAGCGTTCTGATTAGCCACTCACGCCGAGATGTACATGTGTGCCATGGCGTGAGCGTGAGTATGTTGCTGTACATACTTCAACGATCTGCCAGCCATAGCGGAGAAAAGGTGCGACAACTCGAGGGAACGAATTTTTTTCTCTCGGAGATGCTGGTACTGGATCTAACATATGAGCCTTACGTCTCGCTCGAGATCATTGCTGTATCTAGTTCACAGGGCGAGCCGTCTTTGTGATATCCGTCTGCATGACCTCCCGCGAAGAGGTCCTGCTTTGGCTCATGTTACCGGCATTCTTTGATCTCCAGCCGCCTCTATTGAACTGCCGCTGCCAATGCTCAAACTCATGGAGCGGCTTATTCGACCAGCCCGTCGAATCGTCTACGGCGCCTCATGGTTCACAGCCTACGCGTACCACATTATGATTCAAATGCGGATTTCACCCCCTACAAGACCGAGCTTCGGAATGTCTGTCCTCCAGAGACTACTGATACTTCGCTGTAGCGATACGCCATGGAGCGCCATTCGCTGGTGCGTGGAACACTGCAAGCTGCTCTCAACGTTTATTTTGGCAATCCTCGGATTTGGAAATAAGTGCGGTTTGCCGCACCAACTCTGCTAGCCTTTTTGCGTGCTTTCCCCAAAGCCATGGGTCGTAAATCTCCGTTTCGCGACATTGCCGCGACAGAGCTTGAGCAGCTTTAGGGTACTCCATTTCCGTAGAATGGTAGCAGAAGTTGATATTACATAGGCGGTACAGCATCACCATGTTGGTAATGTCGAAATGATGCCGATGTAAGCTATCTGCTTTCTGACAACAATCTTCCATGCCTCGCTGGCCAATAAATGAGTCAAAGATGAATATCATCCGGTGCTTTTTGCCACTCTGACAGTGGGTGGAGCTGTGTAACTTCCGACACTATCGTGGCCTACGATATCGACGGAACATCTGAACACTGCTCTATAGTTCGATTTTCTCCTCTATAGCCGACGTTCCACAGAACTCTTGCACCGCATGTCGAACACATGTGATCTTGTCATTATTGTGCCAAGACTTGCAGGGATTGAAGACTAGCTGTCAAAAACGTGATGGCGGTACATTGGTACCCTTAGGCTCACGACGGTGATAAGAACATGTTTCAATTTCCTTCCTGGAATTTTTACGCATACTCCTCTTGCCCCTTTTTACCCTCGTTTCTGTTCAAGGAACAGGCTAGACGTGGACAATGTTTGTCCCCTTAATCTCTACACGCGATGCGACGACGTCAATGACAAGATCGATGAAACGCCTGGAGCGACGAAAAGGTGGAGGTGGAAAGGGCGGAGGAGGCAGAAGCTCAGGCAAGAGCAGCAGCAGTGGCAAGTCTAGCAAGTCTAGCAGCAACAAGTCACGACCCTTCAGTGTCGGCGGCGGACGAACAGGCTCAAGCAGCTCTGGCGGAGGAGGAAAACCAAACACCATTCCTGCTGGCCAGCCATTCGCTGGTCGTATAGCCGGAGGAGGCACGAGAACACAAATTTTCGGAACCAAGTACGAAACAGCTAATTTTTACGGTATGATGACTGACTCTTTCTTTTCGTCTTAACAGGGCATATGGAAGCGGCTATCCTGGCGTGAACGGCCGTGGAGTCGCTGGCCGAGGGTTTCCGTTCTATTTCTGGCCCATCGCTTGGGGCACGGCCGTGACCACGGGGGGAGCTGCCTACCTGTACACCGACGAAGTGAGTCAGCTGTCAACCTCGCCTCGCTGTGCGCGATTCGAAGCTTACACATCTCCAACTTAGTATGGTCTTCCGAACAACTCAACACGTCCCGGTGGTTCGATGTGTGCCGCTGCGTTTATATCGAGCTCTACAAACGCGACGACGTTCCGCCTCGTCTCGGACAACTCGACGGTCGCCTCCCTCATCACGGACATAATAACAAACTGCTCCGCCACGCTCGCTTTACTCAACTCGACGCGGACGCCGGTGCCGTATGCGGGCTACCCAAAGCCGGAGCAAGTCATCCAGTACTACCGCGCGAGCAGCATCGCGCTGACGCTGGATGGGTACAACAACACAGCCAACTTTCTCCCCGAGGGCGCGCCAGACACGCCACTAACCGAGAACATCGATACACGGCTTTTGAATTGTCTGAACCAGACAATCGGAAGGACCGCACCTCTCATTGGCGGCGCAACAGGTTTGCAGGTCGCCTGGTCACATATGAGCTTTCTCGGGCTCTTCTGGGTCATCTGGAATCTTTTATCGCTGTTTTGATCGCCTCGGAATGCTACGGGGCTTTTTGCAAGAGGTTTATCACGCCATGTCGCTGTTATCGTCGTAAGATCACGATGTCACTCGTTATTCCTTTGTTTGTCTACGATACCCTTTAGTATAAACTCTGTATATTACTCACTGTCTAATCAGAACACGATACGGGTTATAGTACCTGACCTGATCCAGCGTCTGACGCGTTTAGATATGTTCGACCTCGCCTCACTTCCGGCTGATCTCGTCGATTGAAAAATGGCATTGAGACCTATCGCTACGCTAGCAGACAGAAAGACAACCCATGGACTCTTCGAAGCACGCTTTGAGCTTTGGACAAAGGTCTTGGGACCCAAAAGCAGGATTCATCCAGTCTCAGCCGAACTGTCATTTGAGGGGCCAATTGAATCAGTTGTCAATGAGGCCACCAATCTTCGGCTTGCGCTTCAAACGTCTCATTACGAACGAACTATCTCCTGGATTCTCTAGTTGAGATTGACGCGGGATGCGCTCGTACCATCCTATAACATGGACACGCTGAACAACCCATCTGTGAACGATTATTATACAAGACTTTGCCGCGTTAGTATGGCTGTGGCCGTCCCGCATTCTTCTTTCTCTGGCAGTTCAGCGATGCAAAATCCTGTGCACAGGCGCTACGGCACATGCCTCATTAGACTCGGCGACAAGTAACTAGCGCCAAAGGTCATCGCCACACTGGAGCCTCATCTCCGTTCCCTACATCATCGTTTGTTCTCCCTTGAGAAGGAACAAAAAGAGCTACAAATCGCGCTAATGCAACACTGACTTAGCGGAGCATTAGCGCCTTTCTCCACCTACCGCGATTCCCTCACAACCACCGAAATTCGCAAGTGACATATGAAAGGCAACCCATCGATATTGTTATCAATGATACAAAAACGAACTGGGATCGACGAACATAGCGGGAAGGATGTGGAGGACAAATGATACAGTTATTAATAAGTACTTGCGCTAGGAAGGGTAGCGTAGCGAGGAAGGGAAAAAAAAAACAAAGCGCAGGAAGCAACAAAAAAGGATATACGTATAGGTATCTTGAGTGCGGAGGATCGTTTCAAAAGGCTACACGGGTTATATATATGTTCAGGAAGACCGGGAAAAAAAAAGGCTGACAAGTAATGGCTACAGAGGGATTTGAGAGGCGAGCATAGGTGATACTGTAAAATGAAGAAAACGAATCAAGCATTAAAACGTGGGTAGGGCCTCCTTTCTCAGCGCTCGGGCACCGGCCTCGAGCTTCGAGGGTAGTGATGATATCGTATCTAATGTGGCCGTCATCAAAAGTCGTCGAGGTGGGACAAAAGCAAGAAGGAAGGGAAAAAAGAGAAAAAGGACCCAAAAAAAAAAAAAACGTCTTTCTACGGCCAACCACGATGCACCTGCATCTATACCAGCCTTTTCTCATGCGTGCGCAACGCCGGCATGGTACCCGTCGAACGTGGGCACAGACATGTTGATCTCGGCACCATATTCCTGGACGGCATAAAATTCGGGGGCAAGCTCGTTGGGCTGTTGCGCTTGAGATGGTACTGTCTGGTCGCAGTTCATCATGCCCACTTCCGAGTGGTTCGGGTTCCCAAACTGCAATCCGAGCGCAAACCCATCGATATGCTGCGGTTGTTCTTGAACAGAAGCGGAGACGACGTCCTGGTACACCTCCGTACCGTCGAACATGGACTGCTGCGGTGGAGCGATGGCTGGCGCTGATTCCGCGGTGAAAGCAAGGTGTTCGGATGAGTCAAAGCCCTTCCACATGTCCGTAAACACATGTGCGTCGGCAGGATGGACAAAGTGTGTCGGGAGGATATCGGACACTCCGGCGGGCGACGGCGAGCCAGAATAGACGGTAGAAGGGTGAGAAGATGAATTGGACTGGCTCGGTGGCTGCTGCGTAATGGGGTCTAGTGGCCCTAAGAATACATTCGCGTCATTGTGTATCGTTTGTGTCGGGGCGATGTCGTTGAGTAAGGGGTCGAAATTAGGTGGATGATGGGATTCGACGTTCGTGACGGAGAATGCGAAGTCTGGATTGTGTTGGTCAAGGAAGGACTGCTCGAAAAGCGAAGTGTCAACCTCGGGGAGCGGAGAGTCGTCGCGCTGGAGCGATGTGGGCGCCGTGCCAGGGAGAGGCATCGTCCACAAGCGTGTGAAGTGCTGGAACGGCTGCGCGCTTGACGCACGGCGCTGGCCCAGTATAATCCTCTGCTGCTGCATCATCTGATGATGCTGGGACATCATCGTCAAGCTTGACGGCGAGTCCGACCTGCCGGTGTTCGAGAAGAAAGGCAGGGTCGGGAGAGCGATGTTGTCGTGCTCAGCAAAGCTATTGCCATAAGTGAAGGGGTAGTGGTCATTTGGGAGTGGGACGGATGAGGAACGACGGTGCGGGTAAATCGGCTGTGGGAGAGTAGCGGTCATGGGTTGCGGATGCATGAGCTCAGGTTGGAGCTGGGCTTGGGACTGAGGCTTGCTGTCTTGGCGGATGAGGTCAAGGCTTCGAACAGCGGCGGCAAGCTCGTCTCCTTTCTTGCCTTCTAAGAGAAGCTGAGCGACCTCTTCGCAGCGGCGTTCGTCCTCGGGTGTCGGCGTTGGCTTATCCTTCTTCTTTTCTTTATTTTTGTTGTGCACAGGGCGGAAACGGTAATCTGGATAGCGCAGCTTGTGCTCCGCCTTGGCATGCTTCGCCTTGATTTCCCAGATGCGCTTCTCCTCAAGAGGGAGCGCTCGCCAACAGTTGCCTACGCGGGGTGAGATTTTTTCTGTGGTCAAGATGCCACACTAGGTGCTCACCGATGATTTTGGAGAGGGATCCGTGGTTCGTCTCGATGGAACCGGGGACATGCTTCTGACGGACAAAGTCGGCGCGAAAGAGCATGAAGGCGTTGGGAGGACGCGGGATGTAACCCAGCGAGCGCCGTTTGCCGGGCGGCACCCGTCTCCGCATTGGCGCCGATGCGGGCGCTTCTGAGGGTGGGAACAGCTGCGCTCCTGGCGAGTCAGGCTCAGGCGTGGTGGACGATGAAGCACCGTCCTCTGGAGCAACGTAGGAGACGGGGTCACATTGGGCGCAAAGGTGACAGGGCGAGGGATGCCATAGATGCCAGCCTTGGCGTGCATGAAGGCTAGAATGCGTTATCAGTGCCGCTGCGATGGTGTAGATATGGTCAAGCTGTGGGAGAACTTACAGAGAGCGAGTGAGGATCGTCGACGACGAGCTAGACGTGAAGCAGGCATGATTGTCGGGATCTCGTGAGCGGCGGAGTCTCCTAAAGCAGGAGAACAATAAGGACGGAAGGAGGAGGTGGTGGGTTGTTCGCCGGTGGTAATTGTCTTCGGGTCTTTATACCGCTCTCCGAGGTCAAATGATATCGACCCTTTAAGACCCCGATCACTGCTTATGTCATCAACACTTTTGCATGGATACAACAGTGTTTTAAATCACCGTGTCTATACAACCTGCGATTATCATTATCCACTCGCATCTGACAATGCTGTTCTTCCGTCAACGAGATGGGGACGCGCCCATTGATGCTGGTGCTGCTCAGAGAGCTGACGGGGTCGGGGTGCCAGGACCTATATGAGTACACTCCGTTCATGTCGCCGAATTTGGTCGAGCGTTTGTGATGGTCTTTTTTAGACCGCCTTGTTCTGCGAGGAACCTTCTGACCACCTCACTCACGCCGAGCTCGAATTTCATCACCTGATCTTTTCTTCACCTCTCGCAGCATTATACACTTAGCTTCAAACGTCGGGTTCATCGAACAAGTTGTGCATTGCAATTTTGTTTTTGAATTCATTTCGCGTTTGCATTTTCTGCGCACTAGAGAGGGCTGTCACTCATCACCCTGAGAACTCTGTGTCCGTCTCGGCCGCTCCGAGGGTGGAAATCGCGGCTTAAGTCCGACACAGCACGTATTATGGAACCTCCACGCCATGCTTTCCCATCTCCAGTTATCAAGGACAGCCCCCAGCAGTCCCGGTGGCATTCTAGCATCAAATGCATCCCCGATTCCATTCAATAGCACTGCAACGACGATTCTTCCTTCCGCCAGGCTTCCAAACCATTTAAAATGGCAAGCACACACATCTCTTTCATGTACAACACAGCTTGGCCTATCAGTCCAATTTCCTTATTTGGCCTCAGCCCCTCCACACGCCTCTTTGTTCTCAAATAGTCTCGTCCATGCTCAATTTTTCGCCTGCTCAGGCGCTCAACTGGCCCTATGCGCTATGTGCCTCGTCCTTGTCCGCTAGAATCCCCTTTTGAATCGCGTTGCCTAGGCTACCTAGTCCTCTGCATGCACTATGCTCGGACAAGACACGTCCCGTCCGATCGTGTTTCGCAACACATACAACGGACCTAGAGCCGAGCTTGTTCTTCCGTCCCGTATGCACGTCACTGCCAGGGTCCATTTCCGTTGGGATAAAGGCTTCAATAAAACTACACCGCCTCCATAACATCCATAGCAACGTGGCGAGCTCGTTAATTTTCTAGCCGATCTGAATCGCAACTGGCAGAAAAAAGTTTTGTTTTCCCTTGTAATGCTATGTAGGTCTACATTGAATCCCATTCACTCTTCAAACTAGCATTCATTCTGTTGCGGTTATGTTCGCCGGTTACCGGGCCATAGATAACGAGAAGAGCTCGTAATTTGCCTTCTTGAAGGCAATTTTAGATTCTCTCACGATTTCATGGTCTTCCCCCTTTGCATACTTGGAGTCTTGCGGCGTAGCGCTCGCAGATTGTTTCTCTGTTTCTTTGCACGACCGGTTGCTGCAAAGCCATTTGCCACGCCAAATTCATCTGCGGCCTCCAAGTACGATGATGGAATTTTTTTTTATTTCTTTCCTTTTTGTCCGTTTGACTATGCTCTTTCTGATCACAGTTGCCGACGATTCTTGTTCATGTCTCTCGCAGACCACGTCATCGAAACTTGTCCGGGAGCTGAGTTGTCTGATCCGCACGATATTCTGGAGCGCTTCGTCAACAAATGCCATCTCGCTTCTCGCGTCCGCCCCTTTCGTTAGACCACGCACCTCCATTTGACCATAAGCGTCGCAGGGCGAACAATAAATTCGCGAACGAATGCACTGCGTATGAAGAAGTCTAGGAGAGGATACCCATTCTTCCCATCCCTGGTGCGTCGCTACGAGTCATCTTAATCGAAGCCTCAGCGCATCCGAACCTACGTTTCAACGATACTTGTGATGGCATGCGCTACTTCGTTGACTTCCGTTGCAAGGCATCTTTTCCGCGTCCAGCTTTCACGCAAAGTCAAGAGAATCGCCAGACGATAGTGTTGACTTGCCCCAACACCGTTTTTCACAGCATGCCTTTCCCTTGTTGAACTCCTTGCAATATAACGTCACGAAATTACATAGGATCTTGAAATTACATTCGTCTCGATCCAAGTATCAGTGCAATACCCGGTCCGGTGAATCCACCTTCAATATTAAGTACCTGCCGATATTCTACGAAGGCAATAGGAGGTGAGAATCATGACATGAAGTGTCAGGTATCTAGTTACGGGAGGGTAAGCAGTCGTATGTGATCGAGAGGACGGAACAACAGACGGCAAAGCACATAGAATGGATGATGTAGTGTCAAAGTGTCATCTTACGCTCGACAACCAAGGCGGATATCAGTATATGGTCGAATATATCATCCACATGCCCGTCTGGGAACACGGTCAGGAGGGGTGCGGGAAGGGGTGGTGAGGCGTCTGGGGGAGGTGGTATAAACGACGCCAGCTGCGTCATGGACGAATCGCTAGCAAAGCACTGAAAAAGGTAGCGGAGGCAGAAAAGAAAAGAAAAGGAACACATGAGATGCATACGCGGACGGATGACAGATCGATTCCTGTGAAGGCTCACGATGCACATGGGAGACCCGTCGTCCAGCTTCGCGCGGCAGTCCCAGCGTATTCGGATGTGGCGGAAGTTCCATATCCAATGCAGTTGCTGCAGGCGGGTCCGCATTCGCAAGCGAGGATGGTGACGGTGCGTTCCATGAGTCAGGTATCGGCGGCGGAAGAGGAAGGAACTTTTACATACAGAGGATGCATTAACAGGCGAAAGGACATGCGACAGCCGTGCGGCGGTATCTCCTATGGTTAAGACGGCACGCTTCTGATTCAAGGACAACCTGTGAGTAAAAATAAGCGACGGCAAAACGGATAACGTTCCAGCTGGAAGGAACGATGACAAAAATTGGGGAGAACAAAGACCTGGAACGCACTCGAACTTGCCGACAAACTCTCCGACGAGCCCACCCCCTCCTCCTGCCTCTCGGTGCACCTGCGTGACGTACATGATCGGGAGAAACGGATTGAGGTCCATTGAGACGGAGATGCGGTACAGAGCATCGTGTGCGAGCTCTGCCGCATCCGCAGTGCTCGATGCAGCGGCGGAGGTGGATTCGACAAGGAATATCGCGCTAGAGTCGGACGTTCGGCTAGTGAACGTGTACGAGATCGGCTGCGGCGGGCGGGTGTTCCTCCTGGAGGCCAGGAACCACGGGCGTTGTTCTTGAGCTCTAAAATCCCCAAAGAGCGAGGGTTGAGATTACGAGACCTCACCTGGGAGGGTGGCTGCGAATCGCACTGGCATAACTTGAAACAAAAAGTCAGAAATGGGATGTTGAACCTGCAACGTGGTTTGCGTAACTCACTCCGGCGGGCTATCAACGCTCGGACGCGGCGGCTGCGACGGTGCGTTTGGATCAGGATCTGGTCGACAAAAAGAGGAAAGGGCAACCGAAGTGAGCGATTGGCACCGACCAGAAGCTCATTCTTGATCATCAGGATTCACAAGCAAGATGGAGCTCCTCGTCAGAGCATCAGATCGACAACAAAAGAGACAAAAATCCTGGACGTCATGCCCATGGAACGAGGAAGAGGGATGTCGAATATGTAATTGCAAAACTTACCGATAATCATGATTCGAGCGAACGGAGGGGTTAGGGTGCTACCAGGAAGCTCTGGATACGTTGATCTGGTTTTCTGATCAGCTGCTTTCTACTCTCAGGCGTTGCCGGGCGCCGTGTCTGTGCATGATATGGATTCCGTTTCACTCGAGAGATATGATGAACCGGAGCAAGGTCGTTGCGTCGCACAGCCACACCATCAATTTCAAGAAGACGGTCGAAATCATAGGCAGCATGAGTTCATATCATAAGAAATGCGACAGGACAGAAAAAATATCAATGAAGTGATCCGCAGAGCGTACTACAGTCAAAGCCAGCGTTTTTTTGTTTGTTAAAGCATAGACATACGAGAGAAAGATCGTAAACGCCTTGTCCTCACCATCGAAGATAGACCAATATCTCGTACTCAGGCCAACACGCTCCTTGATACAGGAAATAACAGAAAAGAAGAAATGCCGGTCTTCCATCATTTCCTTACGTTACAGATACAAGGAAGGGCGTAGCGAGATGGAAGAAAGTAGGGCGGAGGAAGCGTTCACGCGCTCTTGTGAGATGCCTTGATGGCAGCGACCTTTGCCTTTTTCTCTGCAAGACGCTTGGAAATGAGAGCGCTGCAGCGAAAAAGCTGTTAGAATGCGTCAAGGTACAAGCCTGCAAAGGTGAACGTACTCGTATTCTGCCTTTTGCTCTTTTTGGCGTTCCAGTCTGCGGCGCTTGAGGGAGCGGAGGTGACGACGGCGTTGGAGGCGGAGGGGTGTGACGAGGCGTTGAATCTTAGGTCTAAAAACACACAAACATAAGCTCGACAGATTGGTCTAAAGTTTCAGAGAAAAAAACACACGCTTTAGTGTAAGGCTTGGCATCCTCCTTCTTCTGGCTCTTGACTTCTCTCCTGACGACGTATTTCCTGACATCGTCATCCTTGGTAAGGTTGAAGAATTTCCTGATCTTGGTCGCCCGCTTGGGACCTAGCCGCTTGGGGAGAACGGTGTCAGTGAGGCCTGGGATTTCTCCCTCGCCCTGCTTGACGATGACCAAGCTGAGGACTGCAATATCGGGTCCGACAATGCATCCGCGGACAGATTTACGCTTGCGCTCGCCAGTGCGGCGGGGTCGATAGCAGGAGTGTCCGTCTGAGAGGAGCAGTCGGACACGATAAGGGACGAGAACACCCTGTTTCATAGGGAAGCCTTGCTTGTCGTTTCCACCCGTGATGCGGAAGATGTAACCTTTCCATTCATCGCCGAGAGAGTCACCGGGAACTTCTTGCGCGATTTTCTTCTCGTAGAAGATGCGGCTACGTAAAGAGACGAGGTGAACGGGTGTAAAGTGCGACGACGCGCGGAGAAGACATACTATCTCTTCTCGTCGTCGATATCGATGAGCTTTTGGGCCCCGGTGGCGGGGTCTGAAAGGGGAGATTTAGACGCTTTGTCAAGGCGTGCGGTGGCACGACTACGAGAGCTTACTAGCAATGTTGAACTTCATACTAGATTCTGTGTCAAAAGAAGGATTCTAAGGCGATGAACGTAAACAAACCTCAGAAAACAATAACCTCAGGTCGCTATACGCAGCGACGAGCAGATTGACCTCTTGCGATGGGTTGGGGACGATGGCAAGTTTTCTGCAGCGACGGAGGCAGCACGCCAATCAACACGCGCAAACAAAGCCTTGCCCGTCAGAATTAAGGTTTGTTGACTATACAGTTTGTTTAGCCACATTCCGGCAATTGCCGTTGCGTCTGATTTGCAAAGAATGCAGAGAAACGACACTCAAGTTATTTCTTCGACACCGTGAGTAGTGATGCCCAATCCTTGAATTTGCGGAGACTAATAGATTTCAAAGCCAACTTTAATCTATCATCATGGGTCGCATGCACGCACCGGGAAAGGGCATCTGTACGCTTTTGCATTCAATCGTACTTCAGGACGTTGTCGCTGACCGAGCCGATCCCAGCGTCCTCTGCCCTGCCTTATCGTAGGGCACCACCCAGCTGGCTTAAGACATCTCCCGAGGACGTTGTCGAGATGATCGTCAAGCTCGCTCGCAAGGGCCTCACTCCTTCGCAAATCGGTGTCACTCTCCGTGATTCCCATGGTATCCCCCAAGTCCGCTTCGTCACCGGCAACAAAATCTTGCGTATCCTCAAGTCGCACGGTACTCCTTGATATTTCTTTCCTAGTTGACCGTTTACTTATACACTGGCCTCTCCTCCGTCTTTCCTCGTCTTCTTGCCTTTCGCGCTGCGTCTATATCATGCCTTTTGTTTGGGGATAGGACTTGGCCCATCCATCCCTGAGGACCTCTGGCACCTCATCAAAAAGGCGGTTGCCGTCAGAAAACACCTCGAGACTAACAGGAAAGACAAGGACTCCAAGTTCCGTCTTATCCTGATTGAGTCCAGGATCCACCGCCTTGCGCGCTACTACAAAACGAAGCAGCAGATCCCTCCTACGTTCAAATACGATTCCGCTACTGCATCGACGCTCGTCGCTTAATAGGATGGATGTGTTTTATGGGATATTACTTAGGCGTACTTTTCTCTATGATGCATTCGCTATGCTTATAAGAAAGAAAAAAAAACACGACATTCTGTCCAATTGTATGCATCTGCGCAGAAAGTGCATGGGTGAGTTATCCTGATGTTTGGCATCGCACCGAAAGAGTTGAGAAGTGGTCCGTCTTCATGGCATTGTGATCCGAAGAGGAGATAAAACACCATTCGTTTGACTTGAGAAGAAAATCGTTGCGGGTGGTACCTGATTCGCAGCAAACAGGGACCTACACAACCAATCGCACGTGAGGATGGCAACGAACTTGGTTCCTCCAAATCGTTTCACACCTACATGTGCGCAATTGTTCCTTCCATGAGGTCTGCTACATTCCGAGGCCGACGACGCGGCTTACTGATAATATTCAACCCCAGTCGCGTTGGTAGACCAATCTCTATGTAAGTAAGCACACAAATCTTGCAGAGCAGACTCCACATGATCACTCGCAAATTCCACATGCATCTCAGAGCTCAGCGACACGTATATGTGCCCGTTTCCTCTCGTAGCCGTGCACAATATATGAGTCAGAGAAACATGCGTAGCGCGTTCGACCACAATAGTGGAGCTGAGGGCCCACACCCGCAAGCTCCGGCCTTAAACTCGCTTGAAGCCACTTCCGAGAAACTTCGTCTAATATCTACCCATTAGGTGGTCCATCGAAGTCTCGTCCTAGGCAATGGCCGCAGAAGCATGAGAAAAGGCTCCCGAGCCATAACCGATGAAGCCGGACGCAAATCATTCTCTGGTATTCAAAGACGCAGGTCAGATCGGTTTCTATTTCTGGTTCCATTATTTCACTCATGAGTTTTGGCTAGAAGAAAATGTGATAAACGCCATGATGTCTCTTTTATGCTCTTTTTCTTCTCAATACCACATTGTTTGCTCAACATACCAATATTTCCGGCTTGTGCTTCGTACGGCGCTACAGTCACATGTGCCTTCCGGGGAAAGGGGTCAGTGGATAGAACGATGACATGGCAAGCCTAATCGCAGAGGCCGGGGGGATGTTCTCTTTCCTTGCAAGTTCATGATCCACCACATAGGCCCTCTGACTGGTCACTCCCCAGTTCGCCGACTCATTCACGCTTCTCTTTTCGTCGACATGAGCACAGAGCCAAGAGCTCATGGCCCGACCTTCCGCCGTTTGCCTGGCCGCTTGTCGACGTATGCCCATTTGGCCTCCCTTAGCAGTTTTTTCTGTCTGTTTATACCGCCTCCGTGAGTTTGCCTCCTCCCCCCTTCGCACCAAGAGCTCACATGTCTCTTTTTCCTCGCGGATCCTGTTCTTCACCTCGTGCTCCGCAAATTGAAGTTCATGTGGACGCTGCCGTGCATGGCCAGCATTCTTTTTTTCAACGGATGTTCCGGATCAGAACGCGTAGTGTAGGTAGGCGGGGGACACTTAAAAGCCTTTGCATTGTACTCTGCATAGGACGGAAAGTTTCTCGCTTTGACGTTCTTGAGCAATGCGTGCCTTGCATATCGCTTCGCTGCTCCTCCTTGCGCACCCCATTGCTTCGCAACAGATCTGGGATATCGTACGTGTTGTTTAATTGAATTCTGGTTTCATCCCTGTCAATGTCTTGTTGCCAGTGGCAGACGACATGGGATCGTTCCAAGCTATTCACGTCCCTTGCCCCTTCTTCCCCATCAACTTCGTTTCTCCTGGCCCTGTTGCGAGTGCCGATATCATGGTTCAGGACTCTCAAGTGCTGCAACAGATCGTCGGCTTCGGTGGCTCTCTAAGTAAATCAATTATATATACTTCAAACTTCCTGCAATTGATTGGCGTGCCCATTAACAGCGGACTCCTCGGCGCTGACCCTCAATAACCTCAAGGTGAGATCAAACCCCAACACATTTCTGGCCAAATTCTCATTCCTTGTTGCCGGCAGTCGAGGAACCCTACAAATTACTGGAATCTGCTCAGCTATCTTTTCAATACTGCTGACGGTGCCAATGCTGCTGGCCTCAGCTATATTCGTGTACCTATCGGTGCTTCGGATTTCTCAGCTTCAGGTAAGACTTTTCGCACCAGAATTAAATCCGAAGCCTATGTCATCCAAAGTGTACAGTTTGGACGACACAAGCGGCGACACGTCATTCAATAGTTTCAACGTCAACAGGAGTCCCTCTTATTTATTTTCTGTGCTCAAAGACATCCTCAGTGTCAACAGTCGAGTCAACGTTCATATTTTGCCTTGGTCACCGGTCCGTCTCCGAAGTTTCTCGTATTGGTCCAATGCAATCTCTGATTTTTTCGATTTCAAAGCCTGGATGGATGAAGACGACAGGGACCATGAATGGTGGTTCCCTGCAATCTCAATATGTCAGCGCATGTATGTTGATGCATCATCGTTTTTATCCCTTCTAATTGTATTCCCCCTATGCAGATCCAACCTACCTACTTAAGGCCGTCCAAGGCTTCCGCAATCAAGGCATTCCAGTCTACGCCATCTCCATTCAGGTGTTGCATCCAGCATTCACTAGCTTACTTCGGATATTTATGACAAGATGAACAGAATGAACCTCAAAACAACAACCCAACCTACCCTACTTGTACCATGACTCCGGCGACCGAAGGCCAAATAGCCACGTCTCTCCGAAGCTTGTTGAACAACAATGGCCTCGGAGGTGTGAAAGTCATCGGATACGAGGTTCGAAATATCTCAAGTCCTGGGCACATAGCTCTGACTTAAATTCCCATAGCATAATTGGGATACAGTATCGTACCCGCTGTCCTTGGTGAGACCTTGTCCCATTTATTCCTGTCGTATATCTCGTTCACATGATATTCACAGATGCAAAATGCCGGCAACGCATATGCAGGTGTTGCTTTCCATTGCTACGGCGGGTCGGTGAGCAATCAAGACCAGTTTCACAATTCATTCCCTAACAAAGTAAGTCACTAAGTGTCTCGCGTTTATTTTCATCGTGCAATTGTTTCTAACGGGGATGTAGGAAATATACATCACCGAGTGTACAGGCACTTATGGTTCGGATTGGTGGAGTGATATCAAGGTACTCAGTGAATGCCTTTCAGAGGTTCTGTTTTCTGACAGTGGTGAAAGTGGTATATGGACAACATGTGAGGAGCTGATCACTTCGACTGACGGCAGAGCGAGCGCTTACCTTCCCGCCAGGTTTATTGGAGGTTTGGAGCATTCTGCTAAGGCGGTAATGTTTTCTACGTCTCCCGTTAGTTTATAAACCCACATACGTTACACACTAGGTTCTGATGTGGAACATTGCGCTGGATGGCAGTGGTAACCCTAAACTGCCTGGCACAGATAGTTGCGGCGGTCCTGGTTGCAGGCCCCTTGCTACTGTGAACGGCGATGGCAGCTATAGCGTCAACCAAGAGTGTACGTCCCCCGTTTTGGTTTTACCCACTGTGAAATCGACTAGTTGTAGTCTACGCGATGGCACAGGCTTCTAAGGCGATCATACCGAAGGATGCAGGCGGACCTTACGGTCAACGAATCGGAGTCTCTGTAGGGGGCTCTTTGGGTTGGGCTCTACGCGTATCAGCGTTTGTAACAGGGAGAAATAACCCCAGCGATTGGCTACGTTATTCTATCGTGGTTCTTAATTGTGCGTACCCGTGTATTTTCTTGCATATTTTCAATAAGTATTGATGAAAACATGCAGGGGATGACAATGCATCATCATCCTGGAACCCTGTGCTGTAACGGCAACGATCGAATTTAAAGGCATGCAGGTATGTCTGTGTTATGTTCGACCGGCTGGGCGCTCGTTTACTGGAGGGATTCAAGGCGAAATACACGTTTCCAGTTGGCGTAACTACTTTATGGTGGTTTGGTCCCCCAGCGGCAGCTTTGCTCGCCAGAATGGAACGTTTACGCTGAACGCCACGTCCACGAACGGTCCAGCGCAAGCTTCCAGCTTGCCAACGAAGTCTCTAACACCTCGCAATGCCACTGCCCACATTAACATTATATCATCAGATGAAACTAGCTCTAGGGTTTTGCAGGGTTTGATTGACTCGAGGGCTAGTCCTTGACATGCGCTCAGCTGTATCTGCAAGATGCTCTTTGTCGCGAGTTATATATTTCTACTATACTTTCGCTAAATCCGAACGGATATACAATCGCAACACGGTACCTTTGGACAGTCAGAAGCCTTCTGCAGAAACGGAACTTTTCTGCGCCTCAGTGCGCATGTCCTCTCAAGACCTGGCAATCAATATCCCATGGGTAAATTCTCTCCGTAGAAGTACCCGAATCGAAAATAGAACACGCAGAAGCCTGCCTCTTCTTCATGCCGCTGCAACTGATCTCTGGCGGTCAGAAAGACGGCAGTTTTGAAAACTCGTGCACAGGGTCATCAGATGAGTCATCACTGCTAGTTGAGGGATTGCGCTAGCGAGCGTCAACACGAGGGGGCATCTTTGCAAGTGCTTTTTACACGACATAGGGGACATTGTTTATTTACAATAACACTTACGCTATTTTCAAGGGTTTTGCCGCACAAAATTGTGCAGACGACAAAAGTATGGATGCGCTGACGAATGCGCCGAGTTCCTTGTCTTACCAGGATTTAACTAGAACTGCAGCTGCTCAGGTGCAAAAAATATAGTCTGCTTAACGTCGGGAAGGTTGGCGCTCTTTGCAAGTCGGACGGCCGTCTGCCCCTGATCGGATAACGGAAAGGACTCAATGTCTATGATCACGGACTGTCACTCACGAGCATCAAAACTGATTGCGCTTATGATTGTTAGATGTCAGGCCTTTTGGTGCTAGACTTTCAGCGCTTCTTACGCCTCGTGTTATCATTTCTTTTCTCATTCACCCGCTGGCTATGTCAGGGTTCTCGTCGCGTGCACCGCGAGCAACACATTTCAGAAGCCCGGCAATTTTACGGCCATCTTCACCTCTTCGCTTTTACCTAACTTAGCAAGCGTTAGCCAAAATGTTGGGGCAAAAAAAAGACTGGCGCCGTCCACTTGGCAGATAGCTCGGTTGTCGTGTGCCCTTCTGATTCGGGTTTGCCTGCTGGACGAAGCCAGGTCGGTTTGTTTGCAGATCACGTTGCCCATTTCTCGGTTGATTCATTCGCTCAAGCCTAGAAGGAAGGGTTTTTTCTCAGATTTCGATCCTTGCCTGGTGGCACGTATAAAATATTATGCTCCAAGGACTATCGCATATTGCTGCGACCCGCCTTTCTGTTCGTTGGCCCATTACGCTCATTATTTGCAATTCGTCTTCGGAAGACTGAGGAGAACGAGAGGGAAATCATGGCATCCTACCTCCGCAGCCTATTTGGAGGTTACTCATCCAACGGAAACTCGCAGTCAAAGTCACACAAACGTAGTACTTCTACGCCTTCTGCTTCCACGAATGCCAATCTGCATCTCAATCATATCTACAGCTCCACTGGAGCTGCGCCTTCCATTACTTCGACGCGGACCAGCCGGGAGCGCAGTAACAGTTATGGCTCAAGGACGAATACTCCGTCACCTCTGCGCTATGCAACATATGACTCTGGTTCTCTCCGTGCTCGGGATGCGGCGGCATACCAACAGGAGCAGTCAGCGTTATATCAAGCACAGCACCCTCCTCCCCAACAGCAGCGACAAACTACACCCCAGAAAAAGGCTCGTGTGCATATGTATCGAAGTGTAAGTCATAAGCCCGGTGAACCTCGTGCGTAGTGCCTCATTTTGTGTTGCATGCTGCGCCCTTACTCTTGTTCTTAAGCCGCTCCCTATCCCATCTATTCACACTCGGCTTCTTATACAAGCGTTCACTCTGCGTCGAGTTCCTCCATCCACCCTGGCTCATCCATATCCGGGCACCGACCAGCAGCCCAACGATCCTCAAGTTCTGGAAGTGTTGCAGCGTCGGAACCTCGACCAGCTCTCAAGCAATATCACACTTGGCAGCCTGGTACAAAAAGCGCTCCTCGTATGCTGGTTCGGTTTTTTCTATTACGGTGACAATGACTGACAAAAACCACGGCCAGAGCCTCACGCGCATGTATCCTTTATGAATCCCAATCGACGAGTGACGATGCATATGCATCCGCTCCTGGCTTACAGTCGCCTTCATAAACCACCTATCTCTTACGACGTCACCTTCACACCCTCCTCTCACACTGTTGTCGATAGGAGCACCCATTCTTCGATTCCAAAGCACACTCTCGCACAGCCGGCTACTGAACCCCCGACGTACTCCAAGTTAATCCTAAAATCGGACAGATTACCTTGGCCCATTGTCGTTACATCCGCCGAGTCGAAGCCCGCTGCGAGGTTTTATCTCGGAGGACCGACAAACGCGACGAAACATCCATCGCCGATCACCAATTTGGATGTGCTGTACGCTCTGCACAATACGCTTTCGCTGCGAGTCACCCAGCAGGAGTGGGAGGCATTGGGTCATGGCAGCCGAGCTCAGCGGAAGGTCACTCGCGCGTATGAAAAACGCTGCTTCAAAATGGGCGGCGGTTGGGACGGCGGCGTTAGGAGAATTGATTTTCTCGGCGAGAAAACCCGACTCGCCGGTATCGAAGTCGACAAGAGCGCGGAAAGCAGTACCGGGAAACTCGTCTTTAGCAAGGCATGACCTCTCAAGACGACATGCTAGCCCATATAGGGCATGAACAGAAAAAAAAGGTCAGCATCGCATGATATTGAGGACTTTCATTTTATTAAGCCGCGTTGGACTTGTATACGTTTCACGAACTCCACACCACGTTTGCTGCCTCGGTGACTTGATTTTATGTACTAGTATTGTTTTTGCTTTGGGTTTAAGTCGTTTTGGGTATGCGTACGCAAAACACGCGATGTGTTCGCACGAAATGGTTGTAAATTACCTAAATGCTTTCGGAACAAGTGCTCTTCTTCGTTCACAAGTAAAATCATCAAGTGGACATTACGACAGAGTTGTCGAACTACAGTCATTCGGCGGTATTGAGGAGAGCTGCGAATAAATGGATACGAGTACACAGTATGGCTTAGAGATACAATGGTTTTTGATACTTTTATGGTCCGTTGAGTTCATTTGAGTGCGGCGAGCCGGGTATCGAGCAGAGCTATGAGATACAATAGTAAAGTAGCAAGCGAAAAGCAAAGTTCAACAGCAATGACAGCGGCGGAGTAGTGAGGCAGGAGGAGCGTCGCGGCGTCCATCCAAAATGTCGATCTTAAGGCAATTGTTGATGTGTTGATGATGATGAAAAAGGAGCGAATCGAACGTTTTAGGCGTAGGGAGTGAGATTGAGGATCCACGCAGCGGAATCTCTCTATCCAAAGAAAGACCGACGAAGGAGAAGTTACGGCCAATGCAGTCAACGCGCTTTAGGCCCATGACATACTCATTGGGGTTGCCGGAAGTACGCTCATGAAAACTGGTCGAGGCTGCTGCCTGACTCTCTGGGGAAAGCTGGGCAAATTCTGTCTGTTCTACAGAACGGTAAAGCTGACTATGCAGCCCAGAAATGACGTTTTCTAGGGTGACGCCGCCGATGTTGTCCACGGTAAATGACCAAGTCGGGTGTCCGGGAACCCTGACTCGAACACGCGCAGTGGGCGGATTAAATGCGAGATTTGAATATCTGTCGGCTCGCAGAATCGGGCGTGCTTAGCGGATCGTCTAACATCATAGACTACCCGGCCTGGATGTAATGCTGGATGTAAAAGGGGTACAGTAGATACAGACGAACCAGAGCGAATGCTCCCTGTGCAAGGAACGCGTCGTCAGCGTTATCAATCCGAACCAGTTCGACGAAGCCCTTCTTACCTGATCCAGAATGATAGGAAGGTGGACCAGGCTCAGGTGACGTGTATGGTGGTAGCGTCGACGGACTTATCGGCACCGAATGTCCTGCAGAAAACGACTGTGCCTCAATAGGGTGGATCCATGAGGGAGCAAACGAGGATGAGGAAAGCCGATGTTTATCCGAAGCAAGACTTTTGGGAGGTTGAGACTTGTAAGATGGCGTCGGTGATGAATACATATTAAATGGGGTATATATTTGGGCGGGACTATAGAGCGTGTTTGAGGAGCGCAAGGGCGTCGAGTCATTTTGCGCCCCTCCGCTCGGGTTTTATAGGAAACCCTGCGGCGGGTGGACCAATTGGTGCGCATTGTGTCGGGCTTCGGGAGGGCGCGATTGCTTCTATTGGTTTGGGGATCCGACTGACTCATTCTGACTCGTCGGCAAAGCGAGCAACAGCGCTGAGAAGGTCATCTGGCGCAACGAATTTGACCCTGTATAGAATGGTCTAACAGCTTCATGGGCGGGGATGAGTCGGCATTTCCATATATGGAAAGAGGAACAATGGACTTCGCACTTATCGATTGATCAGGCGCGCGAATTCGAACATCCATCAAAACTTCCGCGCCGCCGCGCCCCTTCATCACGTCTGATATGGGCAGCGAATATTGAACCGTAATAGGCACGAAAGGAAGCAGAAGGCGGACAGCTCAACGTCTCGCTTATCGCACAGATCTCCTTGCAAATTCCGAGTGCCAGACGATTCCCGTGAGGGTCACGCATGAAGGAAGCCTTGCTTTCGTCCGACGGCTTGGCGCAGCGACTTATGCTGAACGCTGAGCTGTCGGACCTAGCGCAAATTCAGCAAAACTGTGCCAGGATCTTGGTCTGGATGTTTTCACTTACCGTCTTGAGCCGTTTCCGATGGCATCCCCTTGCAACGCTCGCTGGGATTGTGAAGAACTCCTGGGGTAACGAACTAACAAGCCATAAGTCCTAGCTCACTTGTGAAGTCAAATCCGGGGATAGACAAGATTCTCGGTTCTCATGGGGACCAGTGACGATCAGTATGTATCGCGGATTGGCCTTGAGAGCGAGCGTGTCGTTTGATAGTCAAGGGGAAAAGGGAAGATCATTGTGCCAGGAAAGTTGACGTTGAGAATTATGGCCCTTGAACTCATGATGAACGAACGATTCGACGCTCCGTAGATGGTGGTGAAGGGCACAGAGAGTATGTATCGGAACGTGAGACGACGGAAGATATCGGTTGCACAGCCACCACCTGTTGTCAGACACACGTCTCCTGGCATACTGGCGTATCATATATCATATATATTATTACATGACCATGTTAGCTAGCTCAGCAGATATACAACGAACGCATTCGATGTGAGTAACCAGAACGTGTGATTCAGAATTCAGGAAGTGATAAGCTTCATGTGCTCAACTCCGTCGTGATAGACTCCTCGCAGCAGGCCAACCATCCTGGTCTTTCCCTTCAGAAAATCGATGCGCTTGACTCCCTTGGAGTGCTCGTGCTCAGTCATGGATGGGATTGCTCTGCATCTCCTCGTGAACGCTTTCGCAATCTCGGTCTCCTCCGCTCGGGTCAACCGGCCCCACTCGATGTGCGAGATCTGTCTGTTCAACTTCTGATAGACACTCCACAGGACGTCGCGCAAGGTTATGGGCGGAGGCTGGAAGCCCCCGTAGGGATTGGGGCTTATGTGTCCTCCATACGCCTGGTTGAACTCCAGATTGATCGGCCACTGCGGGATGAGATCGCTGACGACGACTACGTGCGTGAGCGGGGGATGGAACGCGGGCTCCATAAGCTCCTCCATCGTCATATACGCGGATTGCCCAGGGCCGTAAAGCCGTAGCGGAGCGAACGACGGCGCGCTCAAGTCGAAGAAGAAATCAGAGCGGGGAGCCTCGGCGTTGATCCATGGATTGACGTAGAACTGCGTTTGGCTGAAATAGGTCTGCGGGAAAGCAGCCCGTTCTGCATCTGCGTCCATCCGGCCAGTTGCTGGTGGTACGCGGGATTGCCGAAAGAATGGCGTCTGTCGCGGCTGTAGCTCGGATAGCCGGGATGCAGCCAAGGTGGCTGCGATCCGTGCCAGGATGGTCGGCGTTGACGCTGGTTATATTCCCAGGCGTCGTAGCTGTCATCGTAGGCGGATGAAGGGAAAGGGATTCGGTCCCCGACATTGGGTTGGGCGTTGCCCAAGTGAGGCGAGCCCGAAGAGATCCTGGGCGGGAGAATGGCGATAGACTGATATCAGGAAGGAACGGCGTGTGCGATGACTGTGGTGTGTGATAGTAATAGGGCGTCTGATCAAACTGATATGACGCAGGTGTGCTTGGTCGATGAACGTACGGGGACGACATTGTCGGCGCTCAAGTGACGACGGCACGGGGGCTATGGCGGCTAGATGATAAAATGAATTGTCGTTTGGGCGCTTGCGTTAGTGAGATGACGGATTCAAGCCCACTGAGGTGCAGAGCTGTTGAGTGCTGCCAAGCTGTGGAGGGATCGCTGCACTCTTAAAAGAGCCAGTAATCAATCTGAAAAATATGAGTTATCAACAACGGTGGCGCCGTTGTTGTCGGCACCATTTCTATGCGCAGTCTGGCACAACATAGGCGTCTAAAAAGTTCGAAAGACCCTAAACCCTTGGGCGCTTTCTCGCATGCGCACATGCAATCTTGAGTTGGACCGCTTTCGAAAAGACCGTTGTCTATTGGTTTCGTGTCAGCCGGAAGAACTTGATGGATGGATGCGAATTCATGGTAATATCATTCCATATACTCGAGCAAACTTCCACAACATGGCAACACAGCGTTCGGAGCCAAAGCGCGTTCCGATGCCGGTGAGCAATCCGATATAAAACTCTCTCAATGGAGAACGAAGATGTCGCAAAAAAGAATAGAATTGAAATAAAGATAACGAGAACAAGGTAGAGAGTGAAGATAAATAAAGACCACTCTAAGACAGATTGAGACCGTTCGTGTTCACACAAATCGAAACGTCGCCACCTCTTCCCGAAGTATCGCCCTCCGCCGAGCTGTGTAGAGAATTGCAGTTCACTCCAGTGCCTTGCCGCGAGCTGCCTTGCTTGATCCGGTCCGCTGAACCCCGATGGGACGGCCGTTGACGACACTAGCTATCGGGCGGGTCTGAGTGTTGGGAACCGGTGAAGCAGATGTATCGTCGGCGGTCGAAGGTACTTGGTTGGCGGGGCGCGGCGGAACTGCGGGTGGAGTGATAGGACCAGAAGAAGTGTTGGGCGCAGTGATTGAGGCGGACCCAGGAGCGGGAATGGCGGCACTGTTTGCTGCGCCGGCGTTCGGAATACCGCCAGGGGGAGTGATTCCTGGAGAAGGGACGTCGGGCGCAGGAGCGTTTGGTGCAGGGACATCAGGCGCAGAAGCGTTTGGTGTAGAGACACCGGGAGCAGGAACGTCGGGGGCCGGGACATCAGGTGCAGGCGTGTCGGGTGCAGGGGAGGCAACAGCGGGAGGGTTAGGTGCAGGTGCGGGAACGTCGGGGGCCGGGGTTGCAGGTGCGGGTGTATCGGGCGAGGGGACGTCGGGCGCAGAAGTATTGGGAATGGGGGTATCTGGAGTGGATGCGGATGCGGCATCTTGGGGTGCGACGCGCCCAGACGTGTCGCCACCAGAAGTGTGCTTCCAGATGCATCAGCTGCGGGGCCTCCAGACGGGGTGTTTCCCGAAGCGGAGGTATCTGAGCTCGTGCTGCCCGAGGCAGACGCCCCAGATGCAGGGCTTGCAGAGGAAGAGCTGTCGGGTGGGGGACGACGGGCGGTGGGCCGACAGGTGCTGGACCGTCAGGCGTCGGTGCGTCGGGGACGGGAGCACCAGGAGCTGAGGGCCGGGTTCTGGAATGCCGGTGCTGATGTGTCAGGTGTGGTTGTACCAGGAGCAGGAGTGTCGGGTGTTGGGACACCAGGTGCAGGGGCTCCAGGCGCGACACCGCTGAGCACAGTTCCAGGAACAGGCCACCGGGAGCGCTAGCGCCAGTGACAGCGCCAGGAATGACGATGTTGGACACGGCACTCGAATGGCGGAGCCAGGACCGCCAGATTGCTGCGAGCCGTCCGAGGGAACCACAGAAATGGTGACGCCGTCGGCGCTCAGATTGTTGGGCTGCGGACGGCAGCCTGGGGAGCCGGCGCACCAGAAGCGGAGCTCGGCAACCCAGCTCTGAGATTCTCCAGCTGGGCCAGTAGATCCGACAGTGCGTTGGGTCCAGAGCCAGACCATTGTTGATCGTGGACTGGAGCGATGTGATGACACTGCTAACTTGACCCTGGAGCGCCGGTGGTACTGCGAGGTTCGCGATGGTATCGCACACAGTCGAAACAGGCTAGATGTAGATTCTGAGTACTCAATCAAGCAAGCATGAGCGCTAGAGCCTACCCCGGAACAACCTGTCTACTTTGTACCCTTCGGGGAACATGTAAAGCGGACACGGCGCTCATCAGAGACAGGAGGGCCAGCAACTTCTGGAAGGAAGACATCACAGAGCTAGAAGGAGAGAAGGAGTGCAACGAAGGTGAGACTAGTGCGTATGAGCCCGATGGTGAGCTCAACAGCGCTACCAAGGCATACCTTTATACCATCGACGGTGGCTGTCGGTGTGCTGCTCGACGGCGGACGGTCATCCAATACAGTCATCCTCCAGATGAATAAGGCAATGCGCATTTACGGCCCATGTTGGAATATGCATATCGGGGAAGAGGTTCAAGTAGTTTGGGGCTGACGAGGACCCACAGAACATACTTATTAGGTAATCATTTTCTAGATCGCCGTCTAGACAAGCTCTTTGCAGGTTGTAGGGCTGAGCTGTAATGGTCGTGGTAGCAGACTTCCGTATGAACTCGTCGAAATCGTCGTCAGTCTCCTCCACGACAAAACGACCCTTCTGAATTGCTCCTTGGTTTGTCGTCAATGGAGAGCAATCACGCTTCCCCTGCTTTTCTCATCCCTCACGTTCGATTTCCTTTGGAACCACTCCAAAGGGCATGACAGCCGCTCAGCCATTCGTGATGTTGTCCGCCGCACCTCCTCGCTCAACCGGTGCATCGATCACAATCCACAGGCGGCGCACCATGTCAGAAATCTCACTTTGAGGAATTGTCGATGGGCTGATTCGGAAATGGACCATTGGCAAGGAGCGTTCTGGGAGGTGGCTCACTTTTTGCGCCGGCTGCGAGGCGTCGAAGTGTTAACGCTAAGGAATGTATTACATTTCTCTCCCAGACGGCGTCAGGCGATGTCTAGGAGTCATCCTGGAATCTCCTTCTCTAATCAGCATCGACTTGGACAACCTCACTGTCTGGAAGCCAGTAGACATGGTAGAACTTTTGAGCTTCTCGCCATGTCTCCGCGTCCTCCACTCGTCATGTCAAGTCTGTTCACCCCTATGGCTGGGCTGATAAACGTCACCTCGAAAACCTTCAATCTGCGTTCCCCGATCCTCAGTCCATCTGCTTGCACGAGCTACACCTAGACTCGCCCAAGCCTCATTTCGACTGGATTTTCCAGTCTTCTTCGTGCTTCCATGTAAAGAACTTGAGGAGTGTCTATATTGCGAACTTCAGCCTATCGTCGCAGGTCACTGTCCAGGTATTGCAGGAGAAGACCTTCGCGACCGTGCCATGGGTTGACTGGGAAGGCGTGTTAATCCGTCGACCTTAGTCGCATGTTGCATAGTCACCGGACTACATGTTTCCATTAGCCTCGAATTAGGATGTGATGTTGGCATTTTTTTGCCTGTCTTATATCGCATTACGATCCACTCTGCAGTTCTCCGGCAACGAATGAACATTCTACACGATGCCTGGGGCACCATGTTCCCTTGGCATCAGGGAAGGTAGTCATTCAATCACACATCAGAAAGAACGCCCAAGTCACCAAAAGGCATCGACCAGAACTAGAAGGCGTGAGATCGCCGACTTGCGCGCACAACAGTGACGACGATCCCCAGTGCCAATCTATCGCCCAGCCAGCTCTACGACCTCCCGGCGTCACAACGACGGGCCTCTGCCTACCTCTGGAAATCCTGGAGATAATCGTGAGCCAGATAAAGTACGACACTCCGTCCTTGCCCAGATGAACCCGCCTCAGCCGCATTCGCCTACTATCTCAGCCAGCATTCAATTTAAGGTGGCCGCTGTGAATGGGCGGTGTATCCAACCATACTCGCGGGTCCGCCGCTCACTATATGGCGCATCAGACGGCGTGCACTCGAGTTGCCCTTCGATTTTTCCTCCCAATCAAGCATTTAGCCCTTGGTGGACTATTATGAGGCAGATATTGACATGATGGCGTGGCGAGAGGCTTTTTAGAGCCCGATTCAGGTCTGGGGGGTCGAGATACTCTGTCTACGGGACGCACATACGGTAGGATGCTCCCTCATGATGTCCGAAAAAAGCGTAAACACCATGCCTCAAAATCCAGTATTCAAGCAAACTGAATCCTGCCAATCGACGTTCAGGACAGCCCGTAGGGTCATAGAGACATTGATCCCCTCGCCGAATCTCAAAAGGGTGAGGTTGTAGACAGGCGGCTCATTGATTGCATCGTCAGAAGCACGTATGGGAAGCCGCAGTCTGCTGCATGCAATGTATCTCGTCGATTTGCGACGACCGCTCTTTGATTGGGTGAGAGACCAAAGTTGTGACTTCATCCCTCGATTGCCGTGTACGAGGGTGGTCTGTCCGTAGAGGTTTTAGCGTCCTAACGAAAGGCGCCCTAACCAACTATCCACCAGTTGTGCGAAAGCCCTGACCGAGGCTTGGATTTCAAACGTACTGTTAGACTTGCTGTCATAGACTTTAAAAGCACGAATATCATTGAAAGAATGATAACGATTTGTAGCAATGTAAATGTACGAGTGAGCGTTCACTGCGAGCGAAAATCTTGGACGAAAAATCCATAAGCCTTATTGAAACCCCTTCAATCAAAGCTTCGTCACTGCGAAAGACCAAGTTCGGTCTAAGATGTCCAGAATGTTTGGAAAATTCCGCAGATGACCAGCCCCGATGAGAAAGGGGTATCAGAGACCTCACTGGACTTGCGCCGCAAAATCATCGCAGCTAGTCACAAATTTCGCTAAGGGAAAAGATGGACAGAATTCAGAGTTGAGAATTTCGAGACGTAATGAGAATGCAGAGGGGAGCGGAATGAGATGGGTGAAAGGGAACATGAGTCGACGGTCCTTTTTAAGCGCGCCATGCATTAGTTCACAGCATGACAAACGCAACTCAATTGGACGATAGATAATCAATCAGTGCCAAAAGGAGGACTGGATTGTGGGAGCGATGTGGGAGTACGCCGTTAATAGCTGCCGGCTAAAGACTTACCGAGATACAGGCCCGTTCCGAGCGCCATGTAAAGAAATAGAAGTTTAGGCGCATTGTGGGATTATTCTGTCAAAAATTGGGCAGTTCAGGAAAAGAGACGTGAGCGCGATAGGATAACCCCGGGATCAAATGACAGAGAAGAGAGCGTGAAATGATGCAGACAGACATTTCGCCGCCTCAGCAGGTGATGTGCAGCAGACGTATGGCTCTGATAACTCCGGGAGAACAAAAGAGTAAAGTCTTTGGTACTTGTATGTGTTCGGCGAGTCCAGTCAATGTAAGTCGTTGAACTACGCATACCACTTCACAAGCGCCGCGTCTGGGCGGAGGAACTGTTTACGCGCCGGTCACGTGGTTATATGCGCACGGACCAAACAGAACCACTATAAGTGCACGAGCGCCTCCTTGTTGATTCCCCTAGAACATACTCATCAGGATCTATTTTATAGAAACTGACCGAGTCTCGCATTTTTACAAATGCCACAACCTTCATATCCACTCGATGACAGTATGCACTCGCTCGTTCGACAGAGAACATGATTCTTTCGACCCGGAGGAATCTCGATGACGTTTGGTTGGGCGGTTCGCTATGCTTGTGGGCTGGTGAACGGGACTAACCAGCGAGCGGAGTGCGTGTCTGATGGATATTCTTCAGTTGTATTGCGATTTAGATTGCAAATAGAGTCTTTACTGCTATCTCACGATGTGATTGATTTGATTTATGTCTTTTTATACATCGAGTTAGCGGAACATTGTCAGGAAAGATCCGGCCTTTGTGATGACCGGCATTTACCATGGATTTTTATTGCAACTACGAATAATGGAATCATCCAACTGCTAGTTTCAGCAGCATTTCAATGCTGTATGTCCGAGACTCTGCTGCCAGAATAGGGAAGTGCCCTTGAACAACGAGACAAGGACCGACATCGCGGTTGCGCTGATGGACGGAAGTTTAAACTCCGCTTCAAGTTTTCGTGAGGGAAGGGGTTGTGTCGGCATTTCCCTCGATTTCTTCTTCACCTCGCATAGCACCGTCTCTCATCGTTGTCTGGCGCCTTCCTCAGTCCTTTGAGTCTATCTCCCCCTACTCCGTTGACAGGCGCAATTCCGATGGTCAGAGTCAGCGTATTCGGACAATAGCGGAAGATCCCTTCCAGACAGCAATTGCGACTTTGGGCGGTCCAGGGCGCCCTCCTTTGCTTCGATAAAAAGCTGTTCGATGATAAAGGTATTCTTATTTCTCAATTTGATATGCGACAATTTGACTAAGTACATGAAAGCGCTGAAAGGAGAGCGGATTAGATCCTCGCCACGAAATCGATCGATGCAACGTACCGTAATAAATAAGACATATAGCCGGATGTTCAACCCAGCAGCAACACCCAAGTGTTCGAATGGACGTCCCTTTTTAGCAGACCGACTTTCCCGAACCGTCTGCCCAAATAATCAAGGAACGTCATATTTCTTGAGCATGGGCACGCCGCTCCATCGTAATAATCGGAACTTGCGTAAGGGCTTTGTAGGACGTAACTCAAGTGCGATATATCAATGTTGACCAATGCATTTTCGATAGCAGCAAGCACGTTCCCCAGCGTAACGGCGCCCGGTGTCGCAGGCGAAGCGCAAACCCGTATGATTGCCTTATTAGGCAACTCGATCTCAAGGACCCGCACAGCAGGCTTGGTCGCTGGGGGACAGATGTAATCGCCGTGATAACAATGTGTCTCCTCGTCTGTTCTTGTCCCCACGACCGATACTCCAGCACTGGGTGGATTTCAGGATTGTCCTCGGGAACATCTGGCAGTGGAACGCAGCGATAGAGTGATCTGATGTGATCAAGGCGGGAGGCGTGATACGGTGAGCGGAGTCTGCGCGTGATTGCCTCCGACCACACATTTGACCGCTGTTGGCCACCAGCTGCTGACTGGGACCAGTCCATGAGGTCTTCATTGTATCCCTGCCGGTACGACATGGCTGGCGAACCGTAGCCCTCTGTGTACTCTGGCGACGCCAGTGGATAGCTATCTGGGCTTGGCGCCATGGTCACCATGGCTGACGGTGGAAGCATGCCGAAACCTTCCGACTCTGCGGTCTCCCGCGTCGGCGACAACCACGACGTGCTGAGCAGGATACTCACGATCAGTATACGGTGAACCGTCTAGCGTCGCCAACACGTAGCGTCTTCTTGGGAGGATTATGGGCAGCCGCATCGCTGTCCTGTGTTCTCAAGCGGTGGATGGTGGTGGTTGAGGTTCAAGAAGGAAACGATCGGCGACCAGGACAGAATGTCGCCCCAAGATTAGGACTAAGTCAAGGTGCCATGTCACGCGTCACCATTTTACTTCTTAAAGTACGTGACGGTGATCACACGCGAAGACTATGATTTGTTCCCTCGTTTCGCCCAATCTGTCCCGTCCTCGGCCACCTGAAACAATGGGCCCCAGACTAATCTTTGGACAACACGAACTGGGCGTAGGGTTCTTACCAATGCAGCTCTCTGCCCGTCGTCCATACCGGCTTATGGTTCGTCGCCATTCACCTCGTGATGACTGCCCCTGCTTACTCCTCATTGGTTAGAACTTCTCTTATTCCACTTTATTCTCGTACATTCCATCCACGCCTGTCCCAAATCGGATGTGTTAATAGGAAAGGGTCCTTCCTTTGGCTTTGATTGCCTAATCTTCATGGCATACTCACGGGCATTGCCTTGCTAACCTCCCAACTCCTGCACATACTCCCTTTCTGGAGCCGTTATGCCCCTTGTCTAAAGCCAAATGTATTGGTACCGCAATGAATTAATCAATAATGCGAAAGTGGAAACCGGGTGCATTTGCCACTCTGATGAACTTGTTGAAATCAACCCACCCACTCACGAGGCGGCCGATCTCTACGTGAGACAAAATCGAGTTAATGTGCATAATGGTTATGCGGTGATGTGGATGCCGAACAGCCCGTAGGAGGACCTGAAAAGTTAAGATGTGCCGTAACAGAGTGCATAACTTCGTTCCCGGGCCCTTCGTAATGCAGAGATGCGACGCGTTCCTCTACAAATTTGCCGGCTAGGCAACCAGAAGTCAGCTGAGTCGATACAAGCTTGGATGGGGTTAGCTATGGCAGCTATCTACGCAAAAGCCGATGCAAGTAATTGTAACGCGACAACGGACGAGCCAGGCGGTGCCTGGGCTGTCGAAAAAAGCGAAGTCAATCTGTCAAGTGTTACAGGGCTTGATGGAAGCGCGAGGTGGAGGTCGCCGGCGGAGAGCATAACCACGATTATTGATTTACAGCGAATCTATTAAGTAACTTATCTCGCCTTCAAATAGAAGCAAGCGGCGTATTCCGTTCGCTGGAGGTCATATGGGTGATGGCATTTTCCATCGGACATGGAGCACTGTAAGCACTGCACTTGGCCATGGCTCCTCGGGCTCATCGGATGATCAACCGAGGGACAAAAACCTCGACCGTAATCCCTCATATGGCTTAGGATGCAAACGAGTCCATAACCGTGAATATGGCATTTGGGATGCAGAGCGAAGTCCACGGCTAGCACCGCGACATCTGGGTAATGTGCCAGAGCTAATTCTGCGAAGAACGGAGATAGCCTTGCAAATCGTTACTTAATGCCGAGATTTCGAGCGCCTACTTGGACTGGATTGGGTACCTCTGGGTGGGTCCGGCATCACCGGATGGTGGGGCACATGGGACACTCTGTTCTGCACAGAGATGCTGGTATCAAAAACGACCGTACTTCAACAATCTAAAGCTGAAGGGTATGCAAAGAGGCAGTGCAGATCATGGGCGCTTGTATTGGGCTATTTGGTACAGTGTGACAAGGAACGAACGTCCGCGGTACAACCTCGAAATCTAGAATTGCATAGCGTGAAACAAAAACTTACCAATTGTAGTGCGGAGGTTATAGAATACTCTTCCTTATGGCCTATGGCGATGCTTTCCACATAGAATCATGACCAATGCGGCGAATGGCTTCTTTTGGCAGGTGTCATTATTCAGGCACTCAAGTTTCTGACACTCGAGGCTGACAACCAGAACGACTTCACTTACACGCCTTCGGCTCGAAAAGATGGCTATTTGGGATCCAAACCAATTCCAAATCTTCAAGTGGCTTGGGGACTCATGCTCATTCATCCTCTGTACGTGGTTTGTTTCTGAGATGGTTTGAATAATTCAAGCCAAAATGTTGACCGACACAGACGCGAGTGAGTTTCGGAGAAAAGTGGTACTCGACATAGACGTTAGCAGGGCTACAGGCAAGTAAGCTTTGCAGCCAAGTCCCCGACACCAAATGACAATTTCTATTAACCTAGATAGGGTGTGTTATTATACAAGAATTCTCTGCAATATCGCAACTACTTAGAAATATTCTTTCGTAACATGAGCGACGCAACACCTCATGTTAGGAACACAGGATAAGCTCCAAAGATATATATTTCCCAGTAGGGCATCCTGGTTGAGCGGTCCATCCGGGTGATGAAATCCGTCAACAAAGCTACTCCACAGCAGTTCGACCTGGTGCCATCCGAGAGAGCACATCGTACGGGACAAATACGTCCGACGTACTTGGTTTTTGAATACACCAGAGAGAGGTGTATATGTCCGCAGCTGAAGATGAGAACGCATGACACTCCGGATGCACTGGACCAGTTGCAGTGCCGTCCACAACCCGCGATCGACATGGATTTCTGCTATATGCATTGAATGGCTATGTATATGGATCACCGTGGTCATCGGGAGAGTGCTGAAAAATAGAGCAGATTTCTTGGACGGCTCCAGGTCAGAAGATATATTGATCGGGAATAAGCTTGTAGAGTGCGGTGACGAATTGGTCAGGGAATCATCGGAAGGTAGTCGGAAGGTCGGAATGCGGGGCGCCACGGGCGACTAAATGGATCACTGAGCACAAAAATAATCCCAGCAGAGCAAAATACCCCACTATGTCCTGTTAGCATGTACGAATCGTTGAATGACCTCTGTGGTTTAATACAAATCTCCCTCGACTCACAGAGTTCCACGATTCAGCGGCACCCTGTCCGAGCTGGACGCGCAAAAGGCTATTAACCACAGAGTCATAATTGCGAGGATAGAATTACTATCTGCACGGGCCAAGGCAACCTTCGTTAGGAGCCCTTTTCATTTATGGAATTGCGCCTTACTGGACAATGATATGGTGAGGAAAGGGGAGTCTAACGGACACAATGAGCAACGTACAACACAAAGGCAAGGATGATAACTCACGTAACACAGAGCAAAAATCCACATCTCACAAATCGGTCAAGTTGTGCGTAATTTTTTTTTCTGGAAAAGACAAAGAGTGTCGATGGGCAGATTTTCGTCGATGACTGAAAGGCAAGTTTTATAGGAGGAACATGATAGCTGAAACGGTGAATACGCTGGAGTGCGTTGTACGAAAATGAGATCTTACTGGGCGAGTTTTTGCCATATCAGAGTTCATGTAGGAACGGTGAACTCACTTTGACGGTCATGCTGGTACAAATCAAAAGGCAGCTAAATGGGGAAACCAACTTCAACGAGCTAATGTCTGACTGATGATTCAATCACAGTTGATGAACTTGACAGCGATTCAGCAATTTAAACACACGGCCATATAGACCGATTCAGCGGCCGAGGAGTGTAGTTGGCCTTGTTCCCAATTCGACGTTGCCTTCTCCTAAACCAACGCCAACAAAAACAAACATAACCGAAACATGAACCGTCTAGGAGAAACCGACATTGTCAGCTATATCCGTTTCATAATGTTCTCTCATTCCTTCTCCTTATCGAAGCTCCCAGGCATCAGATGGTGGGTATAGTCATCCGGGTAGCGGTTTGCGGAGGCCGTTCATCTCGTATGCAATTCCCAAACGTCTGGGCTGTCACTTCGGCGAGCGAACCCTGTAAACACCACCATTCCACACAGAAAATCCACGCGCTTGACGCCTTTTGCCTTCTCCATCTCGTGTGCTGTGGCGTCCATGATCCTTTTGCATCGTCGTTTGTAAGCATCCTTTACTCTGATCTGCCTTTCCGTTGTCGGAATTCTCATGAACTCTCCTTCCAGCACGCCCAGTCGAAGGATCCGATATAATCCTTCAAGGACGTCCCCTACCGTTAAGAACGTGTGTCCGCGCTGTGGCACCAAGGAAAGCCGCCACGGAAGATGTCGATGGATGATGCCGATTTTAGACATCGGCGGTCGAGCTGCGGGATCTGATAACACGGACGGAGAGATCGATGGATGGATCTTGGCCGTTGATGGCGGGAGGGATAAATCGTATTGCAGCAGGAGTGAGTGGCTAGACGCCAATATAGGGTGGACTTGACGTTCTTCAAGCACGAGGTGAGTCGCAATATGGCTTTCTTGTTGAGATTCATCAGATCGGGGACGCTGAGGCTCAGTCGATCCGAGCGGTGGTGACGGGGATGGTCTTATGTATCGGCCTTCAAAACGTACGCGTCTTCCGGACATGATGGAATCCCAAGCGATCTGCTGATATTCCACCCGGACGCGTATGATGAGGGGAATTCTGCGTAATCCATGCGACCAATCTCGGAGTAGAGCCTTTTAGCGTTTTTTGAATATTCACATTTCGTGTGAAGTCGCATGACTCGTTCTCGTGGGGTCGGACTCGAAACCATCTTGTGACTTCTTGGAATGAGATCACAAAAGTTCTAACGTTCAGCCTTGGGCCTCCATCTCCTCTTCATCGAGCACACGCATTTAAAAAAGATGATATCTCCGGTTGACGTTGAAGCTCAGTCCTCGTCTTATCGCATGATTGTCGTTGAGAGATCATGGGCTTCCTTTGCGAAAGCTCCGAACGAAAAGCACTGGATTGCATCTCCCTCGAGAGATTGAAGATCTGCTTAGGCCTTGCGCAACTGGACTGAACAAGATCGGGCAGCGAACAGCCAAAGACGAGATTTTCCACGGAGCCCAGCCTCCGTGGTGCTCGCGCGAAGCGCGTAGAACAATTTGACAAATGCTCAGGCACATGCTAAATGCCTCGGATGCCTGATAGAGAAGCTAACTCCGAGGGATAGTACTTTGCATGCGATGCGCATATCTATCATCGGTCTCGGTGTGCAGGTTTAAGACAGAATACGTCCCAAATGGATAGATTGTCTTCATGAAGCTCCAAATAGACAGGTATGAGCACCCGCTTTCTGGATGGAGAATAGACGTATCATCTAGAAGACCAGATGCTCGCAGGCTACTGATATGTAGAGTCACAAAACGACTGACAGGCGTTTCAGTGACAAGACTTCCTGGATGCGAAGGACGGAGTGCGTTGTAATGTTGTTCCAATTTCTCGGCTTCGCTATGGCGATGCCAATACCAGAATGGGCGGAACCACAGGAGATGCAAAGGCACGGTTGGCAGGGGAATTTCGCTTAGTCAGTGACCTCTCAGAGCCTTTATTTGGCACGATGCAAAATGACCTGAGTGGTATCTGATTCTTCCCATTTGCAGAATCACCGAGGAACCTCAGGCGCAGTTCGGCGATGCAGTTCATACAGGCAGTCATACGGAAGTGCGGCGGAAGTTTTACGGGAAGTGCAAATTGGAATATCATACACTCTCACTTGCTGGCACATAACACTTCTGCACGTATTATTTTTATTCTCTACTGAATGTACAGGCAAAAAGAAGGATGAATATTATGGTAGGGGGGGTGGCAGACAACAAGATCATTAGGCAGCATGAGGAACAAGCGGCGTCACGTCAAACAAGGGATAAGACATTGGTCCAAAAAAACATGGGCCGGACCAATCACCGCGGCCGATGAATAACAAAAAATCTCATTCTCAAGAATGCCTACTGTGTCGAAGCTGAAGCGTCTGGTGTCTTCAGGTCCAGGGGAGGCGGTGCATGATTGGTTGCATTCGTATTCAGGTAGGCGTGCGCATATTGGGGTGTGTTCGTGTCTTGTTGAGGCAGCAAGCTAGTCGTGGGCTGGGGGGGTCCCATGTATGGATCACGGAAGCCGTATTGCTGATCTGGGCTTGGATACATATAGCGCATGTGGCTATAATAGTCATAGGGTGGCAGCGTCGGTGGGTATGGAATACGATAGGGATCGTTCCTACCATTGTCCTCGGAGTGACGTCCTGGAGCTACATGATTCCAGCGGGGAGCCATTGCATGGGGTTTGGGGCAGGACCTGGGTATGGATAACCAGCAAATCCCGGCATGAAAGGCATCGGAGGCGCATATGGCGGATTCGGAACCATTGTTTGATGTGGACCTCCGCTTGTCAAGAAATGCTGCGTGATGTCTTCGCTCTTAATGGCCGTAATGGCTCTTTGATTTTCAAAGGATTTTGATGTAGAGATATCGGTGGATTCACTGGAAGGTACCTGGTTAGGAAGAGATGGAGATGATTGAGAGGTTGTGGCAATAGCAGGCAGCGGGAGGCAGTGTGGCGATCTTGTGCTTGATGGCTGAATATCCTGACAGAGGACGGGAGAAGGTTGGCGACTCATCGGAGTAATGGAGACATTCCGGAGTAGCGGAGGCCTGGTGTTTCCTGGAATTGCGGGAGGGTTTGGTGTGATGGGGAGAATCGGCATGGGTTGTTGCTCTGGGGCTATGGAGTTGGACAATTCTGACGTCACTGGATCGAGTGATTCATGGGCTGTAACAATATGAGTCGCACTAGCATTGCCAATCATAGACAGGCTGGGCGGTGCTGGTTGCAGCCTATCATCAGCATTAGGGTCCGAGGTAACACGAGACTGAGAGTCCTGGTGGGCTTGTTTTAGGGAACGAGCATCAGGCTTGGTTGTAGCGAAGAGTTTTTCAGCGGCGGCTGTCATATGGTCTAAGAGTTCTTCAGCATTCAACGGGGCAGGATGCGAATGCGGCGTTGATGCGACGGGCATGGATATTTGCAATGGAGACATCGTTTCTGAATTCCCCATAGCTGCAAAGGGACTTTTGTCAATGGTGCTACTTGGCATCGCGGTGCTACGGTTGGAACGCTGAATCTGAGCTTTTTTGGGCTTGGTGGTATTGCCAGCAGTCGGCGTGGCCGGCCTTTTGATCCCTTGTTTAGGGGTCAGAGGGTGTGTGGGTGCTGACTCTAAAGTTATGTCTTGCCCAGCAGATTCTGTGCCGGCAAGTCTATGAGGAATTATAGATTGAATGATGGCAGATTGAAGCGATGGCGGGCTCAGTTTTGGAGTTGTTGGAGCCGTGATTTTAGCGCCAGAATGTGTTTTCTCGTGTAATTTGGAAGACGAGGCTGATGACTGCTTCGAGATCTTTGGGCCTTTGCCCTTTACTCTCCGCTTTGATGAAGCAACAGAAACATCTTCCGATGAGTTGTTGCCATCATCGTCAATGTTGTTCACTTGGCGATCAGATTTCTGGTTCCTATCAATGTCTTTGGCCTCATCATCATTGTCAATGTCAACATGTGTCCTTTTGCCTCGAAGGCGATGCGTTGAAGGCTGCTTGCTAGGTGGCACCTCAGCTTCAGCTCTACATGGCCCATCAGAGTCAATTTTTCCATCGGCGAAGAGCCGTCGGCCTCGTAAAAGAGATGATGAGGCATCAGGAGGAGTGCATATGATGACGGGGATTTTTGACTTGTCAAGAGCTGTGAATATAATGAGATCACAGATAAATCTCCCGAGAAAAAGAGCCGCCTACCCCGCTGGTCAGCTATAGCAAAACAAGGTTTTCTGGCTGGATCATCAATGGCTGCCAGTAGTTTTCGGACACCATCGGTCGAAAAGTCTTTAATGCCCTGCAGTTTTCTGGTTGCTTTTCCAACTCGTTCGTTTGGAAACTCGACATCATTAGGCCAGTTCGTAATCTGAAGGCCCTTTTCAGCAAGGACTTTGTGTAAAGTAGACCACGGGAGATTCTTGGGAAGTGTATGTCCAAATAATTCTGAAGGCCTCTAATCAATGTTTTATGCATCAGACAAAAAAGATATACTTACTGAACTGGCTTATAATATATGACTTGATCGCTCCACGATTGGCATCAGCTTGACGGCTTCGGGTATTCATGCCATCGGCACTATGATTCGAGTCTTCAGAACCTTCTGATGCATTCTCTTCTGCTTTGGACCTGCCTGATGCAACAGCAGAAAACGTTTTGAGTTGAGAAGCAAGCGGCGTAGAGGTGAACTCCTTTTTGAACTCCATCGCTAGCGAATGGCTAGAGAAGACATGGAATAAGAGTCGAATAATTAGCCAAAATATCACAGGCGAGCGCACTGTACATGAGACTTGGCAAGAGCAAGCATCGTGTGCTCATCAAGGTCGAATATGTCTTCAAAGAACTACATTGATAATTAGACAGCATTGATTAGTAGCGAGTATTACTTACGTGGGCAAGACTGTTCGTGCATGAGATATTCGCAAGGCCTATATCTTCATTAATGACGCCGCCAACGGTAACTATTAGACTTTCGAATTGCTTGGTTGACGATGCATCGCTGGCCTATCAGGTTAAGCAAGTTAGCATTCGACAGAAATCATAACATAGATAGGCTTCTAGGCTTACCATGGCCTCGAGCTTAGCAACATGATTGCGAAACTCACGACCACGTTGCATCATGGTTGGCTGCTTCTCGCTCAACCTGAGCTCCTCATGGGTGTCTAGCATCGCTTCCCAATCTTCATAGGCATTGCGAAAGGCATCATAATAGTCGCGCACTGATGGTGCATCAATATCATACTAGGGCTATATAATGCCAAGGTTATGCGTACCACTTGCTTGAGGATCATCCAGGCGTCCACGTTCCTCCTCCATGTGCGACGAAAAATAACTCTGATAGATGTTCCAATATGACTTCTTGAAATTGACGCGGATATTTCGTGACTGTTGCCATTGACGGAGAATACTATTAGGTGATCGCCCGGTCTGCTCTGTGGCATGTCGCATTATATCGTCAATTTTCTCAAATGCTCCTTTCAGAACATCATGATGAGAGTTTGGCATGCGACCTCTCGGCTGAGCTTCAGAGCTGTCATGGAGATTCTCGGACGCTTTGCTTTTGCCGGAAATTGGAGCGGTCGCTTTGAGATCTGTTGATGTTCCGGAAGATGAAGACGTCCAACCCACCCACGCTTGCGTCGGTGCAGAACGATGCAATTTCCTGCATCTCCAATCCTTGTACCAGCGTATCGAAAGCACTGCTCTCCAAGTCCTTTGATGTAGTGGAAGGAATAGAGGAAACGTGCTCAGAACCCAGTCGCTTCTGAGGCGCTTGAGAGATAGCAGTTTGCTGGCGAGCTCTGGTGGCCTCGAGAGCTTCCTTAATTTCATGAGAGGTGAGACAGGCTGTTTGACAGAGGAGATAATGTCCACTCACTTGCGAATGATTCAAATTTAGATATGGATCCTTTGGATCATTTTCGGGCAATGAAGACAAGGCGGCAGCACCTGGGATAGTGCTGCTGGGCGGTAAGAGTATCGTGGTATCATTTACCAGTGCAGGAGGTGAAGTACTGTTTCCAGCAGCAGACAGATGCATATTACGAGCTTTAAATTATAAATTCAGCGTACAAAACTCCAGACAGGGTTGGTGACTCACAGAAAGAGATAGATGCGAAAGGCGTATCAAAAAATGTACTACAAAATGGAGCCAAAGGGTATGTCAAGAAGGATGAATGACTATTTCCATGCGCTATAAAAGCGAATACAAAAGATTGGGTATAAGTGCACTCACGAAAATGACCCTGCTAATTCCTGATAAAATTTACGTGTTCGTTTTGGATGTAGAACGAGAAAAAAAAGCAAATAAAGAATGAATGACCAATTCTAGTGGATTACGTCTGGTGAAGAGGGCACCAAAGGATTAACCAAGGCGCTCGAGAGGATGAGCAACAGAGAAGTGAAATCGATAAACAGAGATGAAAACCTGAAGAGCCAAAGCTCCGAGGCCATTCCTTGTGAGCAACAACGGGGACGCCGGTACACGGCAGGCCAAAATTGTGAGAACCAAATTGAAAATCGGCGATATTTGATCCCTTAGCCGGCATATTCATTTAAGGACGTCAAACCACCGCCCATGTTGCAAGTAGAGCAAAATGTATTCTACGACTCAATACCAGTGAGATATAAGAAAAACATCAGTGATCTGCTAGGTGACATGCTTCAAGAATTTGCAGTCCCCCATTCGACTTGTTCCTGTCCCTTCACTGGGCAATATCACTCATAGCGAGCCCTTTCCTGTGTAACGTCAAAATCTGGTATGTTTTCCTTCCAGGTTTCGGAACGAGCATGGGAATTCAAGTCTGGAGAAACAATCATGAGACAATGCACATGACATTGACATAACGCATGGTGGAAACAGCTTTGCCATAGGCATGAAGGCAATCTCGCTCCAAAAAGAATGTGTTGCGTGAGGCAGAGCAATATCAAAAGGGCAGGCATGTGTCGAGGACATGACCGGTTTTGTCAAATCTGGAAAACATATATACAAACAAACACCGTGTCAGAAACTCTCCACGAACTTGTGATATCCTTTGAAATAGTTCTCGATGATATCGTCCCATTCCTGCTTAATCTCTTCACCTGTTGCCACTTTTCTTTCCTCGGGAGGTACTGCGACTTCATATTGATGCCCTCCTTGTTCAAGGCCCATCCTAGCGGCTATCTGCCAACTTCGGCGCTGAAGGACAGGTTAGGCATTGAATGAGCATTATGTGGTTGATCTCACCCTTCTTTCACGATCGGCATCTAAGGACAGGACCTCCTCCCAGTCATCGAATGACTCAGGAGGGTTGATAATGGAATGGTAATGGTATTTGCACAGATGATACTGGAAGTCCTAATCATTGTTGATTTCGTTAGTGTCCTTGTTCTACAGAAATCGACTTACTCGTTTGTGTGCTTGAATATTCGCCTCACATTTGGCATTTTCTTCTTCACAAGTTTCATGGACGTCATTCTTGCAATTGGTCTGTTCGCTCTCTTCGCCTTCGATGCTCTCAATGTCATTTACCTCGCCTATAGTCTCCTTGTTATGGAGTTCCAAGTTGCTGCATTGTTTTTGTGTCGTACCTTTTGCTCCCGATGCCTCGCTTTCAGTTATCTCAATATCTGCGCCTTCTCTTCGCTCATGTTTAGCCCTTTGATTGAGCTCACTACCGTTCATCTTGCCTCTCCTTCCATCTCTGCCACTGGCTGTCTTGTTCTTGAACGAGTCGATGAAAAAACGGTCAAACCAGAGGATATATGCCTTTTCATAGAAGACATCGGTTTTCTTTTCCTTTACAGCATTGTGGTAGAAGGGGATGAGGTATTCCATGAAGCGGTCCTTGGCATCCATAGTGTCCGAGCCAGCCGGAAAAAACAGGGTTTTCGCATCATAGGGCTTTGCGAGGCAATATGTACGTTAAATCATTATTATTGTTTGATGATACTCACTGGCAAACCTTTGTTAATGAACATGGGCATGTCGCTTGTGCAGTAAACGAGCAAAAGGTGAATTTTTCAGTACGAAATGTGTTTTGGTCAGACGATGGTTGCAAATCAAGGTGAACTGAGATGTGCGAATCTCTTCATATGCTACTCTTCCTCTCATGGGTCGACCTAAGCTATATCACACATCAGATGAACGAAAAGCAGCCAACCGTGCAAAAAGCAAACGATATTTCGAGAAGTAAGTCTCGTTTTTCTACGCTTCACAATACTAAGATTTCTACTAAGAAATAAAGCTGACATCCATGATCGGCGACGTACAAAGTACAACCAGGACAAAAAGTGGTTTCCTCTATTATCCTCAACTTGAACCAGTTTTCTGATTATGTCCACAGGAAATTCACTTCGTCAGCAACCTCCACTGTGCATCCACACCAACTGTTAAACGGTATGGAAAGTCCCTCGCGGTCTAGCAAATCCAGTTTGTCATCCCCTCTCGCATACTGGTCAGCTCGAGTGAGAAGCCTTGCAATGAAATTTGAAAAACTTTTGAATGGGTCGCCGTACGACTTCATCGACAACATTTATCAAGGCTATCTAGCGAGTCGGGACAAGGATGTCCTTCATGATGCCATTGTCAAGGTCGACCGACTCCACCATTCAATGCTTCGCTGTCAGGATGAAGTCCTTCAGCTTGATGGTGTAGGCGAAGAATGGTTGCAGGGCGAAGAGACTTCAAAGTCAATCCTAGTGGTCGTAAACTGTTTGCAAGAGATTTTTTGTGACGCTATGGTGGACCATGATGAACTTGTAAAGTTACATGCAGGTCAACAGCTTCGGTACCAACAGTTGTACAGACCATAGAAATAAAATAGATGTCCTACGTCGCTACAGGAGAGCATCTGGTATCTCATAACCTGCATTCCGAAGATAGGCGGCAAGAGCAATTTGATACTCAGACGGCGTATTCCATCCGCCGCAGTGAGTACAGATGAAGCTCAGGCCTAAGGCCAGGGGTGGTACAGGTGCCGGAGTGGATGGAATGGGGCTTGGCGGAGGAGCTGGGATTACTACAAAGCAGAAAAGTTCATAAGGGTTATAAAACATTCAGACAGCTATTTGCACCACGTACCAACAGGACTGGACAATCCTGTGTTGCTCTGACCACCGCGTCCATCGAAATAACTGACAGACTACATGTCTGTATCATATCAGCCATTCGCACAATAAAGACAAATGAAGTTTCCGAAGCACTTGCCTGCATCCTGACTGGTAAATATCGCCGTCTCATTGATAGCGCTCGCATGATCAACTGGATATGTCATGATCTCGCCGCCTTGATGCTGCTTGATTGGATGATGACAAAACGTTTTTTGGTCAGACGATTAGATGATCAATCAACTATTATTTGGATGAACTGTACAGTTCTTTTAGCCACCGACATCACATGACAGAAAGTCACATCAGATGACGCCATAGGAGATAGCGGATGATTGGCAAATCCTGCTGGTGCAAATCTGGTGAATGGAATCCACACATGTATGCCGCCATGCACAAAGTGACCCATAGGCCACAGTCGTAACCATTTGTTTGACAGGGCTCCGTCTGAAAACATGAGTAGGGATTGGGAAACATTGTAGGCCACTTACAATGATGGGACGTGCAATCCAACGGTCGCTAGTACAATGAACGATCGAGTTGCCATTCTCTGCCGCAGCATGGAATAGCCTCCGAATGAATATCCTTATCTCCTACAGAAGTTCTTAGGACTCAAATATCCAAAATGTATATAGAGTTGGCACATACCTCGATTGTATCAGAACAAAGCTGCTTGTCTGCGAGACTGTCGAAGATAAAGAGCTCGCCTGTCGCTAACGAAAGGCAGCAGAGTACCCAGTGTAAATGAGGGTCAGAACGGTGTACTGGAAGAATCCAATGGCTTCGTAACCAAAATGATGTATAGGACATACGACGCCAGACCTCCTGAGTTGATTTAGCATTGTTCACGAGGGGAAGGTCATAAGTTGAAAACAATGCACACTCATGACCGCGATACATCATGGACTGAGTGGAAAGGAACTTCTGAAAGAAGACAGCTATGCCGTTAACACATATATCGTTTAGCAGAGCATGCGGAGATGCCAAGATCATGATATCGGATGCATCAAAATGAATACGCCTTGAACCATGTCGAAGTGTTCGTGCTGTCATCATTGAGACGGCGGTCTCGTGAAGATCTTCTGGGAGATAAAGGAGCTGAAGCAATCCGGAAAAGCGAGTGCAATTTTCCTATGGTAGATCAAGAGTCAGGTCGTACATATCCGAAAACCAATATGCACATACAGGAGGGCACCACTTGAACTCAATTAGGTGGTCCACCTGTGTTTTCAGTAGTATTTCGTCTCCTTCGCCAGCCTCTGCGTCATCATCATCACACAGAAAGAAATCGCCGAGCGTGATTTCATCGATCTGTAGCGAGTCAACACCTTCCGCAAAATCATCAGCAGAAGAATGCAGTAATTTGAAATTGACAGGAGCGGAAATGGAAGTCAGTTTCGGCATGACATCGAACGTCGGTGCTCGTGTTGAAAACAGTAGGACAATTTTTTCTGCACGGGCAATGCAGAAATCCAACATGTCCGATGATATTAGCGAGTTTGTCAGTGACGTCTTCAAACGGAGGAGATGGTCGCGCTTGCATTGTAGTAATGCTGTAATGGATGAATCTTTGCAATGTTAGCGATATGGTGACACGATGGTATGACAATCATACTTGATGGCATGACAAGTGCAATGCTGACCGCAGCGAGCTCGTTTCCATACCAGCGACACAAGTTCTCAGCCTCGACTACCAATCGGCGACGCTCTTCCAAGCAACGATCGACTTTCAACATGGCCCGAATACCTTCACGAATATTTTTATTCTCCAACCATTGCGGTATGTCGGCGGGATTTTGCATTATCCAAACGTCCTCCATCAGGTCCGACCCATCCCGCAATGCACCCAGTTGCGTTGGTAAAGGCCGAGGTAATGGGATGCCCCATTCTGGTTGGTGAAGCGCTTCCAGAGTTGCACAGTACTTATTGAACTTGCGAATGGCACTGAGAAGAGCAGGTTTTCGCTTCGCGATAGCCTTTCGTGTTGCCTGATGAAGTTTCGTACCTGATGGGAGGCACATAAGAATGGTCGCGTCTGTTGAGATGCAATCCTGAACATACCGATCGATTGCTCACGCCCGCCAACAGCCTGGTCCAAGTGATCCCATTCAAAAAAGCTCCCAATGGCCCGTTTCCGTATGTTGATCTTCAAGTCCCGAGCCATTAGAAGAGTACGAACATACTCTAAATTGATTCCCTTGAGGTCTAGAAAAGAATCCTGGATGTTCAATAAGTTATATAACTCGTCAACCTGCGATTTCAAGTCCTCGTGGGTTGTTCGTAGTCCATCTAAGAGCGCAACAGATTCCGTAGATGATTGAAGCAATGTTTTGGATATAGCCATATAAGTCGAGTGAATGGACTGGTCGATAACATCAATTTGGTCTTGGAGTTCAAGCACCATTTCAAGCTCCTTCTTCAGCCGCGCAGGTGCGTCTTCAATTGGAAGATCTTAGCATGGTGATGTGTGGCTAAACAAAGAAAGAACATACGAGCATGCACTGACATTTGCGCCTGCCGTTGCAAAGTCCATTGATAGCGAAGATCTGTCATTGGAATTCCACATTCTTCTAATATGGCACGAGCACGATTTTCATGAGTTAAAATCCCTTTGTCGAGTTTACGCTGCATCCATTGCCCAAGGTCATCACGTAGTTCTAAGCCAATGGCGGATACTTGACGATCAATCAACCAGATACGCCTCCCTCGCTAAATGGAAAGTCAGTCAGTGAATCGAAAGTTCATGGAATATACGCACTGAGGAGGTTCGAGTTATGCCAATGAGCCTCCGCATCCGAGACCACAGTCGTTCAGTGCCTTCCCCATCAGACAGACCAAGCCCTTCCCGAATTCTTGGGTTGTATTCAAGCTGACAAGCCCATTGGTGGGCATAGGCGTGCATTGCACTTGTCGCAAACAGCAAGCGGTCGACTATCGTCGTTGGCAGAATATCAAACTATATCGGGAAGATGAGGCAAGCCATATACGGGAAGTAAAGAAAGAACGAACTAATTGAAGACTGCGGTCTAGTACGCAACCAACATCATACAAGACTGCTACAGTTGCACTGGGGGTAGGAGATTGTAAAGATGTTCAATCAGTGCAACGGCATATTTCTGTTGCTCGCCAGGTGTGTCGATGTTCGCTAGAAAGATTGGGATGTCATGATGACAAACGAGAGCCATTAGCCCACTGTCATCAAAGCGATCGGTGTTTGTCTTCACATTGCTTCCAGAGCCCGCCACATGCGAGGATTCGCATTCGTCAATAGCTTCGTCAGGAACATTATTGCGCTTGCGAGTTGGCTTCTTCCGAGCGTGCTCAATGCGTTCACCAACTTTGTCAACGTCAACTTTAGAGACAAAATAGCGAGGATCGTAGAATTTTGGACAATCGCCGGCTGATTTAAGGTGTCGATGATTGAAATTCCCATCGACACAAACTTGAATATCGCCGCCTTCCTCGAGCGGACGACCAAACTCGACACCACCAAAACAAGCCGGACACCATTGCTGGAGAAGTCGTGCACACTTTTGCTGCGCAGTTGCATGGAAGATAATGGCTGGGTCAGCTGTTTTCTGAGATGGCGCATGTCGGGGAGTGAGGATACGCTCGCATTGACCTCCAATAGATGGCCCAATCAATTCTTCCATCGCAGGCTGGGGCTGAGTCGGGGATTCCGAGCAGGAGACATCGGCATCTATCTCTGACGCAGCAATTGAAACTGCCTCCTCCACACAATCTTCAATGTGCCGCTGCAGGGTGTCATACCATTGCGTCGCGAAGCTCAATCCACGACGGAACGCATCTTTGACTGGATCGTTCTATGGCGTATCATTCAAGGTGTCACATCGAACCAGGAATATGAAGAGTTACCTTTGAATTGAGAAAAACAAACCCCCGACGTGTGTAAAAGGTGTTCAATGCGCTTGCCATCGCATTGATGGCATCGCAGGAATGCTCGAATAAAGCTTGATAAAAATCCAGAAGGTGTATCAATATCGCCATCCGGGGATACGTCGGCGCCGTCGGGAAGAGGCCGTTTGAGACCAAAACCTGTAAAAGAGACTGACAGTTGCAGCTGATGATGCTGAGCTTCTGAAAACCTGTTTATGCATTAGGATAATAAGGACACAGATAGAATAAAACTTACAGTCTTGGAAAAGACATAATACTGGCGTGGTTACCAAAGTACAGTGCTGTGTACACGAAGCATGAAGAGGAAGCGTGTCAGCGGAAGGAGCGATTTTCCCAGTTGAGGACGCGAGATAAGAGAGGTAAGGATTTCTGAGGGTGGGGATGACCGTCTTCCATGTGAGATATAGACTAGTCGCCGTTTTCTCTGAGTGGGCGTGTCGTGAAGGCGAATATTCGAACGGTGGCACTTCCAGTGGAAAGGGAAGCGAATGTTCAGTGAAGGTAGGTGTAAAAGCAGTTGATTCCTCTACGGAAGTTTGGGAGGACGGAGCTCCAGAGTCAGCTAACCCATCGCCCTTGAGTAGAACAGGAGGAGGGTCTGGAGGATTGAGAAGGCATTTGTTTTTCAATTTTTCGAAGGTTTCCTGAAGGCGACGGCGCTTCAGATCCCTCCCTAGTGGTTGAACTAGAGTCGATGATTTTATTGGATCACGACGCTTCACTGGGCTTGTGAAGACCTTGCCGAGGCCAAGTGTTGATCGCTGCTGGGCGCGCGTTGGTTTCTTGGGCGGCGGCATGATTGTCAAGAGGAGCGGAGAAAAATGATGACATTGTCTAAAATGGGATATTTGTGATACTAGAGATTGAAGAGGTGCAGGCGGAGTGCGAGTGAAGTTCGAGTGAAGTGCAGAGGGGGGTTGTGCCACGTCGGAAGTCCCATTTACACATAGAGGTTGGGGCCCGTTGGGGGCCAAACAGGTATATTCCTATTGTACAAATAATTCGCCAACTAGGTGTATGACTAAGCAAGAAATCCGGTGTCTAAGGTGTGCAAAGGCTGCGCTGCATGGCAGGCAGGCAGATCCCCACACTAGCTCCACGAATGATGGCGCATATGGTGGATACACTGCCGCATAGTGACGTATATGGTAACGCCGACAAAGACGTATGATATGCAGTGTGGGCGCTTAGGCACTGGCAGGCGCCCAGTCTAAGTATGTCTGTGTGCGTGCTTCGCGGATGATTGGTCAACGTTGCAAGTGTGAAAATGGACACGTAGACCTGCGGGATTCCGTAGCAATGAGGCATTTAGATAGGCGAAAGGGAATTGCCAGCGACGAAAGCTTTGAATTGATGCTATTCTGAGCCAGGGCGGGTTGTCGGGCGGTGCCGTTTTGATGTCACGGTGAGTCAATATGGATCAGGTCGATCCAAATCGCGTCCCTCGTGATCCTGTGCAATGTCGTCCTTGGTTTTCGAAGGCGCCTCTGCGGGCACAGCTTGATTGTCCATTTCCATGAACACATATATACTCACTCGTCCGTCGCGTTTTACGCCCCACCACACCGTCTGTTCTTCTCCTCTCACATTGCCTCTCGACAGAAGTAAGTGAGCATCCAGCTGCTCTTCCATAACCTGTCAAACGCATTGTACGTCCGCTCTGGCTGTCTGACTCGCACCCAATCCTCTAACCACTTACTTCTCCAGAGCCATGCCAGGAAAGACTGTCCGTTTCGCCGAGGGCGACGAGATATTCGTCTACTCGAACATGCCTTCGCCGTCCTTCTCGACATCCACCCTCTCATCTGCGTCCTTGATGACGCCGCCATCCGTCGAGCGACCCCTCTCACCGTCCACTCCAAAATCCTCGCCCAATAGGCGGTCGGACGTTGGGCTCCCTACCACTCTCCATCCCGTCCTCGTCGCTTCCGCCACTCCCCTCTTCGAGCTCGACTTTGCCTACAACCCGTCGAGGACGTTGCCCCAGACGGGGGTATTGACACCCCGCGTCCTGAAGGAGGCTGCGACGCAGCCTGCGATTCAATCAATGACAATCAAATGTCAATTTCTACCGTGGTCCATTAGGATCACCCCCGCATCGCCCAAACCCGATGCATACGTCACCGTCGCTGACGTTCTCAGCGCCCTGTACTGCGCTCTGCGTCTCAATGTGACGCGAGAGGAGTACGAATGCGAACACCCGGCAAGGCGGCAAGCCATCTCGGATGCTTTCGAGCGTCGGTGCTCGCGATACGGGGCCTCTTCTGAGGAAGAACGACGCAAGGGGCTCAAACGCGTCGACTTCCTCGTAGACAACCACCGTTTTCGGGGTTTCTCATCATTCGGCCAGCCAGATGTCTGGCGTCTCCACGTCTCTTTCTGAGACGCATCGTTGCCATGGTCGTCGCCTGTACCCTGGCCTTTTCCCGGACTTTGTTCGAGTCCGTATCGCCACCGCTAGCACGGTGGTTCACGACACCCGTCATGCCTAATCCTTATTGCCTTTTTATCGTGCCGCTTTCGTTTCGGACACCTTTTTAGCATTGTATCCATAAATCTCATTGTAGAATTATTTGCCTTATTGTACAGAAAAAAAACCAAGCTCAGAATTATCCCCTAACGCCCTGACTGTGTGATTTATCGGCTCGTACAGTCGAACACGAGGAAGAAAAGAATGCGAAGCCCAATGGTCATCTCACTCGATCATGATCGACGACGATCATCGCGGAGATGACGATCAGGATCGTACGCGCAACAATGTTTGTTTTAGACCATTCTTTATCAGCGACACCATCGCGGCCTCAAATTTCACGACATCCTGTTCGTCCCATCGAGACTGAATGGCATGCACACGCCAACATGAAGTGAGCATGTGGAGCGCTTCCAGATTGAGTGGAATTCCAACTGACTCGTTCACCAGCGCGCCAAATTCGCGTTGCTTCCAGATACCGTGACCACTGGGGAACCCCGTTCTGTTCGGCGTTTGTATCGAGTTTTCGCTGCCGCTCGGATGCCGATATGGCAGCGACACTTGCCCTCTTTCGACGGTGAGATGTGTGCTCAAGTACCCTTCTTGCGCTTACTTAATCGAGTGTGGCAACTTTGCCCCTGTTACATTGCTTGGACGTTTCTCCATTTGGCGGTAAGCTCTGTCATTGACGGGTCTGGGTTTCTCAGGTATAAAAACCTTTTTTGAGGCATCGCCATCGTTCTGTTGAACTCAAACATGGCAAAGGTTGTCCATTTCACGCCGTCAAACTTTTCCTATATTTCACTGCCTCCCACACTCTCTCCTTCAAACTCTGACGACTCGCCGCATTCTTCCCCATCTCCACCGACACCGCCTGGCCTGGACCAACGCGGAGGCGGGGGCTGCGCCGACCAAGCCGACCCTTCTGCCCCTATATGCCAGACACAGTTCCCCGAGCTGTCCAAGCTCGATCTTGCTGACACGGACGCTTCCGATGGTGTACAACTCCACCGCAGCCTCGCATTCCAGCCGACGGACGATCATGACGTCCGCTACGACTTTTCCCTCCCTTTCCATGAAATGATCCGACGACTCAATGTTAGGGTGTTGGGTGACCTCGCGACTGAGCCAGCCGGCACCAAATTCAGAATCGTCTATCCACCGCTGGGGTGGGAAATCCCCGTCTTCCCAAGCATGACCAGCGTGGACGGTTCCATAACAGTCTTGGATGTCCTGGCGTGCCTTTACGATCACCTTCACTGCCCCGTCTCTGACTCGGAATACCGAGCGTTGTCTTGGACGGACAGTTTGAAAGTCAGGGCAGCATACGACGAGCGTTGCGCTCAAGTTCCGCTGCTTGCTCGCCGCGCTGCGGCCAAGGTCGAGTTTCGCAAAATCGACCTTTTGATGGGTCAGAAATTCTTTGAGGGTCTTTATGTGACCAGCGAAGGCCCGCTGGTGTGGGAGCTTGCTGTCGCATTCTGAGGACTGGCCGCGCATCCGTCTGCTATTTCTAATATTACCTCCTGTACCGGATATCGTTATTTCTAGCTATATGAATATGTACTATGTATGTTTATGTATTTGTATCCTGCATTGTGTGTATGAACCCGAAAATGACGTCGTATTGCTTTGCTAAGCAACGGTAGTCGCTGATGTATTGTTATTTGTCGTTTAATATGACTATCACCTCCACCATTCCCCATATCATTCAGCGGTCTTTATTCTAATTGGTAGACCACAGCAGTTGAGGAAATCTTTTCACGATACGCCACTACTGTCAACACACACAGCATAGATGCTGTAGAATGCATTCTTAGCCTCGTCGTCACACGTGTATCGCCTTTGATGCATTTGATGACTGGAAATGCTGTGACCGCAGGACCCCCGCCTGGGTCCAACTGGCCCGACAAAACACGTGTTTGCATCTTAGACGCAGCTATCTCAACTGTCGAGTCAAAAAAACCTTCGCCCTGGGCAACTCCGCATCTGTTCCGCTGCAAGGTTAGTGGCTCGTTTATTCCTGCTGCGGAACGTTTTGAATAAAGTATCCATATTCAGAGTCTAGGACAAACGTTTGGGCCATGCATACGCAATCTGGCCCTCCGGATATGTTGCTCAAAAGCATCTGTCCCGACAAGAGCGCTACCGTATAAGCGGGGCTGGTCCAACTTTTCTGTACCGTCGATACGATTGAGGCTCATGCTCTGAATCAGGGGGGCCAGTGTACCAGGTGGTATTTAATACGGTTCTCGCGTCGTAAATCTTGGGCAGAGGCTCTTTCCACCCCGTTTGCCCATCCATCCACCCACTCGTCCCCAGATTTACGCCATGCACGGAAAGCACACGGAAAAAAAGCGCGTTCGATTCTCCCATACCACTATCATGCACTCGCCGCCGACTCCTGAGCTCTCTGTCGGTTCTCTGTCGCCGGCTTCGTCAGCGGGGCCGCGTACTCCTCCGTTGTATGCTGCTGGACTCCCGGGACCCACTCCCTACGCTATCCCGTACGTAGCTGGTTTGAAGGCGAACTACGTGCGCGCAGCCGCGCTGCACCCTTCCTTCGGTATTCCACTTCCCCGATCATCAAGTTCGACGTTTCTGAACCCCCATCTACCATCACGACCCATCGTCGTGGCCTACCCCTCAGCGTCCTGTCCGAGCCGGCGACCGATCCTCCGTTGCCGTGTCTGACGCTTCGCGAACATCATTTGTCTTGGGAGATCAGAGTGACAGCCGCGAGCGGCGCGTTTGTCACGCTTTCTGATGTCTTTGAATGCGTTTATCGTTCGTTGCGGCTGAGCATCTCCCACACGGATTTCTACGCGCTTGCGCCGCATGACCAGCGACGCGTCACTGCTGCGTATGAGCAGCGCTGCCGACGAAAGAAGGGCTCTCCGGAATATGCGGCGGAAAAGAGCAGGGGTGTTCGCCGCGTTGACTTTCTTCAGGAGCGCACTTTTTTCATGGGGCTGTCTAGCCCACATCGAGGAAGCGACGCCTGGATTCTCCACGTTTCATGACCACATATGTCCAGCGTTTTATCTTTATTGCCTCACTATACCACTTAGCTTACCGGTTGCATTGAACGCTCTTTATTCCCGTAGCAGTAGTATCAATAACGACATCTAATCGAAGTTATGTACCGATTATGACAGGTGTACAATAATTCAAGCAGTTTCCAAGCAAAGTGCGATGGCTACGAACTGTCGAATACGACAGAATCTGGGAGGCACGTTGTTTGTGCGTCTAATGAATGTCGTCGTGTGCCATCACCAGCGTCAATCAATCACAGGCTATCTGGCTGTCCATGCGCTGCGCTCCGTAAGGAGATACCGACCAACCTTCCTCCGACATTATAAATCCTTTGCACCTAAAACGTGACAAGAGTGCACTGCCAATGCCTCGGGTTGATTTCCCTACTCTCGCTGTTGTCAACTTTCACGACTTTCCTGTATCCTTGTCCAGAGCAAGGTGCACTTTCCAGTATAACGGTCCTTGAGCCGGCCTTTTTTGGACTTTCAACTTTGTGGCGACGTTACTGGGCGCTAATTCTAAATCTCACGGCCTCTTCGGTGTTGTTGCATAGCTCACAGCCGCTCATTATAAAGCTCAAGTCGACCTGACCTGGCAAAGAGCATCCCCCGTCAGATCTTGAAATGAAGGTTCTACGATATCGACCAAGCAGGCGTCCAGAGTTTTGGAATGACAGCGCGGAGTATAAGCTCAAGAGGAAGGCTTTACTCGTGGGGATACAGTACGACGGCGATGAGGAGGAAGATGAGCAGGCGAATGCTCTGAGAGGGCCACATCAAGATGTCCTCGACATGAGGCAGCTCCTTATCGGTACTGTGCTGCATCTCTGTCCTGCCAGCTCATCGCGCCGACCTCGACCTCACAGATTGTTACGGGTATTCACCCGACGACATTGTCGTGCTGATTGACAGCAACGAACCGGGCCAGATTCGACCCACCAAGGCGAACATGGTACGTGTGTCTGAGTTGGCTGGATCTGCTTCGAAGAATGATGAGCGCGCTGTAGATTGATCAGATTCAAAAGTTGGTCGAAGACGCGCAGCCTGGAGATCACTTCTTTTTCCACTGTACGGTCATGCATGTCTCCTCCCGCTGGACACTGAAGCTCTCATATAGACGCTGGTCATACGCTGCAAGTAGAGAACAAGCGGTTCACAGAAGAAGACGGCATGGACGAATGTGAGCTGTGGTTTACATACGCCCATATGTTACACCCCACCACTCATCATTGTATTAGGCATTATACCTTGTGACGGTGAGGAGGCGGTCATCACAGATAATGTAAGATTCCTGCGTACAGTATTTCGGCGTATCTTACCATACCATTGTAGGAACTTCGTCGATACTTGGTGGATAGCCTGCCATTGGGAAGCCAACTTGTGGTATTTGGAATTCAGTAGCCTCCGTCAACTCATCCCCAACACTTTCCTTCCTCATAGGCTATCTTCGATTCATGCCATTCTGCTTCGTTGCTGGGTATGTACTGCAATGATGGATTACTAGCCGGTCCTGATTCTTCCGCTGACCGTAGATCTGCAACATTTTCGCTGCAACAGAGTGTATGTTCCTTGGGTATCCAAGGGAATACGACAGACCGACTCGCCGAGGAGCTCAGTTGGTATGTTTCCCTGAAATTTTCTTTTATAAGTATAATGTCGACCTCCTTGGTATTCAGTCCGGCGTCGGGCCATGGGTCTGTTGCATCGTTTCTCACCTTCAGTCTGAGACTGAAGTATCTTTTCTCATTTCACTTAGAGGTCTCGACACGTCACGTCTATCAAACTAGGCGGGTTAGCAAGACGAGGGTTCAGTCAAGAAAGACGACGATAGACCATCTCCTGACTTCCTTGCCTGAATATAAAACACTCAGTGTCCGAACACGTTCCCTGACCGTGAAGTCTGACTATGAGAGATGGTACGATAGCTTGACGTCGCCGATCCAGCGAACGACATCGCCAGAGCCCATGTATCCCTGTACTGGATATTGTCCGCCTTCATCACCTATGGAGGCCAACGTAGTACGTGATTCTCCTTCGTAGTGGTGCGATATCTCACCCCCAATCAGATATCTTTAGCTGCTTGCAAAGATTATCAGTTTTCATGGGAAGACGTCAATGGCTCATCGATGACTCAGGTGAGAAGGCCGCCAGTTTCGTACGGACTGTCTTAACCCAGCGGTTGTAGGAATTGATCAGGATTTTGAGCAAGTTAAAACAGTTTTTAGCATTCAGATGATGCGACTTAGTTCTATTCCAGAGTCCAATCCCCATCCCACTCTCAGGGATCTTTTGACAAACGTTGCGTGAGTGAGATTCAGCTATTACATTCAACCGTCATTGTTTGACTATTCGCAGCCACAATCTACATAACTTCTACCTAAGGCTCCACGCGCAGTCAAAATTATATAGAAGGAGGCTACGAGAAGTGCAGAAGAGGCGAGCAGAACGAGGGCTTCCTCCCCTTAGGATCCAAACCGTCAAGCCAGAAATGACCAATTTCCAAGATCCTCAGGTACGATCTCGAAACTTTTTCGGAACTGCTCGACACTTACAATAGCTGCGGCGCGTTCTAGATGTCTAGCCACCGGCCTCTGGTTTGTCAAGTTTTCTTCGTTCTCTGAAATTGGCTGAACCTGTAACAGGATATGAGCGCGAGATGGGAACCCTGAACGCTGCCCGTCGATTGTATTTCCACCTACCATACGCATATTGTGTGAGCAATACGGATTCATGCCTTTAATATTCTTCCATACCCCTGTAACCTACTGGATTATAATATGTGATTAAGATGCTGTGCATGACGACTGATTTGTTCTCGAGGATAGGCCCTGATTGGGAAGTTTGTGTTTTTGACAACCACCGTCGGTGACAAAACATCTGAAGTTCCAGCTGCAACAAGTTCTTCATGCCAGGGCAATCACATTTGTGCCAACCTAAGGTACACATCCACATACGCACTCACCTCAGTTCGGTAGTCGGAAATTTTGAAATACTTCAGTTTGATCCCCATCGCCTTCCGGCGCCACCATACGCCCGATTCTACCATGCAATGGACTTGTGCAGGTCAATGGCCTGGAAGGGGTGCTTCCTCTCTTGCTTACCCTCACCGCTATCCTTGATCGTTCCATGATTGACCTCAAGGCCAAAGGATGACGTGTTTATGGTGTGGCAGTGCGTCCGTTATCAGGTCTCTTTCAATTTTGCATTTGTGAAGTTGTGATGGAGACTGAGACGGAGACGTGATGCAGGCTATCGCTACTGATAGCCTGCATCGCATTTCCGGCTCCATTTGTGTTTGAACTTCATCGAGCGTTGCTGGACATATGGTCGGGCAGATGGCGTATACCGACGAGAGTTTTGCGCAATTCCTTCTCAAGGAACTCGCGAAGCAAGCCTACAAAAGCGAGCCGAACAAGCCCCGCACTTGAAAGATTGGACCACTTTCGCTCCGACGACATCTCTGGGCATGGAAAAGCAATCAGCATCATTAAAAAACGCGAGCGTCCATTCGCTCAGCGTATCGGAATCCAATGATCCTACTCTCAATCCAGGGGAACTGACATTCGAAGAAGGTGAGATTGCGTCCTACGGATTAGATTCCTCTGTGCGAACGCTTCTACTCGCCAGACACCGCCGGTGGAATGGGCCGTCACCTCGGTGTCTTCAGTTGCACTATGCTGATGTGGGTCATCTACGACATTCGCTATTTTGTGCTAACCGGAGTTCCGATGAGCAGCGTCGGTCGCATCATCGGCACCGGCATTTTTTCAACCCCTTCCTCAATACTTGGCTCCGTTGGTTCCGTCGGAGCGTCGCTTATGCTCTGGGTCTTGGGATTCGTCCTGTCGTTCTGCGGCCTCTTTGTTTGGCTGGAATACGGGACAATGTTCCCCAGGTCGGGTGGAGAAAAGGTATATCTAGAGGCCGTTTACCGGAAACCAAAGTATCTCGCTACTGTGGTTTTCGCCGTCAATGCTATTGTGCTGGGCTTCACGGCTGCGGGTTGCATCGTATGTATTATTCCGTAACAACAGCGCTCCCTCCTTCTGACGATCGCTCAGGTCTTTGCGAACAAGTCTGTCTGCCTCCGTCCAAAAGGCTATCTTTCTGACTCTATTTAGCATCCTGATAGCGGCCGGTCATGCAGCCGATCGGTGGGTCGTGCGCGGTATCGCAGTGGGAGGTAATGAATGAACTTCTAAACTGGGACCGACATCTGATGCCATCGTAGTCATTGTCTTCGTCACACTTTTGCATGGCCTAACTCCCCGACTTGGGGTCTATGTCATGAACGTGAGCGCTTTGAAACCGGGTTACACCACCTGACAATAAGCGTCTGCATTGCAGGGATTAAGCTTTTTCAAAACTATAATCCTGGTTTTTGTCGTGGTGACAGGTCGGCGTTCTTTAGTTTGTGACCTTTCCGTTCTCATCTGTACGCTCCAGGATGGGTTGTCCTTTCCGGAAAGACCTCTGTGCAAGATCCCCATGCTAACTTCAGAAACGCCTTTGCTGGGAGCTCAAAAAGCAGCAATGATGTAGGTAAAACGTTAGAGATCACTTGGAATCGTGGGGCTCATCGCCTTTTCCAGTACGCGACTGCCACTTTCAAAGTGCTCAATGCGTATGCGGGTTGGGCCAACGTCAACTACGTCCTGAACGATGTAAAAAACCCTGTTCGCACGCTCAAAATCGCAGGTCCTCTTGGCTTAGGAATTTGCGCGCTGTTGTACCTCCTTGCGAACGTAGCTTACTTCGCGTTCGTATCTCGCTCCCTTGACCATTTGATACGCGTCTAACAAAGGCCTTAGCGCCGCGACGAAGCAAGAGATTCTCCACTCTGGCGTCACAGTGGCTTCGCTCTTTTTCAGAAAGGTCTTTGGACACAAAGCTCAGCAGGCACTTTCGGTATTTGTAGCTCTCAGGTAGGTTTCTTGTCGTGTCATATTTCTCGCTGTTGACGTCTTCGGTGAAGTGCTCTTGGGTATGGTTTTTTTTTCTCGCGAAAACTATGCTTTTCACACGTCGTTGTCCATCTGTCTTTCAACCTAGCGTGAGCTCTCTGTCGTTCTATGTAGTATACTTACTGACGTCTTGGCTTTAGAATGTCATCACTGTGGTGAGAATTCTTTCTTCAACGACAGACGTCATAATCTGAGCAGAGCCTCGCAAGACGTTCTCTGCATCAAAAGTAAACCAAGGTTCGCTATTCATCGTATCAATTCCTGGATGTTTATAACATGTTTTCCAGAACTCGCCAAGGAAGGCGTGCCACTGCCCTTCGGCAACCGCTTTTGGGCATCAAATTGGCCTACCGGAAAGTCACCACTTCCTGGTCTCATCATTCATCTCATACCTTCCGTACGTTTTTTACACAAATATCTCGATTGCTCACTTATTATTGTCTATAGGTTATTATTATTCTTGCACCTCCTCCCGCGATTGTCTACCCATTCATCCTAAACGTCGAGGGATACCCTCAGCAAATTATCAACTTTTTTATAGTTGTGGTAAGTCTTTTCGTCAGCTCTGTAACTTATGCCTGCCAACCAGAGTCCAGGGACTGTTCTGGCTACGATATAAAACCCCGCACGCAAAACGGCCATTCAAAGGTGGGTTATTTCCTAATTTCCCTGTACATAACCTGATTCAGCCGGATAGTTTGGTGGCCGCTTGCTGTGTTCTTCTTGGCGGCGGCTGTGTTTCGTCAGTGATTTTGATTGTCACTGCTTTCCCTTTTAACGCATAGCACCTAGTCATCATTGCCCCGTTCCTACGTCCGTCGAATGGCGTTGGGGATACGCCACCCCTTCCTTATTATCTGTGAGATTTAAATGGCGAAGGCAGTTGTCCCTGTGCACTAACGCTGTCTCAGATATTGTCTAGTGGGTATCGCGATAATGTTGACGGGTGTGCTCTACTGGGCTGTTTGGCGCATCGTTCTTCCAAGAGTGTTTGGGTATCAACTCGTTCCAAGGAAGGAAACCTTGGAAGATGGCACTGTGGTAACAACGGTAGGTAAAACATGCCGTGATGGTGATGCTGTTCTTGACGCGACCGAAATGCAGTTTTCTCGCAGGAAAATAGATTGATTAAATTAGAGTTTTTGAATGACTGTACAAGTAGTATATCCTTGTTCCTGTTTTTTGTTGAAAATAAACGAGTGTTTTCGTCAACGCCACACCGAAGGAAACAGGGACAAACACAGTTGTCGAATTTGTTTCTCTTGTTCCTGTCCATCATGGCTGGTAAGTCTAGTGGCTCAACGTCTGGCACGTCTCGGCTGACTGTCAATGCCCAGACGAACAGACCATTACCCTTCCTTCACCCCTTTTGACAGCATATCCTCCGTGCGATATTCGCCGACGAACCCAGACCGCTTGTTGGCTTCATCATGGGACACGGTATGCACTTCTTCCGCACCTGCGAGAGTTATTGCTGATTATGGCTAGACAGACAGTCAGACTTTATGAAATTGGCGAGAAAGGCGGAAAACAGAGCGAACTCAAGGCAAAATTCGACCACAGAGCTGCGGTGCTCGCATGTTGTTTCTCGGACGACAGCTTGGCCTATAGCGGCGGGCTCGACACAACTGTCAGACAGTGAGCATGTTCCGTTGACTTTACGTCCCGTAGACACGTTAGACATCGCCCAGACTCAATCTACAGGACGAGACGATCACCAACCTGGGTTCACACTCTGACAGTGTATCGACGATGACCTATTCGCGGGATCTCAGTTAGTCCCTGCCACACACCTTTCTTTGTGTAGCTTGACCATGCCTTGCAGATGTTCTAATTACCGGGTCGTGGGACCGCACCATCCGCTTCTGGGATCCTCGTTCGGCCTCTCCGCAAAAGTCCTCGCACGAGACGCCTGAACGGGTGTATCAATTGGATCTCGTCAATTATAATCTTGTTGTCGCGATGGCCAGTCGCCTTTTCCACATTTACGACATTCGCAAGATGGATCAGCCTGCCCAACAACGAGAAAGCAGTTTGAAGTACATGACGAGGTCCTTGGCTTGTATGCCCGATGGCGAAGGTAAGATATACCGCAACATGATATGCTCCTTGGTATTCACTCCTTGTCAGGTTACGCTACTGCTTCTGTGGAGGGTAGGATTGCTGTGGAATACTTTGATCCTTCTCCGGCCGCGCAGGACAAGAAATACGCATTCAAGTGCCACAGACAGACGATAGACGACGTCGATCATGTATGGCCTGTCAATGCATTGGCGTTTCATCCTACGTATGCAGTCTGTTGTCTCGTTTTCTTCACCGCTAACCGCCAGACAGGTACAGCACCTTTGCATCGGCTGGGTCAGACGGCACAGTATCAATCTGGGATCACAAGGTCAAGAAACCCGCCAATACCCAAAATTCAACAACGCCATATCCTCTATCGCTTTCAACTGCGACGGCACTAAACTGGCCATCGCTGTGAGCTACACTTGGGACGAGGGTGAGGTGAGGCTGGTTTGAACGCCGCGGAGCGCCCGGCGATCGTTGTAAGAAAACTCGGAGACGAAGTGAAGGCGAGTATTGCTTTTTCTTTGTAATGTCGACCATTGCTCACTCAAACCGTAGCCAAAGGGCCGAACTACGAGTTGATGCGGCAACGAGTGGCACATGTTACCTCTGTTCTTATAAGTTACAAGTAAAAGAGGCTTTCCACTGGCATCTAAGGTTGGCCTCATGCATTTTCGACGACATCACATGAGCAGAGCGTTACTTTGCGTTACATCGAGTAGATTCATACAAGGCTCTGTGTTCAATGATTTTATTTGAAATCGGCGATGGACAAGTTGTAGCAAATGTAATTATCTAGCTTTTGTCCATCTCCGATTTTCCAATTTCGACGTGTCGAAGAAGGAGTATTCAATTTTCACTGTTCATGCCAGATTAGGCAACCGGCGCTTGTCGCGTCTCCCTGTGCAAATAACTTACGACGGTAAGTTCGGGCACCTCTCTGGCCTTCAATCTTAGCTCAAATTCAAATAAGCTATTCTTATCGTCCACAGCGCTTCACGCATGCGTATTTTTATGGACTCAGTGGAAAAGGTGCAGCATGGCATGTAATGTTGGAATTCGGGGGGGCGGGCTGCCGCGCCGCCGCGTGAGTGCATGTTTAGGGCGCACGGACGGTTCAAGCGAGCGGATAAACCCTCGACGTAGGAACGGACACGGGGTGGTGGGGCCAACTCATCAGCGCCACCGCCGGACGAACTTTTAAGTATATTACCTGTTTCATGTCGTTCAACTTATATTCGACGTAGTTGTACATACGAACCTCAGCCGTTTGCCTAACAAACGCTGAGGTGAGCTTTTCGTATACCTTTCGTTCGTTAAATGTTTGACTCAAGGGATGTATTAGCTCTATCTTACAGGTAGCTAAATACATCCAGCCGTTTGCCTAACAAACGCTGAGCTCTATCTTACAGATCACACTCGTAGCCTCTCATATGTAAGAAATACCGTAGCCACCGAGTAATCCCTCAAGAGTTGCTCGCAGAATTTGATGGAATGTAATATATCTTTATCTACAATGTACAGGCTGAATACTACGTCTCGAGCAGACCTGTCCGCTGTGCTTGGACGAGTCCGCCGTGGCGCCAGCGCGATGACAAATTTGGTCACAGTGAGTCACACATCATGTGATGTCGTTGGGACTGCAAGAGGTCAACCTTACGATCTCTTTTGGCCTTAGGTGTCTTCCAGCTTGGAGTGGAACAAACCGGAATAAACCGTAATGAAATAGTCGTAGCAGTTTTGCAGTGTACGCTATGCACCAATTAAAAGCTATGCATGGTTCCTTGAAATAACCTCGTAGAAGCTACACTTATGTAAGGAAACGATATTCATTTCCATTTCTCAGAAAACATTGACTGGTCACGTTAATGCGACATACTGCTTTGTAACGGCGCTCTATCCTCAACCATGTCTCAGAAGGTATTCGAACTTTCCGACAAGGCCCTGGAACAGGCGGTAGAAGACCATTACGGCCGTCTGGTTAAAGATCGAGCAGATGGTTCTGGTAGGATATCGCCCCCTTCTGACATCTAAGACGTCTGTGGTGTAATTTTGGTTAATCCAAGATGCGACCGTTGCGGAGGCTTTGGGATATACAGCCAACCAGCTGTCCTCCATACCCTCGGAATCGATGTTGGGACTTGGTTGTGGAAATCCTGTCGCGGCTGCAAACCTGAAGCCGGTGAGCGTTGTTACGTTGCGATGGACTCTCGTTGGAAAACGCAAGCTGATGCTCGGCGCGACGCCCAGGGCGAGACCGTCGTCGATTTGGGATCGGGCGCGGGCGTAGACGTCTTTCTAGCAGCAAGCAAAGTCGGAGACAGTGGTCAGGCCATCGGTATCGATGGTTCGCAGGTAAGACAAATCGCCGACCGTCGCGCATCGACGTGCTCACGCAACGGAAGGACATGATCGATCGCTCTCGAGCCACTGCTAAGAAGCGGAACCACAAGCCGCCTCATGTTTCTTTCGTCCTTTCCTCTCTGACAGAGCCTTTGCCTATCGCTTCGAATTCCGTGGATTGCGTCATTTCCAACTGCGTGCTCAACCTCGTGCCCCACTCGGGCAAGCTCGGCGTGCTCAAGGAGATTCATCGGATTCTGAAACCCGGAGGAAGGATTATGCTTGATGATGTATGTCTGTGCAGCGATATCGTCCTGTGAGCTCCCTGGACTGATTGTGCATCAGATAGTCGCAAAGGCCCAATTCCCGATGACATTCGACACAATCTCAATTCCTATGTGACCTGCATCTCGGGTGCAATCACGATTGAGGAGTACGCCAGTCTTATCCGTGAAGGGGGCCTCGAAGGTAACACTTTGCTCGCGCTTTCAGGACCTCACATCAGTAACTTCCTGCTCAGCGTGAAATTTGTCGAAACGGCGCGACATCAATGTCTGCGCGTCCGAAAGTTGCTGCAAACCAAGCGAATCGCCATCTCTCCCGCGATCAGACGCCGATGTCAACAAATACGTGGGTCAGCGGAACCCGGACGTCTCTTCCCAGATCCCTTTGCTCATGATAGTCCAGCGTCATACCAGATATCTGCGGTCAATTCCGCAGGTTCGTCAGACGAAATCCCGGAAGTGCCGCTGTTGAGATGGTGGGATGCGTATCCCAAGGGCCGGTCCACACCTCCGTCAACGACTATCGACGACGTTGCGGCGGTCCTTCGAGGACCTCCAGAGGGGCGTTCGAAGCTGGCCATTATTGACGTTCGCCGCAACGATCACGCTGTGAGTCCGGTTCCCGCCAAAAGCCGCGGTTTCTGATCTTCGAAAGGGCGGCCACGTGCGTGGCAGCGAGCAATGGCCTGCTCAATCGTTCTACGATGACCTTCCGGAATTCCTGAACAAACACCGCAATGTTGAGCGTGTCGTCTTTTATTGTGGAAGTTCGTCGGGAAGAGGTCCCCGTTGCGCTGGATGGTACGTCGGAACGTTCTGAAACTCGCGAAAAAGAGGTCCAAACGCGTTCTTTGCCAGGTATCAAGATCATCTCAGCGAAACTGGTACGACGACGTCGAATGCGTTTGTGATGACGGGAGGTGTGAAAGCGTGGCTTGCAAAGTTTGGTGCAGACGAGACGTTGGTCGATCGCGACTGAGAACGGATGTGGATATTGTAAGACCTATTATCCAATGATTTATCTTCAGCTTCCAGAATAAACATATGTCGCTCTTGCTCCATTGACCTGAATCTTGCGAACGCGCAGTTGCTCATGAGAAAGTTGGCGGACAAGTTCAAAAGCGGTCTTCACCTGCACCGTGAAAACCAACCCGGTCCTTCACTTTCGTCGGGCGCAAATGTCGTTGACATCAGCCCTTTCAGCAACACCCTGGTCTATCGGTACCGCAAGCAGAGGGGCGTGAATCTCGGTATGCTTTGTCGCCATGTCCTATTGCTGGTGACGGGGTTGACCGGTTTAAGGGTCATGGTTCGTGCTCGAGCGTTGGATCGCGGACAGCCCATTCCGCAGCGCGCACCACCCTGCACAGAGCGATCTCGACGTCGCAAGAGGCGCGAACGCGCGAGAGATACTAGAAGCCCACTGGGACAGTTGGATCGTCGAGGCCGACTGGCGTGGATAGCTCAGCGCGGCATCAATTCGGTCAGAATACCGGTACGCAAAAGCATTGCCGTTGCGCCTTATCAAGGACGAGGCCTCTCATCCTTGGATTGAGATCGGTTATTACCATCTTTGTGGAGCGGACGCTTCTGTGCTGGAAAACACCGATTTCGGGGATTTTGAGCATGTGTTTTCGGGTGCCTGGTCTAGAATTATGCGGGCTATTGAGACTGCTGGCAAGTACGGTATTGGTGTCCTCATAGGTAACGTCAGAGATGTCTTCGTCGCCTTTGTGTTTGTGATTTCTTGGGACAAACAGATCTCCACGCCGCTCCCGGAAAGCAAAACAGCGACGCGCACTCTGGGACGTCCGAGGCGCCTAGATTCTTCAGTGATAAGCGACATCGAAAACACGCGATACACGTCCTGTGTGTGCTTCTCAGATCCCTGAAGAAACACGCCGAAGGGCACACACCGCCACTGTGCAACCTATTAGGTATATAGAGCTGCTGAACGAGCCGCAGCCAGACAGAGACGAGGACCTGCAGGCGTGGTACACGTCTGCGATCAAAGAACTCCGAGCGATCGATCCAACGATTCCCCTATACCTCGGCGAATGCTGGAGAACGGATCAATACGCGGATTATCTGGCAGGTCTTTCTCCGTCGTCGTTGACGGTTCTGGACCATCACCTTTACCGGTGCTTTACGGCTGCGACATCTCGACAAAGGCTCACCAGCATGCGTGGGCGATTCGGGATCCCAACGGCGAGACGCAAAGGATGTTTGAGCGCGTTGCGGAGAAGGTGGGACGCGCCGGAGGCGGACTCGTCGTGGGAGAGTGGTCGGGAGCGCTGAATCCCGGTTCGCTCACAGGATCGCGGGGCGAGGTGAGGGATTTTGTCGAGGCGCAGCTTTCATTGTACGAGCGGTATTGCGGCGGTTGGTATTTTGGACGTACAAAAAGGAGCACGGCGGCGATACGGGATGGAGTTTTCGAGACGCTGTGAACGCCGGGTGTTCCCAGGACCAGTGGCTCTGAGACCTATACGCAATTGGAGACAGGATGAAGATCGTCGGAGCAGAACGCGGGACGAGCAGAAGAGCAAGGCATTGCGTAAGTGAAGGGTCTTTGTTGTTGTTTTTTTCTTTTGCTAATGACAGGACGATAGACGAGCACACGACGTATTGGTCACAATATCCCGGTCATTATGGACATTGGCGGTTCGAGGAGGGGTTTATCAAAGGATGGGATGACGGGTACAGTTTCTCGGCTCGTCGTCATGGTCGGCGGCTATGCTTCTGAGCTCGGCTTTGCAAAGGCGTGGGCAAAGGGTCGGACGAGCGACCACGGCAAGCACTACTGGGAATTTGGTACGCCCTTACTAAGACGACGGTGTGACGAGTCTGACGGACGGAGGAACAGAGCACGGATTCACTCAAGGTGCAGCAGCTGCGCGTCGAGACTTTGAGCAGACGTACTGCATGTAGAGAATGGATGGTATATATACACGTGTTGGCCTCGAGGAAGGATCACGTGGTGTTCAGTGGAGAGGATATTGAGTCTGGGAACGTTGATCGGTCTGGATATGTCCTTCTGTGCCGAAAGACGGGTAGCGAACACGCCGTGAGCGAGTCGTGACAAAAGGGAAAGTCGATCCCGCCCGCTCATCCCCAGGCCAAAAGCGAACCTGACCCTGCCGCCGGCTCCTCCGAAAGACAAAGGCAAGGGCAAGGGAAGAGCGAGAGCGAGGACGAGGAGGGAAAGACCAGCCAACGACGATCCCGAGAATTCTCGGTTTGTCAAGATCGCGAATCTGCTCGTCGAAGGGAAAAAGGGCGTCGAGCTGGAGGCCGCGGTCGAGGAATGGGAGGACAGACGGAGAAAGGGCAAGATGGTCAGGCTCGGAAGCGACGTCGACGATGACGCCGTCGACCGTTCTCCGATACGTTCCCCGTCGATCCGCACACCCGACACCGCCGAGTCCACCTCGTCTTTCTCGGCCCTCTCAGACTCTTTCGCGTCCGATTCTGGCGATCGTCGCTCCCGCTCACGAAGCCCGGCCAGGCCAGGACAACCACCTCCCTCCTCCGCGACGTTCATTCTAGACCGGGAGCCGCTCACGCACATGTTCAAGCGTTCTTCCTCGGCCCCAGCGCCCCGTCATCGATTCCCGTATCTCACGACGCGGGCTCCGCTGCCCAGTTCGCCGCTGCGAGAAAGCGCCACCAGCGCCGAACGCTCGCCGACGCCGGTCGCTTCTGGAACCGCTGGTCCCTCGTCCTCGCAGTCCCAAACCCACACGCACGGACACGCCCGTCGCGAGACGATCTCGTTTCCTATCGATCCGTCGTCGTCGTCGTCGTCGTCTTCGTCGCAGCAGCCGGCTCGCTGGTGGCGCTGACGTGGGAAGAAGAAGAGACGCGTCGTCGGCTCGAGACCACCGCCGAACCGTCTCTGTACTCGTGGCGGACCTTTGCGGGCGGAACGTACGTGTACGACCAGGGATGCGACGGAGCGTACGAGCCCGGCTCCGCCATGTCGTTGGACGACATGGGATACGAGGGGCCGGGCGCACTGGCCTTTGACAGAGAGTACTTTACAGTGGGCGGTCCTTCTGTTTTGATCTCGCATCTTTGATTGCTGATTGTCTACAGCATTTTTCAAACGACGGCACAGAGGCGCCTGGACACGGCAACGTCAACTGGACGAACCTGCAAGGGCGGAGCGGCCTTGTCGCCGTCATCGACGATCCCCTGAGGTACAAATACTCCAGTAGTTCCGTCCCCGTGTCGCCTTCCATCCCTGAAAACTCTCCAGCGAGTCCTCCTCTACACCAAGACGGCAACGAGCCCGGATTGTCAAGCCCGACATTTTATTCTCCTTCGTCTCCCGTTCCCTCGTCGTCGTTTTCCACACTCTCCGGCTGGAACGGAGAGATGAAACTGGATATTTCCTTGCCGTCCCTTCTTGACGTTCGGTATGTGAAAAAAAATTTTTTTCAGTGTGTTTTATGTCTTTTTCGTTCATACGGTTGCGCGGTGCTCGTTAGTGTACCGACTATCCATGGCCACGGCCGTCCAGGCTTGTCTATGCAAAATTCAACTCGACGGACCAAGACGCTGCGAAAGAGGCACGCCGCCGCAAGTCCGGCACCAACGTCGCTGCACATGCGCCTCCTCCGTGGGCAAGCGTCCGACCGGCGGTAGTGCCAAGCTATCCCCGGCGAGACTTTGGGCTGCCGTATGACGACGACGAAGGCGAATAGGGTAGGTAAGACGGTGTTGGCATCGTTCTGCCGCCGGGCCAACCTCCTGCATAGCCATGTACCTACATATATGTCTGTCGTTCGTCACGGTGGCTCTAGCCATTGTTTTTTTTTTCCCACCTTCATCCATGAAATGCCAACCGAGCGAGCTTCTCGATAGTTACAATTAGTTGGGTGAGGCCTTCCGAGTATCTTTTTGGATGCGATGCTTTCCCGTGCTTCGGGTTGCATTAGCAGTTTATTTCTTTTCTTTTCTTTTTCAATGAATGAATCAGGTGTTCCTACATTTTCTTTTATGCACGAAATGTCACAGAGACTGTTCCGAACAACACTGTTCGTCCTCTGAGGTTGCCAAATCACATGACAGTGACGGAGGCCCAAAGGATGTATCCTTGTCCGAGTTGTCGTCAATGTTGCCCCCACCCTTGCCGCACAGTGTCGACCGTCTTGCATCCAAGAAGTCGTGGCACTTGATTACCGCCCTAGATCCAACGACAATGAGAACACCGTTCTCACTTGTGACAGGTACAACTTGAGTATCGGGTGGAACCCGAATCTGAGCTGGATATGCGACGTGCTCTCTATCAGAACTGTCGCCATAGTGTCGGAGTACCACCGCTTCCGCTATGTGTAGGGCGCGACGACGGCCGGAACTGTTTGCGACCTCCCAATCGACGTTCCGCACACATTTCCAAACTACTGCAGAGCGTGGCTTCGAGATGGCGATTCATGATACGGAGGTAAATTTGAAGAGTGAACGGTCTGCATTCAAAAGCGTGGACAGTGCGTAACAGAACTTTTTTTTTTTCGCTGGTATTCTCTGACGAGTATCGTGACAGCTGCAAAGGATCACAACATTGGATTGAAAGCGTTAATAAATACACGAGACTTTGGTCACGTCATGGCATGGACCTGCGTTGCTCCCTCGACGGGTGCGATGCCTGCCCAGCGGTCCTTGACAAAGACTGGCCGGGACACATATACTCAAATCTTCGTCTTCCATGAGAAACAAAGCGAGGACTCACGCTCGGTGGAGAACGGGATCTCTGCAAAGGTCTTGAAGTTGCCGGTCTGGATGGCCTGCGCATCTCCGAACGCGACAGAGAGATGCGAGATGGCGCTTCCGCAGTTGCTGCAGAACACACGGGTGACTGCGTGCAGACGTCAGCGGACTAGAGAGATGGCGAAAAAAATAACGAGGCGTGGACAGACCGGTGTTGCCGCTGGGCGCTTTGATGTCAAAGTTCTTGATGGGGCCTTTGATGACGACGTCCTTCTTGGGCGCGAGGATGTTGGTGCTGAACGCGCTTCCGCTCGTCTGCTTGCAGTCCCAGCAGTGACAAATGACCTGTAGGGGGCGCATTCGGTCAGTATGGTAAGGAGGCGCTGGATGGCAGATGCTCGCCTGGTCCGGATGGGACGAGTTGACAGTGATGGTGGTCTGACCGCAGAGACAGGATCCTTCGAGAGGCATGGTCGAAAAGCGGGCGTGAGATGGTGCGCCTGTCTCAATCAGACCGTGTTTTATAAGTCTCCGTCACGGGATGCAGAAGCAAAAAAAGTCGACAGCTGGATGACTGAGCATCCAACGAGTCATTCGACGCTCGGAGCTCTCTACAGCAATTGTGGAAGAGAGGCATAGGTAAGCGGCAACATGTGATTGGATGACGAGATGGGAAAACATCCACTGACACGTCCGACGGTGGCAGCGTCAATTCATTGAAGCGTGAGATGTCCGCGGTGGATAACAACGCTCGATGTCGCACTCTCGCCCTCCATCCTCGCACTAATCGTCCCATCCAAACGGGATGGCGCTCTGCTCAAAGCGCCCTCCACCCTCTTCCGTTCACCAGATCCTCCATGCTCATCTACGCCGGCATCGCCGCGGACTACCTCACCGACGTGCCGTAATTTGAAAGTCCACGCAGACTCGAATGATGCGGACTGTTTCGAGTGCGCCGAGGACAGAGAGGCCGCCACAGACTTGCTAGTCAACCCGGGCGGAACTGGGTAGATGCCCAAGCCGCCTGCGCCGATCCTTCGCGCCCGCACCTCCGCACACGACACCTCGGCAAGACACGGATGCTCGCGCATTGGCTGCCGTTTGATTATCAGTATGATCCTGCACGAATTGCGGCAGAGCGGGTCGGGTATATGACGACTAACGCCAGAAGGAGACGCGGCATTAGCATCAAGGACGAGCGCTTCGGCTCTTTTTTAAAAAAAATCTGCGGGCGGCGGGTTCACGACCTTGTGGCAAATTTTGGAGATCGAAAACGAACATGTTTTCGGAGAGAGCCGAGACGGCCGGTTCTTCAAAATGGCAAACGTTGATATCCTGGGCGCCTACGCTTGAGACCCGAGGTTCACGAATTCTAACTCAGTCGTTTGCACATTTTGAAGATCCAGTTTTCCTGGCCGATCGCAGCGCAGGTGGTTCCCATCAAGTTTCCAAGTAACGTCTCTGCGTCACAAAACAGTCCAGTACCCGGGCTGGTACCAATCCCCAATAAACTGTTGGCCTGCCAAACTTCCATTAATGATGCGTTTGCGTGTTCATTCCCACCAGGACAAGCAGAGCCTCATGCACATGTTTGTAAAGCAAACTACACCCATGGCGACCGAATTATCGTGGCGAATGGCACCCACATAGTCTTACCTCAAAGCCCCTGCCACTCCGCCTATCGTTGGTCATTATTCACGGCATCCTTGATCCGCATTACAGTAGAGTCTTCCACTGTTCCTGCCATTTTCTGTGATTTCTGCATAAACTCGGCAGCCTGGGATTGTTCGTTCTGCTGGTAGATTTCTGTATGGATCGAGTAATGATCCAAAAGGAAAAGGTGAGCTCGCTATTCGCTCGTACGATGGTGATCGCGCTCCTCGTTTTTAGCATGCCAACGTCCTCCTGTCATCTTTGCTAGCTATGCTCTGACCGATTCCACTCACCACATATTGTTCAGGCTGGCGATGGCACTAGATTATGGAGAGCTTTCTGTCGTTTAGCGCGTCTTCATTCTATTCCACAATAACCCCCGAGGCCAAAGACGCACCAGCAGCTCACCAACTCTTGAATCCTCGTAATCCTCGTCTCCGGTGCGATGTCGTATTGAGCAGCGGGGACTGTAAACCCGAGGCTCACACGTCGCGGAATGCCCAGGAATCCTCTCTAAGTCCTCTGTTGTCCGTCCCATTCAAATGGCTACTTCTTCCGCCAACTCATTCCCAAGAATGGGATGGACGGATTGACGGCGTAAAGGACGTTCACCCTATCGGCCACGCCATTCACGAGCACCCTCTGATTTTTCAATTGGATGCAGCATTAAACTCGAAGATCAGGTAACCCTTCTGTTTACTGCGGCCAATTAGTCTGAATTCGTCACCGGCCGCCAGAGGACATTCTGCATGGAAGAAGCCTGCCAACCGTGGGCATTGGAAGGGGAAAACGAGTCCCCCTGGATGACTCACTATGAATTAAAATCGTACGTTTTTCAATCAGGAACTCTACCGGAGATGTCAATTAACCAATGATTGCAAGAATGAATGAAGGGACTGCGAGGCCTTGTCTTCACATGTTCACACGTCGACCGTTGAGCGGTCGATGCTCTGTGAATTGACAATGCCGTTCTCGTATGGTTATCGACGTTCCCACCGCGATGCTTTCTTTCGCCCCAATGCCTCGAGGCCAACCGGCCATATTCTCAGGAACTGAATAAGAACTAATTCTGTTCCTTAAGTCGTAAGCGGTTCGACAGCGCGGAAAAGAAAGCAGAACAAAAGTCAGCCATCTTTCCCCCTTTACATTGTCGACGACACGCGAAGAAGGCTCCACCTCTTCCACGAACCTTTTCACCTCTTGCCAGCCCAAATCCGCCCTCGGCTACCTCTGGCACGCACCTCGAGTTTGTCCCTCGTAAGCTACTTCTCTTTCCACGCATCTGAGCCCATCCGCAAGTCCGTTATCCGCGAGTCCGTTTTCTGCCTGAGGGCAAGGCACCCGGTCGTGCGTGAGGACGCACTCCATTTGGCGCATGGCATGCCAAACGAAGAGAGAAGATCGAGGAGCCAGGCGCGGTGCACAGCCGCAAGCGCCTCGGCGTCTCGTGTTCCGCCAGTCTCACACTCGACTTCTCTTCAAAGCCACAAACCGTCCGCCAGTTCCGGCCTTTTGTCCGACAGCGCGACACCGGACCATACCACCCCCGCACTTCTCTCTGCCTTGCTTGTTTCTCTCTTCGTGATCAGGAAGGCGATCGCCGACCGACGTTCCGTCTCGTCAGAGACTCTTGCGTCACAAACGTCCAGGGCCGCCTTTGTTTGGAAAAAAGAAGCCGCTTTCTCACAGCGACTGTAACGTCTGGAACGACGAACTTCCTCCGAGGATCGTTTTTGATACGGCCGATCGGATTTCCCGTGCGCAACCCCGGAGTAGCTATGTGAGAAAAGGCAGTTCCTATACCGCAAAATCAGAAGAAGCATCTCTCGACCGACCATCGACACAAACATTCACACATACACGCGTGTCTGTGGCTTCATCCGTCTCTGCGGATTTTTCCCGCTATATACCCTCGGCGAATTGTGGTTCACCGCTTCTTGGAATCAATGGTAAGTTTATGGTGGATGTACCTGTCGCGAACCTTTTTCGAATGCGATCCCAGGAACAAGGGCGGAACGAGGCACTGCGGTTTTTTGCTTCATAGATGGTCTCAGCCTCCTTTCTCTTGGTTGCCCAGCCCATTTCCGCCTTTGTCGTGCGGAATGCCGCGTTGCGTTCCTGCCAGCTGGGGAGGTGCGTGCGTGAGAGATAAGCAGCTCACGTCATGAACCCGCTTCGTTCGGGCGGGTATGGCTTGTCGCACACACGTTGGAGGTCGTCGCTCACGCACGACCCACATCATGTTGTGAGCCATATTTATCTTTTGAGGAGGTGGAGCCAAACTTTCAGCTGAGCCCAGATAGCAACCGCTCGGTGAATTTACCCGGTTACCAATATATTTCTGCCGTGCCCATTGCATAGGAACTCACGTCAGCTCATCATCTCATGAAGATGCATTCTAGGAACAACTCAGGCACGAGGATTGGATTTTCACCTCATCACCGCCGCGAGGAAACTGCAAATTCGAAAATCCTGCACCTTTCTGGCATAGAGTGGGCATAAACACCTATCATGCCAAGCTCCCATGACCCACCGTTCCGGGACGACAGCGAGACTGAGTTTCTTTGGAAAGTCACAAGAACAGCAGCGAAAGCATGCACGCTTTTTTTTCTATCAGCAACGACGCAAATGTCCCCTTTAGTAAGGAGCGAAACGTATTGGACGCTGTGACAGCAGCCGTCGAACTCCGACAGTTGCACTCACAGACGATGCGGCTGATCATCCGTCATTGCGCACGGGATGATGCGTTTTCTTTTTTTAACTTGAGTTTTGATCCATGAGGGAGAGAGCGACTCGGCATATGGTATCGGACGTTCGAATCAGCGGAGATCTGGCGACAAAGTCATGTGTTTTTAGACTCTTTGTACTCGTCGCAATGGGTCAACGTCAACGCACTCGGCCCAGCGTGCTCCGTTGAGAACGATCACGCCAACGACAGAGAAACCGCTAGAACAGCTGTCCAGAACGCACGCGGTCCTCACCGACCGACCTTCTGTTATCGAAGGGTTCGAACTCGAACGGGGATGATGATGGACAGGGAGTTTCAGAGTGGCAAGGAAAGGAAACGCAAAATACAACAAGGATGCCGCGCCGTCTCAAGCCGGGGGTGAGGACAAGGAGGCCCATCATCATCTGTTTACTCGGAACACGAAAGTGTTTTTTCTGCGAATTTGCTAAATGTATACACTCCCTATTGCGTATCCAATCTGATCCCAGATGCGACCTTCTGACCGGATGGAGATAATCCGTGCTCGTGGTGTTTTGGTCCCCCCTGGCCACCCCCCTCTCTTAGTGATAAGGCACAAGGAAAACCGGAGCAATTTTAGGTTATGTTCCAGGAGTATATAATATGACGGCCCATCCGCTGCCATCCAGGTATCAAGCACCTCGTCCCCAGGCACTGGCCGCACAACCGCCTCTCAGCCTCGCCCTCATCCCCTACCCATTTTTTTTCCAATGCGCACCTCAACAATCGTATACCTCGCAGTCTCCATGCTCGTTGCGACCGTGAGCGCTAGTCCCGTAGCGGTGCGTCCCGTCTCGCTAGTTCGGTACCTTAAAACTTTTCTCGCTAACGCAGACTTTTTAAATTCCCTTAGGCCCCTTTGCAAAATGTAAATGTAAGCAACGTCCCTTGGTCCCAGCTGCCCCTCTCCCCCGGCCGTCGACCCACATCTGACCCGTCTTGCAGAACGTTGCCTCTCCAGAATGGAAGCGCGAAGCCACGCCCGACTCTGCCGCCGCCGCTGCCGCCGCCCTTGCCCCTGGCTCACCGATGTGGAGGCGCGAGGCCGAACCCGGTTCACCCGAGTGGAGGCGAGAAGCCGCCTCCGCAGCGCCAGAGTGGAAGAGGCTTCCCGAGGCCGGGTCCTCTCCCGAATGGAAGCGGCGCGGCAGCGCCAGTGCGCCCGAATGGCGACGCGGGGCCAACGCTCCAGAGTGGAGAAGCGAAGCCGCAGTAGCAGCAGCAGCAGCAGCACCCGAGTGGAAGCGCGCCAGCTCTGGCTCTCCAGAGTGGCGGCGGGAGCCCGAGCCTGGTGTGGAGACGCCGGAGTGGAAGCGTGGCAGTGCCAGCGCACCAGAGTGGAGGCGAGAGCCTGAGGCTGAGGCTGAGCCTGGGCCACCTCTCTGGAAGCACTGAGTTCTGCTGAACCCGGGGGGTCGGCGCGCGACGTCGGAGCGGTTCATTCCGATGGGAGGGAAGAGGGAGAGTGTGTCATCCACGTCTTGGAGGCCCGCTCTAGTTTGGAGGTGGATGCGGTATCCTCCGTCTCGACCGCAACTTGGCAAAGATTGGGTGTGAACAAAACGGATGTTTTGGCTCTTTTTTTTTTTTTGCCCCCTCCTTTTTGGTCTCATGATTTTCTCTTTTTTCGTCGAGTCGATGCTTAACGGAGAAAGTGGACTCTGGCGTTCGGTCGACGGGTCTATGTTGATCCTTTGCGCACATTTCTTCTTTCCTTTCAAAAGTCGCCCGTCTTGTATTGGCGCGACCGTTTTTTATATGATACAATTAATCCTTCTTGCTTGTCCTACTGTACTAGCCTTCGCGGAATATGTATACCTATCTGTCACAATCGCCAGAAGTCGAACACGCCGAGCCCTCGGCGAATTAACACAATATACGAAAAAGGACTAGCTCGGATATGAATCAGGGTACTCGGGGGTGAAATGACGCGTAAGCTGGACTATACCCGATACGGAGTGAGAGCAAAGAGGCTGAGTGCGTTATCGATGATGCCATGTGGCTCTGAGGTTAAACGAGGGGCGACCTTGAGGGAACGCATCGTCGAGCAAGCTTTCAAAAATCTCTTGATCGAGGACGTGGCTGCCACCTGAGCGCACGCATCATGCTCGACGTCGAAGTGCTTCTCTGGGGGAGGGGGAACTGTGACCGAGAGAGGGATCAAACGTTTCATCGACGCGCAGCTGACGTGCCCAGACATTCAAGAGTTTCGCGGCCGAGAGGGCAGACGCAACCGTAGAACGCTTGTTCTTCCTCTCCGAAAGGAGACGCCGCTCCAAAAGCAGATCCCCAACCATGTGGATTCTGTTTTGACAAGCACGATGGTGACTCACTGTTTATGAACCGTCAATTCTCGACGTCCGCAATGAACGAAAGACTGACGAGTGACAGAAATCTGGTTACGCGCAAGGTCGAATTAGGGGCATATAGGTAGAGATACGTATCTGCAACTTGCAACTGAACGTTGAATGATTCAGAACGGTCGAAGCCCAATTCGACCACGTAAAAAAAAATTTTTTTTGGAGTGATAGAAATCTTGAGCTTGATAACTTGGCGTGCCCACGCGCACTCTGCACGCCCGTCGTCTTGTGAGTTTTCCACGATGCCCGCTGAAACGATGCGATGCTGCGTCGAACAAGAATCAGGCACCGGAACAAAGACGTCTGCAGGCGTGATAAAGCGTCACAAAGCAGTCAAACGCACGCATGATGTCTGTCGATGCAAGATGAAGTTGGGAACGAGGAAAGCGACCGGGTGTCGAACAGACATCCGTCAACAGACGATGACGATCATCAGCTGGATCGTCGACGTTTCTAAGACGTGCAAAGAAAGGGCCATGATGTTGAGGGCAGAGGCATAGGTTTTCTGACGAGGACGGAGACAGCGATCACCCAGTGGGTTGAGGTGGTGGCACGAGCTGTCTCAGTCCGAGTCTGAGCGCACCGTCCTTCTGATGAAGATAGCGGAGATACCTGGACACTGATCAGACTTGATTAATGTCGGTAGGCATGGGCGACGATTATCCTACGTCACAGTCGCGCCACACGTCAAGGTTTTCTTGACACGTCGATTTCATGCGCGTTAGGAGCACTCCCTCTTCCCGCCTGTGCTGGTCCGAGGGCTTCAGAGTTGGGAAACGGAAACAGAAAAAGACAACGATACGTGCTCAACCGGGTGGAGCACTCGTTCTGCACAGCGTGTATGGTTGAGCTGTCCAGCCTGCGGTGTTTAGCAGGACATCAGTCAATCATGGGTGAAGGTTTCGAATGGAAACGGAGTGTTGGCAACAAAACGGAACGACGAGATGCTGCTGGGTAAGAAAGGATTTTTTTTTTTAAAAAAAAAAAAGGGGCGTCAGAAGGTGTCTTCGGAATTCGTACACAAGAAAACCTGCAACACAAGGAAAAGAATCCATCGATCGTCGATCGTCTTGTCACATTCACGACGTCGTGTGAGAGGATCCAGCTCGAATGGGGCTCAGTCATCACTCATGTGCGCTGATGCATACATTGCAAGGAATGACCGCAAACTTTAGGAAGCGAGATGGAATCTCGAAACCAGCCAGAGCGGCATGAGCTCCTTTTCGTTTCATCCGCGGAGTGCTCGGAGATCGGGCCGGCGCAGAGGAGGAGACGCATATATTTACGGATGCAAGAGAATAAACAACCTTGCGTCACCTGGCATCAGCACGCGATAAATCTGGCAAGAAAAAGAAAACAAGAGCACATAAAGTTGAGCAGTCACGACGGACATACGCATAGCCATGCCGTGGTGGTTGATGATCTGCGGCTGAAATGCGAGTGGCACCCGTGACAGAGCGTTGATTAATCAATTTGGTTTCGATGGCAGAAAGCGTTGTGTTTCCGAAAACGACTTGGGGTCAGCAGACGCCCTGCCGAACACGATAAGACGACGAATGCCGATCCCAAAAATAACCCAGACGGTGACGGAAGGCCAGGACGAGCGGGCGATCACGATGGGGGCAGAGCGCAACGTGGGTTCAACGTGGGCAGCAGAACATGGGGCTGGCCAATCGCGAGAAAAGAGGGAGGGCAGGGGAACAAGGCCCAGCCGAGCAGCCGTAATCGCGGCTTGTGATCAGACGAATTCGCCGAGGTGTCGCATGGATAAGCTGGGATCAACGAACTGAGGGCGAACATTCGGAATGCATTTAAAAATAACGACAAGTCATAAAAACATTGAACAGTCTGGAACAAAGAGCAGGAGTAAATGATAGGCCATGAAACGGAAAGAAGACATACAGTGGTCAGTCAAATTCCCACGGGTAACCACCACCAGCTGCAATGTCAATCGACCTGAGTCTGGCCAGGATCTCCCAGCTCGTCGCTCATCTCCCCGCCTACACCCGCCCGACCGTCCACATCGCCGGCACAAATGGCAAAGGCAGCGTCGCAGCCCTCCTCGCCTCCATCCTCCGCGCCGCAACGCCCCCGCTCACCGTCGGCCGCTTCAACTCGCCGCACCTCGTCGCCGTGCACGACTGCATCGCCATCGACGGCTCGCCCGTCGACCCCGACGTCTACTCCGCAGCCCGCGCGCTCGTGGAGAGGGCAGATAGGGCGCACGGCACGCGCTTGAGCGCGTTCGAGCTCTTGACCGTCACCGCGCTGTGTGTCTTCGAGGAGCGAAAAGTCGACGTCGCCGTCGTGGAGGTGGGCATGGGCGGCGCCTCGACGCGACAAACGTCATCCCCACGAGCGCCATCGTCCTCTCGGCCCTCGCCGCCGTCGACCTCGACCACCAGGCCTTCCTCGGCAGCTCCGTCTCCGCGATCGCGCTCGAAAAGGCCGCCATCGCGAGACCAGGCCGGCCGTTCGTCCTGGGCGCGCAGACGCACGCGGACGTCGTGGACGTGGTCAGCGAGGCGGTGCACAAGGCCGGCGCGCAGCTCGTGCACGCTCTTCCTGTCCTGACGCGCGAGTGGGACGAGGCGCTCGACGGGCCCGCGCCCGCGCCGTTCAGCCTGTCCTCGTCTTCGTCCTCTCACACCTTCACACCTCCCCCACCGCAGCCCGTCTCCCTCGTCCTCCCGTCCTTCCCCGCGCCCATCCCCACGCAGCTCCCGCTGCACGGCGCGCACCAGCTCGCCAACCTCGCCGTCGCAGCCACCGCCGCAGACCTCCTGCGCACGCGTCCGACGCCCGCGTCGGCGCATCTTCGTCTCGCGGAGCGCATCACGCCGCAGGCCGTCGCGGCGGGCATCCGCGACGTGCGGTGGCCAGGCAGGCTTTCGTTCCACGCCGTCGCTTTGCGCCGGGATCCCGCTGTCTCTGGACCCTCAGCCGCACTCTCCCCGCGCAGCGTGCTCGCTCTTTCGGCGTGGTTCGTGGTGCGTTGCGCGGCCTGATGCGAGCGTTTGCCGCGTGGACGCGCTGGCTCGTGCGGCTAGCACCCGCCCCCATGCCGACGCCAAAGGAGAGACGGCTCGTCGTCCTCGCAGATGGCGCGCACAATCCGGCCTCCGCGGCGACGCTAGGCGCGTACGTCTCGCACCTCCTCTCGCTCGCACTCTCCTCCCCGTCCTCCGTCCCCGCGTCCACGTCCACGTCCCAACCCCGCCGCCGCATATCGCTGACGTACATCCTCGCCCTGTCCCGCTCGCCGCCCAAAACGCCGCTGCAGACCCTCGCCGATCCTCCCGCCCGTCATTCCAGACGTCAAAAATGTGAACGTCGACGTCGACGTCAACGTTGCCGTGCTGCGGTTTACGCCTCCCGCGGGGATGCCATGGGTGACGTCTGTCGCGCCCTCCGAGCTGCGCGACGTCGTGCGGCAGCTCGTGCCTGACGCGCGTGTCTGGGCGCCCGAGAGCGATCAGGAGGGCGAGGTGCAGCGACAGCTGGGAGAGGCTCTGGCTTGGGCTGCGGAGAGGATGGACGGCGCTGCGGAGGAGGGACTGGTCGTTCTCGCTGGGAGTTTGTACCTTGTGGCCGACTTTTATCGCTTCCTTGCGAAGCGGTAGGGTTTTCAGAAACTACATACATATCCATCCAAGACCTAGATAAACATACAAAATAACCCTCATGATATCATGATACCAAACTACCACTCGATCACCTCTGGGAAAAACTTGTCGATGAGCGCGCAGTAGTACGGCTTGAGCGCCTCGGGATCTGCGCGCTCGTCGTTCTTGCTGTACAGATCGTACGGGTTGAACGCCTGGACGGCCGCCAGCGCCTTGTCGTCTGCGCCGTTCGTCAGGTGGCGGTACGCTCCTTCGCGGTGCCATCTGCGAGGGGGAAGCAAAAAAAGAAACGGGGAGCGGGGATGGCGTACGGGTAGAAGCTGTGGTATCGGATCATGGCCAGGCCTTCTTCGGGCAGGCTGCTCTGGTTCTTGAGGACGTGGTACAGGTACTGCCCCTCGTCGCTTTCAGACAGATATGCTCGAGCTTGCGGAACCGACACTCGCCTCGTCGTGGCCCCACGAGAGCATGACGTTCTCGAGCCCGCAGTGGGGCTGGTACACGCCGTGCTCGGTGGAGTAGATCGGGTCCCGTGCGTCCGGGTTCAGCGACATCGTCTCTGGATAGATGATCTTGTCCGAGAATCTGCATCCCACGACTATACGGAGATCATGCATATGATGATTATTATTCTTATTATTATTTTCCTTCTTGGATGGATGGACTGGTTACCGAATGTATCCTGGTTCGTAGGCAGACGTCAGATCTTGATTGTTGATCCAAAAGAAGGCGCTGCTCACGCCTACGACGTCCCATTGGCCTCTGGAAAAACACGGGGCTCAGCTCCGAAACGATGTGGCCAGCGATCGCAACTTACTCGGACCCGAAAAGGTAGAGGAGCTTGCCCAGGTCGTGCACGAGACCCACGACCTGCATCCATTCCGGCTTGCCGTCGCGGCGGATGGCTTCAGCTGTCTGGAGCAGGTGTTCGATCTGGCTGACGTCCGTCTTTTCGAGGAGAGCGTTTAGAAAATAAAAATAAAAATAAGAGCAGAGTGGCACACGTACGTCTGGGTCAGAGGCGTCTACGAGCGTGTCCAGTTTCTCGATCGCTTCCCATACGCCTGGCCAAGTGATGTGAGAATAATAGGCAGAGTCGCGAAAAAGTTCCGAGTTACCCATTCTGGCTCGCACTGTCTTTCTGAAATTCACCCTTGCATTGATGTTGAACTCCATCGTCTGCTTTGCTTCATATGACACGCATCAGGACCAAAAAGAATGCGAGAGAAGGGGTTCCCTCACCATGCTGTTCCTTGTAAAACTCCTTGACCCTATCGCACGCGTCTTCAAATCTGCGAAACTGCGCCTTGTCCTTCTCGGCGTCGAACTCGGACCTGGCGCTCCAGAGCTTCCCCTTCAGCTTGTTGACTGGGCGCCGGGTGTGTTTAGCGATGGAGAGTTGGCTCGTAGATGTAGACAAGTTCCGGAAAGCACGCACCGTTGTCGATGTCGTCGGAGACGCTTTCGAGACTCGGTTTGAGCAGATGCATTTTCTTAACGCGCAGGATATGCTTCCAAAGAGGTGCGAATGCATTGTATCCGCCACCTCGGTCAAGTTTTATACGAAAACCGCAAGCCGCGCAGGCAGGTGTTCACGGGACTCCTATTCAGAGATTCCTTGTTGGACGACTGTCCGGATTTCTAAACATCTTCCGTATCAGTTTGGAATTCAAGGACCCCGGGGGGTCCATGGATACGACGACCGTCGTGGATCCACTTTAGGCCAGCCTGGGAAAGTTCTCGCAACAAAGGTCCGAAGGTCCGTTTGTACGCAGGAGGTCCTTCTAATCTATGGACAGCCAAGCACCTTTCTCTCCCAATCACATGCTGCCCTTTTTTTTTTTTTCTCCTTCGAGTTTCTCTTCAGCAAAAAAAAGAACCGCAAGCTCCGTGTCTGACATCCGTGCCATCTCTTACGCCGCACCGTCTGACCTTTTGCTCGACAAGTCACAGGGCCAGCAAACGAGATGGCCAGCGGAGCAAGGGCTCCGCTGCATATGGCACGGCGGGGCTAGAGTTCGGAACAGGACGGCGTTTTCTTAGCCACATCTGATACGCCTCTCGCGAAGACGCAAGGTATGCAATTCGCTCGTCTGATTGAACGACGGAAGTGCTTCATCGCTTAGGAATCCTGAGACCGAGACGTGCTCATGACATGTTTTACGGTCCGGAAAAAAAAAAAGAAAGAAGAAAGAAAATGCTTCGTCGCGATCCCAGGTGGAGTGATTGCGGCGAACATTACCTGATTCATTTCACATGAAGATTGTTGAACACCCCATCTTCTACCCGTCATCTCGCTCTCGAACCAGGGACTAGGCCGAGCGATGCACAAGCGTGGGTTTCTTGGCCCTGCACCGCACTCAATGACCAGTTGATTCATAGAGGTGCGGACTGTGCCTTGTAGTTCGTGCCGTTCACTGTTCTTGCGTCCTATTGAAACCATGTCGTCCGCATGCAGAAGAGTCCACGCAATTACGCCGTATCGACCTGCAGCGGTGTCACATAACATATGTTACGCCTTGATCGAGCGTTTCGAAAACATTCAAAGAAGGGTGACGTGCGAAGGCTGCGCTTCAACATTGCAAAACGGAACATGACCCTCTCGTAACGCCAACATAATCATGACTCATGGCCGAATAGTCACAAGAGCAGCTGCAATATCACGGCCAAGAGGGCGATGTTGGGAACGACGGCAATGCCCAGCGGGTGCGCAGCGTTCCACATAAGCGGCGCGTGGTTTTCACTCGAGCCGTCTGCTCCGGCTGGGGTAGCGCGCTCAGCGAGTTATTGTGTGGTGATGGCGAAGACGAGCTTAGGTCGCTCGCGATGGTGGAAGAGCAGTTCGAGCGGATAGTGCTGATCAGCTCGGTCACTGTCGCATTGTCGGATACGATGTGGAACGTTTGAGGTGAAGGTTCCTGTCACTATGGATTCTCCGGGTCCAGTGGTGTTATCCGGCCTGCCATACTATCGCAAAAACGGCATGGAATGTGAACGTCAGGCAAGGAGTACAGTGACGCCTCGACAACTCACCGCGCTCGAATGCAAGTATGCACCCGTTCCTGCGCCAATCACGCCTCCCCAAGCGATGGGCCAAAAGTAAAAAGGGAACGGACGACCAAGCACGCCACGCCCGCCGATTCCAGGATAACCGCTCCCATACTGCCTGCAAATCACAACGCAAGCAGATCAAAAAAAAAAAAATCCCTCGTCCAAAAATTATTCCGACACACTCTGTGCCCTCTCGTTCCTCCGCTTGCGTCCGATCGCCGAACGGTTGCCCCGCAGACATAGTCGTCACCCTCTAGCTTCTCGGACTATAAGGAGACGCGGGCTTTGGCGAACTGCCAGATGTTATGAGAGGCCCCTTTAGTACGCTCCCTCCAGTGATCCCTCCGCCAGGTCGTGATCCACCGCTGCCTGCACTCGCAAGACTTCTGCCGCCTTTCGAAGCGCCCCCGGAGCTCGCTCCGCCGCCTCTACCTCCACTTCCTCCACCGGCTCGCCGATGAACACGTCTCGATCGTTTGCCAAGCATTTGCGTGATGAAACGCACGTACATTGCCACCGCTGGAGGATGATTCGAGGTGCAAGGCCGACAGCGGAAGCACGCACGTCACAGCGGCATATATAGCGTGTTCTGCTGTGGGCTGCTGTTGAAACAAACTGTCTGGTTGGACGCCGCCCTTAAAAGCCTACCTGGAAGCCTACTTTAACCATCGAATGCGGTAGCAAGGCAACTCTGGCAGAGTTTTTAATTCAACTCCAGATGGAGATGATGCTGCCGCGCCTCCACGAACCGTCTTTGTATGAGGCTTTGGCTGGCGATGGCCCCGTCTGGCTTGCTCTGTAAGTCGCAGTTGGGTGACTTGTGGACCTAGTCTGTGTCTGGAGAAGGACGGCTTTTTAGGCACTTCATCAACAAAAAGAAGTCCGAAAAAGATCGAGCACGCCACCTACTCATTCAAACGTCCTTCCCCATTACTCCTCGACATGCACTTCTCCACGTCTCTTTCACACCAACCCTGCGCTGCCGAGCAATTCAAACTCGGACAATGCGAACAACCACAACTCCTGGCTATCTCTCCTCCTCCTGCGGGTCATATGTCGTTGGTCCTTTCTGGAACGCGTTTTGGGAAGGGCAATGCATTTTGGGAGACATCGGAGAATGGAGAGGAAAGAAACAATGATATCGACATATTCGACGTCTACGTCGAAACAATTTGACAACGCGCAGACGCATAGGACGGCAGAGCGAAGTGGGTGAAGTCAAGTCATCGAACAATACGGAAGTCCTGGTTGTGGTTTTGGTGGATGATGAACGACGGTCAAAGAGTCGAAGAGAATGTAAACAAAGGTGCCAGCGAACGACGAGTGTGCCGTACGGACTGTATATCTTCGCTTAGGAAGCTGCGAAGGAAATGAAGATTCCGTGACATGCTGGAGAACCTGAAAGCGGTTCGTCGCTTGAATTTGAATTGGTATGCAGAAGGCTATGATGCATGGATTTGTGAGCGCGGCGACATCCACTTCAGGTGCATCACATCGTCAGTCGTTTGCTCCCGCATTTGGACGCTGAACATTTTCTCTTTCAGCCGATATCTAGCAATATGGCCACTGAGCGGAGAATGATCGCCAACCTGGTGTTCGATGCTTTGAATGAAGCTCAGATGCATGCTAACCGTTTTCAACACCATTATATCACCTAACTACCGTATTTCACTGGTAGGTCACCCTCAGGCAGTTTCTTTCCTTGCCAGGATAACTTATTCGTTCATCGCCTTATGCTCTTGGACCCTTCCAACCAGCCATCTTCTCGTTCTCGAATCATGCCCAGCGGTGTACCCACATCGAGTTTTAGCCTTGTGGCACGCGTAATAGCCAACCAATTACAGGCGTGCGGACTGTGCCTTCGATTTTTGTCATCCAGAGCCCTTTCATTATTCCACCCAGGCCTCACCATTTGGCAAGCGGAAGTGTTTGACGTGAATTGCATCGCGTGGAGCTGTGACGTACGTTAAGCACGACCCCACTGAAAACACTCCAGGTGATACACCTCAATATCACCATGCAGGACGTGAAATTTTCGTAGGGACATGATACTCTCATTGACGTGTACGCATCATTAAAAAAGAATCCGCACCATCATGGCCAAAAGGACGATGTTGGGAGCTATGGCAATGCCGAGTGGGCGCGCAGCGTTCCACATGGGCGGCGTATGGTTTTCACTAGAGGAAGAGTCATTGTCGTCACCGATCAGGATCACGGCCTGTCCTATCGTCTGGTTCAAACAGTCCATGAGCCGCGTGTCAATGTTGGCCGGCAGCGGCGTGTCTGGCGTCCCCTCCGATGCAAACACGGCCGAGTTGTTGTACCCGTCGAGCGTCAGCGCGACGCTGCTCGCCCTGTAGTACTGGATTGTCTGCTCCGGCTGGGGCAGCGCGCTCAGCGAGTCATTGTATGGTGACGGCGAAGACGAGCTTAGGTCGCTCGCGATGGAGGAAGAGCAGTTCGAGCGGATGGTGCTGATCAACTCGGTCACGGTCGCGTTGTCGGATATGACGCGGAACGTTGTTAGAGGCGAAGTCGAGTTTGAGTTTGAGGTGAAGTTGCCCGTCACAATGGGTCCCCCAGGTCGAGTGGTGTTGTCCGGCCTACCATACTATCGCAAGAACGGTGCGGAATTCGAATGTCAACCACGATGGAGGTATGAAAATGGCAACCCACCTCGCTCGAATGCAGGTAGGCACCCGTTCCTGCGCCAATCACGCCTCCCCAAGCGATGGGCCAAAAGTAAAAAGGGAACGGACGACCAAGCACGCCACGCCCGCCGATTCCAGGATAACCGCTCCCATACTGCCTGCAAATCACAACGCAAGCAGATCAAAAAAAAAAAACCTCATCCAAAAAATTATTCCGACTCACTTTGTGCCATAAACTTGGTCCCTCGTTCCACCGCCCTGCGTCCGACCGCCGAACGGCTGCCCGGCAGGAATGGTCGTCACCTTCTGGCTTCCCGAACCGTAAGGAGACGCGGGCTTTGACGAGCCGCCAGAGGATATGGTAGGCCCTTTTGGGGCGCTCCCTCCAGTGCTCCCTCCGCCAGGCCGTGACCCGCCACTGCCGCCGCTTATGCCTCCCTTTGAACCGCCGCCGCCGCTGCTGCCACTCGCCGGACTTCCGCCGCCTTTCGAACCACCACCTCCAGACGCTCCACCACCCCCGCCACTCCTGCCACCACCACCTCCACCACCTCCACCGCCTCCACCGGCTCGGCGATAGGCGCGCCTGTATCGTTTGTCCAGGATCCGTGTGAGGAAAGGCACGTACATTTGTCTCAAGAGAACAAGACCAGACGGGCCGTGGGCGTGATGTTGATGGCATATCGAGGGCGGAGAGCATGGTTATATATGTATTCCCTAGCGAATGCTGTGGGCTCCCGTTGAAACGTTGAAACAAGCTGTTGAGAGCGTAGATAGGCCCCTATGCCTAGAAGCCTACGGGGCGGTGCTAATATCCCCAGTTGCCTTCTGAAGCAACTCCGACATGGTTTTATTGCCACTGTGGAGCAGCAGATTGTATTTGAATTGACGTTGCCGTTTTCCAGAAAAGCAGTAGCAGGGCGGTGCACCGTATACAGTAACTGAATGACTAGATTCGTCGCTTGGGTCAATGTTACGTTCCATTACAGGATCCTGGGAGGAGGTTCCTGTCTGCACAGCCGGACTGCGTTGAATTCAGATATTCACCGCCTCACACCTCAGCATCGCGAAGAACGTTCCATGAAGCAGCAACACAGTGAGACAAATTACATGACAATTCGAAGCGACACGCCATACTAATACATACATTTGCCTTGAAGAAACAAGGAAAAAAGAGACTCACCGCACATGAAACACAGCCAAGCTCAAACGAATGAGCGGGGAAGGAAAAAATTGGCACAACAGACCCGGAATAGTCTGAGTCGAGTTCCGCCGCCGCAAAGAACGGCGAGCCACGAAATGCGCTGAAAGACCACGCCATCGACTTCCTCCACCATCACCGCATACCTCGTACAAGCCTGGGACGCAGCGATCGCAGTTGCCCTCATCAGGTCTTTTGCCCTCGTCGGGTCTTTTGCCCTCGGGTCTTTTGCCCTCGTCGGGTCTTTTGCCCTCGTCGGGTCTTTTGCCCTCGTCGGGTCTTTTGCCCTCATCGGGTCTTTGGATTTTTGCCCTCTGCGGGTCTTTCGTGGAATCTGTTACGCGGTAATATCGAGCGGTCGCTAGAGACTCGCGCCAATCAGAGATTGGTCTACGGCAAGTCCGTCCGATAAGCGAGCACGCGCTCTCATCACGTCACAGTCGGGGAAGGATTTCCGCCCCGGTACGTAGCGCACAACAGTGCACCACAAATTCGACAACGCTTTGCGCCGTCTGCGTGTCAATTCCGCTACCGCGGAAGCCAAGCCGTCACTCGGCATCAGGCGTTTCGTCGCCCATTCTCCAGAGCATGTCTCTGCTTTTTTGTTTTTGGTGACCGTCGCGTCCAAGAACCCCCAGACGAATCCGGGCGCCGGGGAAAGTCGGTGCCAGAGCACGTTTTATATGGTGACTTTATTCCGGCGGCGCGCCAAAGAAGAAGCGCACGGCTATGCCGATAGAACACAACGATGGCGAGGGAGATCATGACGACATGGTCCAGTCCCCGCGGCGAGTTTCAGACCCCTACCGTTCGCGCCGTCCTCGCTGAGACCCCCTAAAGGCGAGCAGGTCTTTGGACATGGGTGGCGCGACAGGGGCAAGTTTCTGGTACGCCGCTCAGTGGTTTGCCACTGGGTTCGTCGAGAACCGATCGAGGAGGATTAGAATGCTCAGACCTTGGCCCATTCGCGAGGGGGGACCGACAAGAGTCCTGTGCAGGGCGAACATCGTAGCCTTGGGTCTGTTGTGGTTGAGGACAAGGAGGTGTCTCAGAAGAACCACAAGCTTTGAAAGCACGTCGGCGGAACCCGAGACTCCGTCACACGCGAGAGATAAGATAAAAGATAACGGGCTCTGCACAATTTTTCTCTGCCTACAGATAGATACAACTGGAAGGGCGGATAATGAAAAAAAACTCATACTAGTGAGCCAAGAAAAAAATTTTCGCCACAACAGACAAAGAATAGTCTGAATCGAGTTTCGCAATCCTGAAGGACTGCGAGCTGCGAAGTGAACTAAAGGACCACGACCTCACCATCGCCACACACCTCGTACATACCCCAAGATGCAGCGGTTCCCAGGATAGGACTTTTTCACCTTGTCCTATCGCTGTCTGCGACGAACGCGTTTAGCAGATTGGGTTTTTTCATTCTCACCCGCCCAAGCAATAGCGCCCTCTGGCCTGAACGGCATTCTCCGCATGAATGCAGGAGAATCATTGGGCGGCGCAAGAGTCCCAAAGGTGACCGACCAGCGCGCGCCAGCCGGCCATCAACAGAGATGCCAGCGAGTCGAACCGCGCTTCTACAGGAGCCCCCGGACGAATCCAGGCGCTGGTCGAGCGCATCTCGCAGCTTCAGGCCAGCGGCGTGCCAAAAAAAAAAAAAAAAAAAAAAAAAAAAAAAAAAAATCGGCACACGGCCATGCCGATAGCGTGCAGCAACGATGGCAATGAGGACAACGTGAGCCCGATCCCCGCGACGATGTTCAAAACCTCGCTACCACGCAGTCCTCACTGTTCCTACCCGTGAAGGCGAGAGAGGTCGTCGGACGAACGCGTGGCGGAGGTGCGTTTCTGGTGCGTCGCTCGGTTGGATAGCCAACGGGTTCATCGAGAACCGATCGAGGGGGACTAGAGTACTCAGACCTTGGCCCGTTCGCGAGGAAAGACCCAAAAGGTCTTGTACGGAGCGAACATCGCAGCCTTGAGCCTGTTGTGGTTGGAGAGAAAGCGACGTGTCGATCGCGCCTTTTAAGCAGTAGGCCTCGGTAGATGCCGAAAGTCCGGGAATTCACAGTCCGCTCGCTTGGGGCGTGACACGTTTTGGACGGCTCAATGGGTTATCGAATCCTAGTCATGATTATCATGTAGCAGAATATTACGGTTCCGTAAGTACAATCATACATGGAGATCTCAAAGGATCGATGCTAGGAACCACCATAATAGTCCGAGCGTCCCCACCAGGTCGACATTCGGAGTCGCCCAGGTGTGGCTGGCAGCGCCAATAAGCGGCACAGCTTGTCCTATCGTCTGATTCAAGCAATCCAAAAGCGTGGTGTCGATGTTGTTCGGAAGTGGCACATCTGGAGTCCCGTCATCAGGGCCCAACGCCGCCGTGTTGTTGTACCCGTCCAAAGTGAGCGCGACGCTGCTGGCACGGTAATACTGGACGGTCTGCTCCGGCTGCGGGACGGCAGAGAGCGAGTCGTTGTACGCGTCGGGAAAAGTGGTGCTGCTGTCGCTGAGGTGGGACGAACAGTTGGATTTGACGTCGGTGATGAGCTCTGTCACGGTCGAGTTGTCTGAGATGACGCGGAAGGTCGTGTTGGTGGAGTTGGAGATGAAGGCCGCCGTGACGATGGGACCACCGGGTCTGCTCGAATTATCAGGTCGTCCATACTGTTGTGAAGTATGTCAGACAAAAAAAAAGTTCTGCGTGTCTGTATGGCGAGACGTACCTCCGAGTTGTGAAGGTAAGCGGCGGTACCCCCGCCGAGCAAACCACCCCAGGCAATAGGCCAAAAGAAGAACGGAAAGCCGCGTCCAGCAACGCCACGACCAGCGACGCCCGGGTACCCGCTCCCAAACTGCCTAAAAACATGATAATAAAAAAAAGACATAAAATCAACAAAAAATCGCAGATAGCTTTAGAGCAAGGAAAAGCTCGCCTGTTTCCAAAGACTTGGGACCGAGTGCCGCCGCCTGCGAAGCGCCCGGCGAACGGGAGGCCTTGGGCTATCGTGACTTGCGGTCCGCCGCCGTTACCGTAAGGTGTTGCGCCTCTTGTGGAGCCAGCCGCCGAAACGGGCGTCGACGACCCGCCGCCTGTTCTCCCGCCACCACCACTACCACCGCTACGACCACCTCCACCTCCACCCCCGCCCCTGCCTCCGCCGCCGCCGCCCTTGCGTCGATAAAGCCTCTTATCGTCGTCTCCAGACCGCTTTGTTATGAACGGGACGCGCATGATGCGGAGATGATGTTAGGGGTGCGGAGAAGGCGCTTTGGACTTGGCGGACTTTTTTTTCCTTCTTCGAATGTCATCATTTTATACGTCTTGGGCGAGCGGTTCGGATAGTCAAAAAATGTCTCCCCCATGAGGAGTCGAGGCTGTGCGTATTCGTGGCGCCAGTTCCCACGTTCGGAAAAACCTGAATGTTATGTCTTGTGGTTTGCCAATGGACGGTTTATCCAGACTTTGACGAGTTCCTGGCCAGACCTCGAGCTGGTGAATCTGACGGTGCATCTATGCTACAGGCAATTCAAGGTATTTCGTTCTACCTGGCAGGAAGCGCCGACAACCTGGCCATGAACTCCGAATCACGTTGTTGCCAAGTCCGAAAGTACGTCTCCACCCAGTAGTACTGCCGAAATGCTCTGAAAGTCAGACATACGGTATGCTCATTTTGGACAAGCAGTTCCTACTCCATTGCGATCCAGTCCGAGGTGTTCTGCCTTTTTTTTTTTTTGTGACTCAGAGGGGAAGCGTCGTGTCTCTTTTGGGTCCGGCCCCTGCTCGTGCAACTTGATTCAAATGGGCGTCTCTGGACACAGGAAATCTGGCACACGAGGGCCGTGCCACTCTCTCTGCTCGGAAGCTTGCTCTACCGGGGTCAAGTTTGAAAAAGCAGGACAGTGAGTGCAAGACGATTACGCCACATGCATACACGGATGGCTATGCTAGCAACCAAAAATACTTCAAGCACTTCGTCACCTGATAACACCAGTCGGAGCGTTGCTTTCTACGCCCACTGCATACATGTGGTCGTAGGCATCCGACATGAGTGGCCGTCGCCGCAGACTTTGATCGATGTCGCCACGGTGCGCATTTGCAGTCAAATTCAACGTACGCAATACGACGTTTCCTAGCTGCATAAGGCTTCGCATCTACCCTTTCATCGCGAAAACCTGTATCTAACTGCAATCCTCATGGAACACCGCCGGCAGAAGATGGGCGACTTTCCAACTGCTGCTTCACAGGATCCATGGACTCCTAATGCTGTTGAAATTCTGCCATGTTGGATCCTTATCCACATTTGAACACATCAATACAAGGGCTGTTCCGAAACGTGATAGGGATGGACTTCTCTCAGCTCCGTATCATTGGAACATTCGGCACCTTGGCATGAATTGTGCAGGTGTGGACGTCCTGTGACGAATATGGTTCTCGACGAACGCTAGCCGATTTTCTTTCTTCTTTTCTTTGGAGGCGTAACCACGCATTTACAAAAACACCGAAAAAAGCCGTGGCGCATTCATGCAGCCAGAGTCTGCTCCGATACTCAACCTAGGTATTAGGATTGAACTACATGCTGTGCGCATCACATCTTCATCCTTGCCGAACAATTGAAAGACAGTCGTATTTCACGTCGAGAACCCTCAATGTATCTGTTTTCCAAATCGTAGAGGCGCTCCATGCTGTTATCGCGCGCTCTGCGGTTAATGAGATGTGACCGAGGCTCGGGGTAGATTTCATTGAAACAGCAAGAATAAACTTACTCGTCTTGGATCATCCCGTGCAGACCCTCCGCCACTACATCCTGTTCAAGATCCTGTTAAACTAATTTCCTGTCCAGATTTTTTTTTTGACGTGAGCTCAAAAGGGCGGCCCGAAGCGGAACGTGTACACTAAACAGAGGCCCAACACTTCTTCGGTTCTCTGAACTCGGTCGGAGGCATGTCAGTCACGATTTCTACCCAATCCGCGTCTTTGGCGAGAATCTCCTAGCCTAGTCCGTGGTTCTCTCTCTTAAGCTCGTCAAGAGCGACTCCATCGGCGTCTAGCTATCGTGGTCATCGGGAGCATCGAGACCGATGCAAAAGGAACCAATTGCTATGCCCTGCTTGTCACCGCGTGATTCTTGTTTCCTTAACACGCATAGGACATCAAAGCTGCACGGGCAAGAAAGCTGTGTTCCAGGTACAAATCCGGGGAATGAGGCTTGTGTTACCGCTTCTGCCGGACGAGGGAAAAGAGACGAATACTTCGCCATGTGTTTCGGCTCTCGAAATGCTGTTGAAAGGCGTTGCTAGCAGTTTTGAGGAAGGTTTAGACCCTAAACAATAGATCAGCGTTCAACAGCATTACGCCCCAGTGCTCTGTTTTGTGCAACAGTTTGCGCTTTGTTTCGTTGCTTCAGATAAAGGCATGTCGCACGCTCGAAGGACATGGCATTGCGCCTGTCCATTCGCATTTCGGCCGGCAACTCGAGCCCTTCGGCTTAATCCCACTTTGCGGAGGCGTCTAACCTGAGGCAGATCCGCAACCTAATATCATGAAGCACAGAGGTCGTGAAGCAGGTCTTTGATACTGAGCGGGGAATTCCAGTTGGTGACTATGGAGGAAGGTACAGATTTCGCTAGAGTCATGAATTCAGTGGCGCGAGAGATGACTGCGGTGGATGAATTCCTTGTCTCAATAATGACTCACAATGGAAGCATTCAGACAGAACCGTCGAATGGATGGCCGTCTGGAGAAAGTCATTCAGCTGTTGAGGATTAGGATGGCATTGCCGCCCACGTACTATCCTCCGCACCGTGTCTGCTATCGGGCGTAGTGACGGGACTCCATCCGTGACAACGATGATGCTAACGCATGCACCTCGGTTCTCGCTCACCCGGTATAATGAGACGCGCACGACCATCCACCACTAGCGTCGCATGAGAAAGCAAGCGATAACCGCAACTAAACGCGCACCTATTTATAAGAGCATCACGTTCATCTTCTCAATATCATTCTCCCGTTGAGATCTTGAATTGGGGTGACAGTTCGCATTATGGAAACGCGACGGGTGACGCGTGATAACCTACCCTAAACCATCAATTTTCCACCCTCAGAGGCAGACCGCCATAGCAACCATTGGTCCTCATGAACAGCTGGCAGACTGCCAGCGCATCAGAAGTGTTGTTAACGGCCCGCTTTTTGAAGCTTTCCCGCAACCTTACCCCGTCTGGGCACCATGCTGGTCTACCATGTTCTGCGACTCGTGTTTCAGGCCGTCGCAGTGTTGGAAGGTGTGTTGGAACGATCACCAAATCTACGATTGCTGCCGAAAGACGTAGAAAGAAGCCTTCAGTAAGTCCCCGGTTCTGTCTACCGCAGTTATGAAATGAATTCCGTTGTGTGGTCTAGAATGCGGAATGCGGTTGGACTTCATTGTCTGCGGCGAAATGCTTGCGGCTTTCTCTGCCTTTACGAATCGCGTCCAAAAATGCAACAACGCCTTCCTTGTTCAGCCTTCGGTGCCTTTTGATAGCAGACGCCCACCGGCGCCAATTCATTCACTTCAATCTCAGCTCTTCCGCACGTCAGTCACTCGTTGAACGAGCCGCATACACAAAGGTTTAATGAAGTCCACGTTCCCAAAAAGCTACCTTCTGCCGGTCTCGTGTCTCCATGCAACTGTTGAGAACCACACACTGCACGTCTGTCACCTGGACCGGGATTGTGGGCGTACTTTCAGACGCTCTGCAGACGCGTGTTGATGGGATCGTGTCCGTTCTTATAAATCCTGCACAAGGAGGTCTCCAGCTAACGCCCTTTCTCTCCCTTCCCAGCTCGCTTCCCTGCGGCCTGTCGCTGTCGCGCTCCTGAATGATGCCTCAATACAGCGAGCTTTACTATATTGGTCCTCTGTCGGCAAAGAGAGCGCCCTCGAAACACTCTCCGCCTTTCGGCCTCTGCGCTGGACGGATCACCCGGTTTAATTACCCCAAGGACCTCCCAAAGTGATCCGGTTGCGTACTGTACAACGGGATTGGGTGAAGCTACCAGTAAACCGCTTTTCAAACTATTCACCAGCATCATTCAAGCTAATAGCTTTTTCACCTTTTTTCAGGGACCTTAATGTATCCTCGGCAAAGCACTCCTAGCTGGACGGCCCGCCTGGTCGCTGTACTCATCCTGTGGCTTCTCGATTGCCTTTGAACTTGTTCGAACCTAGTTTGAATGTTTCTGGATTCCTGCACCACGCTTCCACGTACTACGCGCTGCCGAATTTCTAGAATCCGACGGGTTCGTTCGCTAACACCTGGTTCTCTGGTGCAACATCCCCGTTATATTCATTAAGCCTGGAGCTACATAATTAATCCGCTGTTCCTCGTGTCCCGTGGCTCGGTACGCCGCTCTCTGGATAGCCCATTGTAGCGTTGTTTCAACCTTCCTTCTTTGGACCCAATCCCACCCACGACGTTCACACGGCCTATAGACCCTCTTGACCCATGCTTTTCCGATCTCCCTATCAGACGGCATTCAAGGTTATCGGCTAGCTGATGTGACGCATTTCGAAATGTCTTGATAGGCCGGACATATCTTTCTGGATGGTCGTATAACCTACCCCTGCGCGTTCATGCTCATGTCCGGACGGGAGTCAGGTCTATTCCGACGAACTGTCCATCTCAAATGGAGCGTAGAGAGGGCCGACGGCCGCCGTCCTGATTGGGCTTGTCATGATTTTCTATCATCAACTAGCGTAACCTTGGATGCGATCGTCCAGCGTATCTAGACTTTCTCGTCTCGTCACTTGGAACAGGGATCCCAAACACCCCACTACTCTCTTTCCCATCTTCTGGTTTGTAAACCTCCCTAAAATATTCGACTTTACCTTATTCGGGTGACTCGAACCTTCATCACCCTTTCTTCGTCTTTGCCTGATTCATGTGGTCCAGACCGGCGATTTCTTGGGCCTTTCTGCTGATGATTCTTCATCTTATCGGTCCTGCCGCACTTTCGCCGAGGACGTCTGGGAAAGCGATAATTTCATTCGTCTTCCTTTTGGGTTTTTCCCATCACTGAAATTCGCTTACGCCGGAAGCAATTTTCCTTCTTTCTGGCCTTATTGTTCTCCTCTGTCTTCTTTCTGTTTTAGGACATTCAAACTTTGCGATGTTGGTCACACACCAAGTCAAATGATGGATGCGTGCCGAAACTGTATTCCACTAGCAAATACAGGGGTGACAAGACATGAACGGGGGTAACACAACGGTTGTGAGTAGCAGCGAGGTGAAGGGCCTAGTCAGGCCTATGCAAAAAAGTAAATAAATGTTAAATGACGGTGAGCAAGGAGAGGGGTTGGGGTATCTTGCGGAAGAGCAAAAGGTATGGATATGATGGGAGAGCGTTCGTGAGGAGCGTGAAAACTGAAGCTGCGTGTCAGGGGCGTGAAGAATGTACGTGGAAGATGAAGATCGTCGAGAGGCGTACATCGAACCCGAAGAGGGTCCGGTGGAAAAGTGCGTGGAAAGGGCCCATTTGGAGGCCGGAAAGTAAGCCAGTACGTTCTCGACGATCCAAATGAAGAAAGAAACTGAAATTGAAACGCCCTTTCCAACACAGAGAAACGACTATGACTACAAGAAAGTAAAGCGGAAGAGACGATGCGATGGTATCAAAGAATACGTACAAACGAACAGCCTTGGCATTGAGATGAGCGGAGGGAGGGGTAGCGCGCCAGCATATCCATACAAGCGAAGCGAAGGTGAAGTGTCCATTTGAAAAAGTTGCCTACGGTCGTCCAGCTGGCCGTGTTCGTTTTTGTTACAATGTAGGGAGCACACCCATCTAGTATCCGAGCATGTCGTCGAACCCAAGAAGGCCCTCGTTCGCAAACGCCGCGGTCCCATCCAACCCCTGGGTGTAGTCTTGACTAAAATCGAGGCTGACATCCATCGGCGCGACGGTGGAGGTTGAAGGTGCGACGGCAGCTGGGACGTACTTGGGAACACCAAGTTCGATCGGCGGGATTGCGCTGAGATCAAAGTCGTTTCCGAGGAGGGGCTCGGCACTGCTGGCCCACATGTTCGTGGCGCCGCTGTTGGTCTCCCACGAGTACGCGGCGTAGTCGCTCTGCAGTTGCATCTCCAGCTGCAAGTCAAGTTCGGCTTGCGTTTGCGGCTGGAGATGCAGCTCCCCGGATGGCACCTGCTGCGGCTGTCCGCTGGGCAGTTGGAGCTGCGAAAATGGCTGCGAGAGCATGGCGGCGGTGGGAGTGAAGGGTCCGGACGCGGGCGAAGAGGGCCCGGAGGACGACGGCGAGACCATCTGGTGCGGCGGGATGAGGACGGGCTGGTTCGCGACGTCGAGCGGATGCAGGGATTCTCTAGATGTTGGCTGACCAGGCAAGTGGAACATGCTGCGCAAGTATTCGGATGACTGACGCGTCGCGTTAGCGAGAAGGAACTATTCGAGACGTTAGAAGCAACACCTGAAGGCTAGCTTCAAATTGGCCGAACGATTGAGACATGAGGTTGTTTGGCACGTAGTCGAAATTCGTCACGGGCTCTTCGGGATGACCTGGGTGCGAAGATCGTCGACTGATCATCGGAAGCAGCGAAGGCGAAGTAGGGCATGACGGCGTCATCTGATACACGTTGGGCATCTGGATTGACTGATATGGAGGGGGCGTGGGTGCAGATGCGGACCGGCCGTGGTGTCGATGAGAAGGTGGGTTGGCAGTCGGGACGAAGAAGGACAAGCTCTCGGACTCGGCCTCGTCGGCGTCGCCCCTGCGACCTTTGGGTTTCTTGCTCTTCGACCGGTCCTTGTTAGACCTCTGCGGGCGGTAGACGTAGTTGGGGTACATCTGTTCGTGCTCCTTTTTCTTCTCCTTCGCCAGCTGTTCCCAGTACTGACGCTCCTCTGCGGACAGGCTCTTCCACTGTTGGCTGATCGTCTTTGAGAGATCGGCCTGGCGCTGCTTCTTGGTGGGTCCGTCTGTGGCGCCTTCTTCCTGCTGTTGGGCTGCCTGACGCTCCTCGCAGCACTTTCTGCGGAAGAGGATGAACGCGTTCTCGGGGCGCTTGATGTAGTCGTCGTCTCCTTTCTTCGGCCGGCGCTCAGCGTCTGTACTGCACGAAGACTTTCGACGTTTGTGTTGCGAAGATGGGGATGGTGATACAGAAGTCAAGGAAGATTCGGGGGAAAGGGTGCGCAAGAGAGGTGGAGGAGTGGTTGGAGCGGTTGCGGATGTTGTACATGATGAAGTCAAAGCGAGCGGCCGAAGGTCGGGTTCGAAAGGAGAAGTGGAAGGTGAGGAGAAAGGACTGTCTGACAGATTATGCGTTATAGGGAACGTAAAAGCGCGGGGCGTTGGGGAGATGATGGCTAGCGTCGGAGGTTGAGGTGCGTCCGTCGTCACTTCGAGGGCTACGGCGTGCGATGTTGACGATGGGTCATGGCACGGAGTCATCGAAAACTTACTTCGGCTTTGGGTATCACGGGTTCGGAGAGCGGGCATGGTTTGGATAACGTGTGTGTCGAGGACAATGAGAGAGTCGATGTTCGTAAACGAAGGGGAGTGCTCCAGCGCGCAAGAAAAGAGAGAAAGGGAGGAAAGAATAACTGGGTGTCGCTGGTGCGAGGTGCGAACCGTTTTCTTGTGTTTCTGTGATCGGGAAGAAACAATTGCGCTAGCGGGGCACAAAAAGCAAGACAATACGAGCTAACATCTTTATAGTCTTGCGCTGATGTCGCCACTTCGCACTCGTGCTACCCGATTCGGAACTGAGATGCATCTATCGCCCGATCGCTCTTTTGGGTCATAGCCCTTGTTGGACCATGTTTACTCAGGAATGCAAGCCAGTGTTTTATTGTCTTGTCGCCAGCCTGTCGGGTCCTCGGCTAGATTCCTCCGATTCGTACACCGCTATTGTTGCCGACCACTCTGCTTATCTGTACCCCCACGTAAGTCTGTCCCTTCTCCCCCCCCGCGGAATCACCTGTGACTCGGTCGCTGCCTCGTTCTGCAGATGCTCGACACAAGGGCTCCCCTTGTCCAACAGGATGTCTCCCGAACACCCCACACCGTAGCGCACGGCTACTTCCAGTCTAGCGCTATCTGATATGAATTCGCGACGTATCCCAAACGGAGCTGCCCCCGACCTGGACGTAACCTGTTCATGAACAGAACTAGACGCTAGTGCCTTCAGATTCCCTTTTCTGGCATCTATGACCCGGCCGTTCGTCCTTGAGCAAAGTTCGATTTGCCCACGCTGCAAAGGCAATCATGATGTCGAGTCAAAAACGCTCCTCCTTCTTGACTTGCACAGGCTTAGCCCAACCGATCGTGTTCAGCCCCGATTGCACGTCAAAGTTTGTGCAGAACTCGAGCACTGCTGCCATCCAGCACTGCCCCCCGCGCGCTCGCAGTCAAGGTCTAGGTCTATGCCTCGCGACTTGACGAACGTCATGCTCGGAACGTCTTTTGCCCACTGCCCAGGTCGTATCAACGCCGGGACGTCACGTCATCGGTTCCATCAGTTAATACTCGGCCGTTTCGCACAGTTGGCCTCGCCCTGTGTGTTCTGGCTAGCGCCCCACGGGATATGCTCCGGAAATAGATGACGCACTGACGTACTCGGACCTCCAGAGAAATGCAAATGGAAAGACAACATCTCGACATCTTTCTCCGTGATGAGAGGACCAGCAAAAGAAAACAACGGAAGCACCTTTCGTCGTACGTTTATCTTCGCACATATGTCAAGCATGGCATCCACAAAACGCAGGAACGTGAATGTGTAAGCAGGCGTCGGCAGTACCTATAGTGCACGAAATAAAAAATCGTCGGCAGAGACGAAGGAAAACATGTCCAAATTAGGCAATCGAGTGCTTGGGGAAATCATCTTGAGAGCTCCTGCCCCGTTCACCACGTCCAGCCTGCACGCCTCTCAACACGTGTACGCCGGTTCGGAATTATCACCCGAGGAATCACTCCAACGCCCATTGATATCTCGCGGGGCGATGCTGATAAGATGCAGGGTGAGTATGTAATGTGGAGTATGCTCGTACCACGGAGCATCCGTTGTTCGCGATTCAGAGAAGCCATTTCTGAAGAAATGCAGTCTGATCCATCAGGACGCCGTTGTCCATCCGTGTCTCTGGATCCGATGAGGAAAAATCATGCCATATAAATCAAATTATTCCGACCAAGCACCTTCCTCCTGCTTTTTCAATCGAAATGTTCCGAGAAATCCCACCCCGGGATACGAGATACGGCGAAAGTGGAAAAGCATGATTTAACCTAGACCGTATACGCGAGCGTGATAAGTCTGGTGGTCAGCATAGCAAGGGGGGAGGGGCTTGCTTTGTTCGCCCGATTAGGCAAGAGCAACGTGCAACCCTCCTCCAGTTCCCCTCTTCAGAGTGCATCGCGATATCTAGATACGTGATCATTGCGCCAGAAGCTGTTCTCATGATGGCCGGAGTTTGTGTTTAAGGCGAGTTGGTGGGTCCTGCACAGCACTGGTGCTGACGGCGAAGCCGGCGTTCTTTTGACGCTGGCTGTCTGTGTTTTTTTTTAAAAAAAAACGGAATATGTACATATGAAGGCACGCTTGTTATGTTGGTTTCAGCTGCTTCGTTGTCTTAACGCCAATGTCTCCCCTGGCGTTTCACCCCACGGTTGACCCGCGAGAACGAGGACGAGTCAAGAGGGCAGACAGTGACAAGTCTACATCCTTCAAGCTGCGGCGTTAAGATCAGACCATTGGAAAACCTTGTACTATTGGAGCTGTAACGAAAGTGTATGCTCGCCATGATTAGGAAACGAGTTCTTGATGCCCGGTGGTGTGGTTATGAGGTTGCAAGGAACGCCATTTCCTCTCGATCATTGCATCCATATCGTCTTGGCTGTCGTGGTCATATACTCTATATAGCGAACAATGGGTGTCTCTGGAAGATGCTGAGATGGGGATTACCAAGACGCGCAACTCGAGGCCGCAAGCCGATACTAAACACGTCCAGACCGAGCCACGTCTCCTGTCGCGACGCGGGTTGACGCGACATCGGTATTTCGAGCTCCAAATTCCATGGATACGATATGTGGTTTCCGTATCGAGAGTGAGGACGAGGACCGTCGGAGGGTTCTGGACAATCGGCGGCCCAAAGGAACCGCGCAACCCGCGCAATCATGTGCTCGCCAACCCATGATGGGCAGTTTGACAGATCAACTAGGTGTTTTGACTCGTGCACAAGCCCCTCTCGCGATAAAAGTTCGAGTCATTTCGTGCTAGCGTGCGACTTTGCTGAAGGGAAAAAAAAAAAAAAGCGTACTCACGGGACGAGCGCGGGAACGTGAGGTTGTACTCGTTTTGAGAGTTGTTGCGTTCGGTTCTGTCCGCTGTTTCTCCAACGGTTCACAGCTGACAGACCGGTGGCGTGATGCCGTGAATGAAACTCTTGTTTTGTGCGGTGCAAAAGTGTATTTATCTCGGCGGTGGAAAGCGAGTGAGGACGGGCTGGGGAATAAATAAATTACCAAGATGTTCCGGTGACTTGTCGTTCTCTTCCTCTTTTCTCACTTCAATTAACGAAGCATGTCTTCACTTTGACAGGGGGGCAGGTATGCGTGATTCGGCTTCCTGAAGGGGCGAACAATGTCCAGCGTACAATGTACGATATATGATCGTGGGTTGGTGAGAACCCCCAGAGCGAGGGATATCTCGGGCTTCTTCTGGCTTGCGGGAATTCGATCGGCGTGCTTTTTTCTTTTTGGTACTTTGGAAGGCCAAGGGGTGGGTTATTGTTGAGCTTGACAAGACGTGAGCAAAGTCTCAAGCTGCGTGTCTGTGCTATCGAGTCAACGGGCCTTGTAAGAGTTAAAGTGCTATACGTGCATGAGATTCAGCCAGGCGTTGCTCGGAGATGGTGTGCGGCATCGCTGTACCTCGCGACCATGTACTATGACGGAATCCCTCCAACGGGTCTGACACCACTACACGGGGGTTCGGATTCTTTCAGCCACAATGCCCAAGAAACGACTCTGGCTCTGGCTCTGACCAAGAGGAAGACGAGAGCGAGCTGTGCATACGTACAGTACGTTCGGCGCCCGTTTGCTACGAGATCTTTGCCCCCCCTCGGGCAAAGGCGAGCGTGAAACGTGAACCACGGCAGATGGCGAGGAAACATAACATACCAACTCCACGTTTTTTCCCGCATATCCGTCCTGCTCAGCCGTCCATGCGCCATGCGTTTTCGCCGATCCGGCCTGTGCGCGTGAAAAAAAAAAAAATCAATCGCGATGTCGAGTTTTCACGCTCGTCAGAAGGCTAGTCTAGCTATGCCTTATGCACGGCAGAATTGTGCTCCGCACAGGAGGGGGGAAGGCGTCACCGTTCACGGCATGCATTTGTGAGGCCGGGCTTTCCGCGTAGCGTGATGGATCGAAGGGATGACTCGTTATGACGCACTTTGAGACACAACGTTCAAGTGAAAAAAAAACAAAAAACGAATGAACGGAACAGGTGACGGCGTTTAGCAGTGGATCAAAGATGCTGGCTAGAAAACTGACGCCAAATGTCGTGCGGTGCTTTTGGCGGTGCATTGGGAACGAAACGCGTTCCGCCAAGCGACCGTTTTCTAGTTGCCTGTTTTGGAAAAGCCGTGTCACAAAAAAACGAGATCGTGACACAGCGTGCCCCCCCCCTGTGCAGCCCCTCTTTCTTTCGGCGTCAAACTCGTACGACTGGCATTTTTTTTTTTGCTCAGGCTATCCGAAAACGAGTATGAAGCGTAGTCGTCCAGAGTCTGTCGATCTCAGGAGCTCTGCCGGTGACGTGTCGTCGCTCGCCAAAGCGCCCGAATCACCGCAAAAGCTGTCCAAGAAGATCAAACTGCACGATTCATACGCTACGCAGTCCCCGTTTCCCGAGTTCCCCCGTCCGACTCCGGAAGAAGCTCTGGAAGTGTACAACCTGCTGCGGCAAGCCCATCCAGAGTTCAACGTCACCAGGAGACGCCATGCCGGATCCGGCGTGGAAGAGGGGACGAAGGAACGCAACAGAAGTGACGAAGAAGAAGATGACGGGGGCGGTGCGAACTCTGCCAAAACGTGCGGAGACGTCCCGAACGTGATCGAATCGCTCATCGGCACGATTCTGTCTCAGAACACGTCCGGAAAGAACTCCTCGGCAGCCAAGGACGCGCTCGACAGGGCGTTCGGGAGGAACAACTTTGAAGCGATGGTCTCGGCGCCCGTAGATCGCGTCGCGGACGCCATACGATGTGGCGGGCTCGCGAACAAGAAGGCAAAGACGATACAGAACGTTCTCCGGTCTATCAAGCAAAAACACGGCGACTATTCTCTGCAGCACTTGGCGCATTCTTCTTTGCTTGGTTCTCGGGCAGAGGAGGACGAAGGAGGAAGCGGATTAGAGCGCAAGCCGATGACGGACGATGAGGTCATGAAAGAGCTCATGTCTTACGACGGTGTGGGGCCCAAGACGGCTTCCTGCGTGCTGCTTTTCTGTCTAGGACGCGACTCTTTTGCGGTGGACACCCATGTGTTCAGGCTGAGCAAGGTCCTGGGCTGGGTGCCCAACTCGGCCGACCGTGTGCTCGCTCAAGCGCATCTGGATCTCAGAATTCCCGCAGAGCTCAAGCACGGTTTGCATGTCTTGATGGTCTATCACGGCAGGGCCTGCAAGGGATGCAAAACTCCTAGCTCAAGCTCTCCTTGCGTTCTCAAATCCTACGCGTCCAAGCGCCGCAAGGCAGCCCACAGCTAATGTGTTTGTTCGTGTATATCTTGTTTATACACCAGATCGTCGCACAACAGATCGTCGATGCCGATTTTGTTTCCATGCGCGCTTCGCTGATCGCCAGCTTTGGACTTTAATTGAGGTCCCGTCCCAACCATCATCGATTTTTGCTGTGCATAGGTGCTTCGATGGCCTTGTCGTCCGGCCACTCAATAATGACTGCGTTGCTTTGTTCGATATCCACAGACGATCGAATCTTTGGCGCCACGAATTTTTTTTTTTTGGTCCGCGGGACAAGACCTTTGATCATCAAGAACGCCTGCAATGGGTGGTTCGGGGGGAAGCTTCCGCACCCTTTGATGTGAAGCGCGCTCGTCGTGGAACGTGTTTTTCTCACCGCTTTTCGGAAAAAATGTTCATCGCCTCCCTCGACTTCCTTTCTTCCCCCGAATTTGTTTCGTCACGGACGCATATTTCCGAGCTTCTAGGCTGACTTACGAGAGCGCCTGCGAATATGTCCAACGTTTGACATGTCATTCCTTTTTTTTTTTTTAATTATCGATCGAAGCGGTCGAGCACGACCGAAAAGAGCAAGTATCGCGGGACGAAGAAACATTAGCTTTTTTCCTGGAGTCATTCTTCTGATGTTCGCCTTTTTCGAGCGCTTCTAAACTGCGGCGGAGCGCCGATGCGTCCGTGCTCGTTCGTCGATGATGGGATGTTCTTGCTTTAGCGAACGCTGACCACGCCAGCCCGATGTTTCCCCGTTGTTTCGCTCGCGAAGGAGCCAAGTTGCGGGACGGTGTGCTCGCAGGACCCGGATTACCCGAAAAGGAAATATCACGCGACCGTCGTAACACGTTCCTTTGTGAGCTCCCTCGGGCCCTTTCCCCCCCATTCTTTTTTCGCTGGGCGATGAATGATGAATGATGCGTGATGAGAGCACATGCGCATGACTGGTTGAGCCCTTGATATGATCTGTCATCTTGGGTATGGGTATTTGGTGGAACGTTCCACGCTTTCTTGTTTCTTGTTTCTTGCCCTTTGTGGTGCGTGGCCCGACGAACAAGGGAAGGAACCGTCGGGCGTTGAAAAACGTGTTACGTTTGTCTCCTTGCTGCCTACCCTTGATAGTGGCGATGTGGCCAGCGTCTATCAAGGGCGGTTGATGCAAGCACCCTCTCCCTCCTTGTCCACCGAGAAAAGAAAAGAACAGCAGACAAGATCTGCGCAATCGTTCTCGGGCTGAGTAATGCCACACCGACGATTAATTAATGAATCCTTGCGTGGCACGGTGCTACGCCTCTCTATACAGGTGCTTGGAAGTTGATTCGTGACGCGTTCACTCTTGTGCTTGTCATCGTCATGTCAAGATGCTGACTCGATCGGTACGCTATAACTCTTCAAGTTGTCAATCTCTCGCGAAATTCGGAAATCGACCAGTATAGACTGGAATGCTTTGAGGAGGTAACTATCCATCAAGTCCATATGTCGTCAAACATTCCAATCTCTTCAAGATCCAGACGGGCACGCAAGCCACAAAGTGGCTATCTGGTCCTCGTCGGCCTTCCGCATGATCCCTTCCCTGGCACCCAACAAACTTGGGAGAGGGACCTCGTCCAGGGAGCTCAGGCCAGGGACGTGTTCATATGATCATGTGCGACTTTATGGTTTTGTCCTGATTTAGGCAGCGTATGCAACGTACGTCCCTTTTCTTCTTGCTTTGCCTTTTTTTTTTTTTTCTTTCTCAAGTACACCGAGAAAGGTGATCCACCAAGGGATGCTTCTGTCAGGTCAGATCTCGCAGCCGACCATCGATAATCGATCGTTTGGGCTCAGAGTGCAAGGGATCCTGGCGCTCGGCTCCTGAATTTACGACAGGCTGTCTGCTCCGAGTTTGCTAAACGCTCGACTGTACAGACAGATCGCTGGAAACTCTGAAAGGCGAAACTTGCTGAAAAGAGGCACCGGATCTTGCACGCGTTCGGCTGCATCTGATGCATGATGCTTGGTCGCGCAGAAAACATAGCATTACCAACGGCATCTATCGCTCCTCCTTTTTTCTCGGGCTTGGTGTGAAGTCCTTTTTTTTTTTTGAGCGATTGGCAGTTTTTCGGTCCAGTCGATGGTTTCTCAAGCGATATCTTGGTGATCTGTGCTCCCCTTGATCCGTCTTGCGATACGCGTTGTGCGGTTCGAGCAAAGAGTCGTCTTGATCGGGCAATGATGCGCAAATCCAGAGTTGATTGTGACGTCATGCATCGATAAAGCGTCATAGGTGCCTGGTAGCAACGCTCTTCCTCGACTTTTCCTGCCATCTCCTCAGTACCCGATCACCCTTGATTACGACGGCGAAGAACTACGCCCGACTCCTGAATTTCGTCTCTCCGGTTGGCCCGGCACGGACTGTTCAGGGTTAGGACTCGTGTCTTCACTGCGAGCATGCTCCGTTGATTACAAGCTCTTATCCTCGCTTAACAGCGATCGATCGTCCCCGGAATCGGATACGACGATGGATGATAACCTGGGTGCTGTTTTAATGTTCAACGTTGTGCTTGTCCGTTTATGGTGCCACTCTGGGCATACGGATGGCGTTGATGATGATGATGACATGGCTGGACCCGGAAAAGCTCGTGTTTCATTCATTTCGCTAACGGACAGAACCGGTCGGCGCAGTATTCGTGGGCTTGTTCGTCATACGCTCAAGGAGCAATCAATTGCTGTAAAACGCTGCTTCCACGATCATTTTTGCGAAACTGCCGATTTGCGTCGTTCGTCATCGTTCATCGTTCCACTTCTCACAGTCATCTCGGTCGGGTCATCTGGCAGCCTTGAACAGCGTTGGACAAGTTAATGACTTAGTCATGACCTAGTCATTAGTCATGACCGAGTCACCAAATGGGTCATATGACTATGACTTGACCCAGAATCGCTTATCAGCATGACTTTCTAAATTAGGCTAAGAGTCAATCATAGTTTTCATGTGTCCGACGTATAATGCAAGACAACTATGCAATCAATATCTCTTCCATTGTGCCGTCGTAATCCAAGTTAATGTCCTCTTCACCTTCAACATCCATATCAAGTAGCTCATAGAATGCAAGTTCTTCGTCGTATGATCGAACAGCTGTACGCCCATACTCCCCTCCCCTCCAGGAATCATTTCCAAAATCAAACAACTCGGTAATTGCAATTGGTCCTGTATTGGATAGAGCATAAGGTGGGAGGGGATCTGTAGTATCATCCTCGCTGGACAAGAATATCTGTTGATCCACGAACTGCCGGAATGGAGCATCTTGTGCTTCTGCAGGGTTCGACACCAAGTCAGTTTCCATATCCTGAGTCGACTGTCTTGTATTTGCCAGCATATCTTGTGGCGCTTGCCTCGAATCTGGATCTTGATTTGCAATTTAGCTCAGTTGTGGTTAACAGCAATGAAAAAAGGATTACTATGGTTGCTTGCGTGTCGTGCTTCCAGGATCTGTTTAATTCGCTTTTTTGATTCTTTTCGCAGGTGTTCATCTCGAATATGCAATTTTAATTCTGTCAGCGCTGTCATCGTTTTGAGCCCCAGTCGATTGCGCAATTTTGTAAGCGCCATTCCAAACGCGCTGAAAAGTCGCTCGCAAGACGCTGAGTTTGCTGACACTGTGAATATGCGCTTAGCAAGACTAATTAATAGAGGCTCTGGCAGGTGTGGATGGCAGAACGCGTCCAGAACTGCAATCGGATCAGGACCTGTGCGCTAGTTTATGTTTTATGTGTGATCTTGGCATGAAATGCATACCACGGGCAAATCCAGCTTGTTATCCTGACCTTTCATTCACAGATCTCAACGTGGACGTGCAAATCTCCACTCGCTTTCTTATCGACATCACGCATCACGGGTTCTCAGGAGGCTCGCTTAGTTGATGACTTGTTCCTGATCCTTTGGGTTAAATGACTGGGTCATGACTGGGTCTTAACTCGGTCATGACTATGCCTGATGACTCGACCTCTTGGGTCATGACTGGCCAACGCTGGCCTTGAACGCGGCCACCGAACGATGGCACGTTCGTCCGAAAAGGATGACCCGAACTTGTTGTGGGGAAATAAGGTTGATTGGTGTTTGCATCCCTGGTGATTGGAAAGGCTCGGCGCGACGTCAGCGCTCTGGACTCTGCGACCCTCTCTTTCTTTTTTCCACCTTCTCCTCGGTCTAGTGAAAGGCGTGTCTACTCGTCGTTTGGCATTACCGGACCGGTGGGCCTTCACGGATCTCAGACAAGAAAAATAACGTGGAATAACGGTGTTTTGTTCTCACTCTGTCCGGAGGTATCAACCCCACCAATGTTCAAGCGTGTTCAATTCAGTTGGGCATCGCTGCCGGTTTTGATCGGTGAATACTTATTACACGTTTCCGGATTTTGCGTTAGCATTGGCTTTGAAGGCAAAACCTGGATTATTGTGAATTATAGTGGACATGCAGCAACTTTATTCGATTCTGAAGAAGTGGGAGAACAACCCTGTCTGTACGTTACTTTCTTTCCAAGTGGTTTAAACCTTTGAATGATCCTTGAACCATGGAAATCAGGGCAAGGTTGTTGAATGATGACGGAAAGATGTCATTGTCAACTCCTCCCGATGGACCAGAAGCAGCACAACGTTGAGCGGAGTGGAGAACACGGATCTTGGGCATTCTGCGCTGACGGAACTCGATTCAATTAAAATCGACGCGCTCACGAGAGGGTTATGCGTCGATAAGCGCCACAATCAGGATGGCGAGGAGGCATTGCACGGCCTATCAGGCGCAAACGCCTTACTTTGGGGCATAAAGAGGCCGCGGATCAGGAGATTCTGAGATCAAGTGTGGGATGACCGGAGATGTGTAATCTCCGGTTATGGCATTCCCAGCCCAGGGATCTGGTATGAGTGCGGAGAATCTCCGCTCGGGGCAACTCCGAGCAGAGCGAGAAAGGCAAGATGAAAACGAGAGGTCGGTACGGACGTTCCGGTAAGGCGCATGTCATGGGACGTTTCTGCCGCTCTCGTGCTCAGTTCTCGCCAGTTTTTTTTTGCTTCACCTCGTGTCGTTCAGTTCCCTTTGGCTGTTCTTCTGGAATTTGGAAGAGGTGGAATGTGGCTTTGACTTTCGTGCGTCTGTCGAACTGCGACCAGGCAGTTTGTCCCAAGAGGAAGGTGAAGAAACGTTGAGATTCCCTGCTCGTGGCCTTCATCGTCTCTAGCCTATCGTCCTGCTCTGTCGATCATGATCGGGGGTTGGAATGGTGCTGTCCTTTTTTTCGTCGTGTTCAAACGTTGGTTTCTGCAGGTCGTGGGCGGTGGATCTCGTGGACGGAGCATCGAGGTCATCGTTGGCGTCGATCTCAAGTGGAGCGGGTACGGCGCACATGGCGCACGTTCTGTTATTAAACAGGGTCCGTCGTTGCGTTTTTGGGGGTGTTCGCTGTTCATCGTCTGTGCTCACGATGCTTCGCGGGTACCGCGTTTCCTGGGATGTGTTTTGAGTGGTGTGGTGTTGATTCTTTTTGTTCGTTCGCTCGTTGGTGATTTGCACTAAGAATGAGTGGAGTCTTTTGAAGAAATGGAAGCGGAGCGTCGACCTTGTTTGATTCCAGGTTCCTGCGCGAAAAAGTTACTCAAACTGCCGCCCTCTCCCGTCATCCCGCTATCTGGTACTCAGATCGCCACCCCCAGATTATCATCGTGGGGGGGTACTTGTCGACCCACGTGTCGCGTCTTGGATTCTTGGTTCGCACCCTCGTCGTCACCTCTGCACAGTGTACGGTGCACACGTTAGGGACTAACTTTTGGCGTTTGGACAGGATGCGGGTGTCTTCGAATTTGATAGGGACGTGTCAGTTGAGTTGTTTCCATTCCATGTCATTCTTCCGGGTGAAATGTTGTGTTTCCGAGTCTTGTCTTTGGGTGTTTCTGTGTCCCTTCCTGCGATCGATCGAGAATTTGTTTTGACTTCGTTTCCATCAAGCTGTCTTTGCGAGGGGTCCAGACGTGTGTTCTTCCGTTCTTCGAACCTCGAGATTTTCTTTTTCTTTTTTTTCTACTTTGCTTCCTGTGATGCACCCAGTGAGCATCGCATGAGGAATCGGTCAAGCATCACCACTGCCTTGAATGCACAATTCATCACAACCCTCATTCTACGGTCAGTTTCTCATCCGATCGGAGCGTGCCCCCGATCGGCATGGTATGGTAACCATTTCGCGGGAAGGAAGGGAGATGCCAGTTCATGCAGCAAAAAGGAAAGAGGGTGGTATGGAGGTGGATTGGATCTTGGACGTGGATTTGGTGTGTGGTCAAGTCGAGTCCTTGTGTGGTGGCCACCGGACAGCGGGCACTGGATGGACATATGGGTTTCGGGCGTGAGTCGTTTGGTAAGTAAGTTTTGCGAGTAATGATGCATGATGCAGTTGCACTGCATCGCACGTGTTCTCCGTTCTCTGTCTCTCGTTCTTTTGCTTCGGACCATGCAACTGGCAGTAAGTATCTCTGATCGTGACCGTGCCGCGTAGGACTCGAGAGTACATCCGCCACAGCAGGGAAAGACCTGGAGAATGGAGAGCGATGGCGTAACCCCACGCGCATCCGTGTTCCGCTCGTTCTCTGCCTTCACGGCTCGCCACTCCACATGACATCGACGAGTCGTGGTGCAATTTGGAGCTTGCAGCGTTCGCTAACACGCTGCGCAAGTGCCTCTCTGCCTCGGAGATACGCTCGCTCTTCCGTTCTGAATAAACCTCGAGATGTTGCTATTAATACTCGCAAGATTTTTCCTTTTTTTTTTTTGGTGCTGCGCGATGGGGTTGATAAGAGAAAAGGGGTTTTGAAACCCGCTGCGATGCTTTGATGGTGGCACTTTCTTCCTTTTTTTTTTTTCGTTTTCGTTTTCACTCGTGCAGCGGTTTCTTACGTTGTGGGATGACGCCACCACGTCGTTTCCTCTACGTGCTCTTGGTTCTGTGTTTCAGATTATCTTTATCTGTTCTCAAGGATTTCGACATGCTTTGGACTATACCGCTTCGGATGCGGCCACCACTTGTGGCGTAGCTAGGATGCTGCTGTACTCTGAACAGCGCAAGTAGATCCTTACCGGGCACGGCGTTGATTCGAGTTGAAATGTTACGTATGTTTCATTCCTGCGTTCATCATAGCGCATCGAGGTCTGCAAACTTTTTTTCCCTGCTGAGCTGAGAGATATCCGACAATGCGATTTTCGGGCTAACCGAATCACGATCTTCTGTGCGACGAATAGGCTGAGGAAACGGAAAGGACCTGCGAGCATGCGCATTCAGCGAAACGGGTAGGTAAAAGACTGATGGTGGCGGCCTTCATTTCCGTTTATTTTTTTTTTCCTTCCTGCGCCACTTGGCATGCACTCGCCAGCTCTCCCTGCTCACGCCTTTTCCCAAGGACCTCTTCGTCCACCCCGATGCCCGACCTTGCCCGACGTCTGTGCGTTCCCATCGTCCGACGGCCCTTCGGCCGAGCGCTTTCAAAACCCAACACACCGGGCACGATGTGCTCTCGACGTACGTGAAATTTTATTCGACAAGGGGAAAAAAAAATAGAATATGAATATTAAAAAAGAAACCCTCTGCCCAGTGCACCCGGAAGAACGCAGTCGAACACACATGGCTTCGTGCGTTCTTTTCTAGGCTTGGTCTCACGCCGCTTAGCAATGTAACGTGCAGTGTCTAGAACGGTTGTTTTATTTTTACATGAAAGAAGTGTCCTCCGTGCCGTGTAGTTTCTCGAATGGGACAACCTGGGACTTTGACTTCCGCCGGGACGTGGGTCAGTCTCAACCGTTCAACCTTCCACTCGGAAACGCGGGCCGGACGATATTCAACACTCCTCTCATTGAACCCGGTCGTTTTTCCCCAGCTCAATTCCTTGGGAAAACGACATGCGGAGACGCTTATTAAAGTTTGGGTTTGGTGGACATGAGGTTCCCAGAAGGAGTCAGGTCTGGGTGCGAAAGACGTTTTGGACGAGCTTGTTGGCCGCTCTTTCTGCCTCGAACACAATTGGACTGGTCATGGGCTGCTTTGCTCCTTCTGTGTTCTTGCTTCGTTCGTTCCGAGCGTGCCGAATCGCAGTCTGTGGTCCTCCAGAAGAAATGCAAGGATTTCCTTTGACACATGGACACAGACCAATTCATAGGTCATTTTTGTGCAGGGTGTGTACGCACACGGTACTTTGTGTTTTATGTGTCAGTATGTATGGATATGTACGAGCATATGATCGATCGACGAGTGACTGCATTCCAAGCTACCGTCGATCCTCCTCGCAGAGGCGGATGTCCTAAAGTCTCTCATCGAACGTTGGGCAACGAGCAGGGTCAGGATGCAACGATCAGCGCTCGTGCGATCAGCCCGCGCTGAAACCTCATGTCGCTTTCTAAATTCTCACCCACTCGTTCGCTTTCCTCATCAATCCGCGTGGCCAAAAGCGTGCGGCGGGGCATCCAGCCAGGCGCCATCAAAGGCAAGGCGATCCGTGCGCCTGATATGCGATAATCTATCTTAGCGCGGGCGTCTAAAATACACACACCGGGAACAAGGCAGTTTTGGAAGAAGAAAAACAAAAAAAAAAAGACAGAGCAACCAGGCGCGTGTCTCCCGAAAATGGCTTTTATTGCGTTGCTCGAGCACTCGCTCTACGGCCCGCCGCGCATCTACTGGCACATGGGCCGCCCGCCGACCTCGATCGTGTTCGGCCAGACCAAGGGCACGATCCCTCTCGGACGCGGACAAGCGCCAGCCGGCGACCTGGCCCTTCGTCACGCACATGTTCATCAACGCGCTCGCGGAGGACCCGCTCACGACGTTCCGCTGGCCCGTCATGGTCTTCAACGAGCGCGGCGTCATCTGCCAGGACGTGTTTGATGCGCTGTATGAGAACTTTCAGGAGTTTGTGTCCAGGGAGGAGTATGAGTCTTGGGAGTCCAGCAGGAAGACGCCGGCCGAGCTGGCGTATAGGGTGAGGGAGGGCCCGCCTCCGAACGATACCCCGATGAGGAGGATCGACTACTTGGGGACGCATTACATGTTCAGAGGTCTGCAGCCGACCCCGAATTGCCAAGGTTGGACTATGTTCGCTGGGCTGGCTTGAAATTCTGGTTCTTGAATTGTTGGTTTCCTTTTTTTTTCCGAGATGTTTTCTATTTTTGCGGTCATGGCTCCTACACATCATAGCATTCCTCCACCCATCGCATTGTCCACTTTTCCATATTCATCGGTATGCATTGCATTGTTCTTTCTCTTTCGTCGTCTTTTCCATTTCCACCTGTCGTAATACCTCTCTCTGGGAATACATTTTGAATCACACGTCTTCGCGTCGTGGGTGATAACAGAATTGTATCGTGGATAATGAAGTGGGGTACATCCAAGATAGTGTACGGTAACGTTAATCAAGCCCACATGGCCTTGAACTTTTCCTCAAACTCCTTCGTCGCCGCACAAACGACCTGATATACTCGCCAATCGGAACTGCTAGGCTTTTTGGGCTCCGTGCGACTCTTTCCAGACGTTTCATTCTTGCGGCCTTTGTACGAGCTCGGAAACTCCTCCTCCCAGTCGACTTGGTCAGGTTCGCTTTGTCGTCATCACCTACGCTTATGCTGCTCTGCTCAGATTCGTCTTCTTCCTTCTCGTCTCCGGAAAGGTCAACCTCGTCAAGAACGTCCAGGCCGTCCGGCACCGTTGACGATGAACCCTTGTTTAAGAGTTGCTCCAGCGCCATCTTGAGTGTGAGCAAGGTGAGCATAAAGTCCTGTAACAAGTACCACACGTCGCCCCGCCGTATGCCGTTCGCCTCTACGAGGCTCTTGACCTGGCCGTGGGTAAAGAAGTCGAGCAGATATGCGTTGAGCCCATGAATCTGGGCCGCGTCGTCGTCGCTCTGTTCGTCGACCCGCAAAAAGTGCGACATAGAGGGAATAACATGCTCATTGAGGTGCAGACCATCTCGCGCTGTTCGAGCCAGTTCCTGAACACTGGAGAACCGGTCGTTGTGTCCCGAGTTGGCCACGAAGATTGACCTGGCGACGACCGGAAGCGAGGTCTCTTTGAGGTATGTCGACAACGGCGAGTCACAATCGGGTTCGAGTGGATTCAAATGATCTCCTCCGCTTATAGGGAGAACAGAATCGGCACTTTCATCGTTGAGATGTTTTGAGGCATAGGCGAAGGCATAGCCTGTGAAGATCCGGAGGATTTCTTTGTCATGCTTCTTGAGGACGTCACGGATGTACGGGGGGAGCGGCTCCAATGTGATCGAGGACGGATATCTCTTTCTCAGCTCCTTTAGGTTGTTCTCATTTGCATAGCCCTTGGAAATGTAGCGACGACCGAAAAGATGAGCCATGACGTGAATGAAGTCGTGTTGGGCGTCCACCATGCTCGGCCGTTTGCAGGTCTTGTGTAATACTCCACTACGGAGCAGGGCAACCAGGGCAAAGTTGCTGGGCTCCGTGTACTGTCCAATGAGGAGCAATGAGCTGTTGGGCAAATCCACGTCTGCGGTTTAAAAGACTCACATAAAGATGTGCGGCGACGGCAAAAAGATCCAACGGGTTTCCCTCCCTGTTGATAAGACTGCTTCGGCGGAGGTACTCGATGCTGAACCTCATGTGGTGCAATAATTGTTGTTGCCCAATGTCTGAGCCAAAGCTAACTTGCGGCAGCGACATGAGGCTCTTGATTGCTCCGACAGCAAAAGGGGCATTGTCCGAGCCTTTCAGCAGATTCAACAGACGCAAGATGAGCGTCGACGTGATGGGAAAGTTGCCACCCAGTGACGGCAATTTTGAAAGCACCATGCGCTGGACTCTGTCCAAAGGAATCCCATAAAAGACTACGTTACCGAGCAAGTCAAAGCCACGACGACCGGCGCGACCGGCACATTGTCGGTACTAGACAGAGAATCATGAAAAAATCATAAAATCTAAAACGTTATGGGAATGAGAGCGCACCATTAATGCGGTCAAGAAGGGAGAATCGCCACAAAAAACAGAAGTCTTGGTCGGGGCGTTAATTCCAAGCGCGAGAGTGCCTGTTGATTGGAACTGCGGTCAGTTCCAGTCGGGCCTCGCGGAGTACTGGTGTCCGTACCAGTTGCGATCATGACACGAACGAATCCTTGTCTGTACAAACTGGCGACAACGTCAACACACTATAGCGAAAGCAATGCTGGGAGACCGGCAGAGTACCTTTCAATCAAACTGCGGTATTTCTTATTCATGCCCGAATGATGAACAGCAATGCCCCGTTTCAGCGCATCCAACGCCCATGAAGGAGTCGTAGTCCACCTCCTGAGCTCGGAGAGATCGTTTCCAACTCTGATTTGGAGTAGGACGTGTGCTGTCCTGCAAAAGAGAAGTGTTCGTCTGGGTCATCCGGATCGAATGATTTTTGCCAGCCATCCGAGTCGTCCTTGTGCTCAGGCTCCGCATCACCGTCCTTCTTCTGTTTTGCGGTTCTTTTGCCACCCGTTCACGGTCTTTGGCTCGCAACTGCCAAGCCTCCCATTCCTGCAGTTTCCTTTGCCACTCCGGGCTCTGAGAGCGCCAGTCTCTTCTGCTCCAGCTCGACAAGGAGGATTTGGGCCATGATTTCGCATTCCTTTCGGTCAAAATTGAACAGAATGGCGGGCTTGGGAGGGCAAAGGAAAGGAATCGCAGAGATGCATGTGAGGATGTCAACCTTGGGCCAAGAAACAGCGTTACTCACCAGCTCGCCCCGGACATGAAGATCTGATACCAAATGAATGAGGTGCTGGATAAACGACTTTTGTAACGGTATTGCGTTCATCGCTCCGGGCGGCATCTTGTTGATTACCGGGTCTTGAAGATCACGCACAACCTGATTGAAAGGATCTGACGTGTTTTGCAAATCAGCGCGATCCATCGTCTTCGCCAGGATGTCTTTCAATTTTGCTTCGTAGTTCAAAACGTCCTTCTGTTTGAGAATTACGGTGCCTGAGAAAAACGTTGCCGGGTCCAGAGTACCAAGGTCGAGTTGCAGTTCCTTCTCGTGCATCTTGAGGGTCTCGTACAAACTGAGCGTATCACGAGCTTCCAATGACAGGTCTTCAGGGATCGCTGATCGCCTGCCAAAAGACAACAACGAAACGGGGTGTAGGGAACCGTGTTCGGTCTGAGGCCTTATATGTCGCCAGCCCCGCGAAAGCGTCCGAGTTGTTTCCATCCAAACTGTAATAAAACTTGCGAAGATGGGAATAGCGGTGAGGGAAATTGATGAACCTATGGTTGAAATTATGGGCACGTTGGACCGATTCAAGCCAGTGGTTGAATGATTCTGGGGACCCGATAGTAGCAGAAAGGCCACTGCGCGGTCGATGTCAGTTGCTGAAATGGCCGAGTTTGCCGGTCGAGCACGCACATTATGGGACAAGGCGCAAATAAAATTATCTGTTCCCAAACAGCGCCTCCCTCTTGTTGACCGATTGAATGGATCTCGTCTAGAATAATGCTATGCATAATTTATCAGTATTATGCATCGCTTCGAACACGAGGGCCTACCGCTTTATCCTGGGCGTCCATACGCGCGCGAGAGGAGGGGAAAGAAGCATGATTGCCAACATTTCTGGGACTGTGACAAGAATTTGGCACTTCAGAGGGTCATGGATGCGGTAATCACGCGTATGAATAGCCCAACAACTTCCAGCTATGAGGATGTTTAAGCCCTAATATCCTAGAATGCTGGCGTTCAGATACTCACCACCAGACAAATTCTTGCTAAAGCGAGCATACACCTCCGCAGCGATCTGAGATACTAAGGCTTTTGTCGGGGCAACGTAAACTAAAATGCCATCATCCGAATTCCTGAGAACCTTCTCCATTGCGTAGAATGAAATAAAAGTCTTTCCGGCACTAGTTGGAGCTAATTAGCATGGATGAAAAACAGTGAGTTTTGCGTTTTGAGATAGACGGCTAATTCTGCTCACCAACGACGAGCAATGAATCATTGTTGTCGATGCCATCCAGCACCTCTCTTTGCCAAGCGTCTGGATCAAATGCCACTCGAGGGTCCGGGGCGCTATCCATGCTCCTATCCATGTACTCGCCGAAGAGTCGGAGTTGCCAGGTGACAGGATCCTCGTCATTACGCATAAACTCGTACAAAGGCTCTCTCGTCCTGGAACTGGCCAGCTTGACAAACTTGAAGCTCAACGGCCGTCCATTGTCAGAAACGGCAGGAACCAGGTCCGCCGTGAGTTTCTCAAAACCCAAGCAGAACAGGAGGGTGGTAAGGTTCTTGTGTATCGCCAATGATATGGCAAATTTGCCGTCGCAAAGATCTTTGATCATGCGGAACAGGGAGACGGTATATCTGTCTCGAACTGCAGCAGAATTCCGCTCCGCTTCGCCTATCCAACAGAGAATCTCCAAGTTGATCTTGTACAATCGCATCTCGGCCCCCAAAACGTTCATCCCTCCTCTTGTTCCGATCCAGGAAGTTCATGCGCGAGACTTTCTGGTCCAGCGTCTGCATTTTGGCTATGACTTCCAGTTGTTCTTTCCACCAAGCGAAAGATACCTCGTCTTGGGCGGCAGACTTCTCGGTTTGAATCTTCTGGCGAAGCTTATCGGCCGAACTGAGTTTGACTTGTTTTGCCTTCTTGTTAGGCTTGGCTTGGGCATTGCTCGCAGGAGAGGAGGTGCTTGAAGATGGGCGGGAGCAGAAATGCGAGCTGACAACGAACCGGCAGGAGGAATAATTATCTGCTGCAAACGCCCTCCCAGCGCGCCTGTCAACGTCGCAGCCTGAGCCTGCATAGAGCGCATGAAGCGTTGGTCGCTCCTAAGAGCACGACGTCGCGCTCGCTCATCGGTGGGGCGTGTGGGGCTCCTCCTTGGTGTCTGGGCAAAATAGATTTTTGATTATGCCAATGACGAGAATCGTGGAACTTTGTTTCGCCGCTGAAATGTCGCTTACGCGGTGAGCTTTCTGAGTCACTCTTGTCGCTTTCAAGAACAGGAAGATCCAAAGAGAGCGCGGAATCCAAGACTTGATTTTCGAATGGGAGCAACGGACCGATGTCCAGGTTGCTTTCTTCGGAGAGCGATATGCTGCTCACTGACAATTTTCGCGTTGTATTGGCGCGCGAATTTGCGCCAGTCGACACTTGGCAATCCTCCTGCGGACCATATGGAATGAACTTCAGCTTGTCCAGTGTCTGTATTTTGGCTATGGCCTCTAGCTGTTCTTTCCACCAAGCGAAAGATACCTCGTCTGGGCGGCAGACTTCTCGGTTTGAATCTTCTGCGAAGCTTATCGGGAGGAGGTGCTTGAAGATGGGCGGGGAGCAGAAATGCGAGCTGACAACGAACCGGCAGGAGAATAATTATCTGCTGCAAACGCCTCCCAGCGCGCCTGTCAACGTCGCAGCCTGAGCCTGCATAGAGCGCATGAAGCGTTGGTCGCTCCTAAGAGCACGACGTCGCGCTCGCTCATCGGTGGGCTCATCGGTGGGGCAAAAATAGATTTTTGATTATGCCAATGACGAGAATCGTGGAACTTTGTTTCGCCGCTGAAATGTCGCTTACGCGGTGAGCTTTCTGAGTCACTCTTGTCGCTTTCAAGAACAGGAAGATCCAAAGAGAGCGCGGAATCCAAGACTTGATTTTCGAATGGGAGCAACGGACCGATGTCCAGGTTGCTTTCTTCGGAGAGCGATATGCTGCTCACTGACAATTTTCGCGTTGTATTGGCGCGCGAATTTGCGCCAGTCGACACTTGGCAATCCTCCTGCGGACCATATGGAATGAACTTCAGCATAGATCTCCGAACCGATGAGCGTGGCAATCGCGCCTCCTTGCAAATTAGCGGGATTGCCGACAAGGAAGTGGAGAATTGAGCAGAAGACATTTCCATCGAAATCGACGGTGGTAGATAATGTCGAGTTCAGAATCTTGACGATAACGATGAATAGATCGGGGAAGAATTGGTTTACTATCGTAGATTTGAGTGGTTTTGAGAGCTTGTCTGATCTGCGAGCCCTCTCTTGAATCGATTGACGTGTGAGAGTACACCAGTGAACAACGAGTATGTATAACAATGGTAGATCGGTGTCCGGATGTTCTTCGTCGATTTTTCGAAGTATGTTAACATACGTTTCCTGCTCGCTGACCTTGCATAGTCGAGTGCGAGCGGACAGTTGAACAGATATGTCTTGATATTCCAACTTCTCGCTCAGCTGCATAGAGTCTTGTTTCACGATGGTTGGCAGAACCGGTGAGAAGAGGCTGTGCGCGCTTGGCGTCCGGTATTGTTCGTAGACAAAAGACAAAACCTTCATACCAATCATCATCAGAACAGCGTGTACAACGATTATCGTTTATGAGGACATACTTTGGAATCGCGATATTCCGCTCCTTTCAATAAAGCGACGGGGATTCCACGGGACAGAAGGTCGAACATGAAGAGACGCTGATGGATCGCGTGGCTGAAAACGCGTTTTCTGGCTTCGGCTGGCCACACTCCACCATCATTGGTCATAACAAACATAGGCTGATATACGCAACACGCAACGAAACGTGAACAACGGTGGATGGCGTGAGGGGATGGAAATCCAAACCTTTCTTGTTGACTCGTATAGGAGCCAGTCGGGATCGTCGAGGTCATTGAAAACATGAGTGGCGATAGGCAGCTGGAGCAGATGCTTGAATAGCAGTAACCTCGCCAGACACCGCGACGATGTGATGAAACGGGAAGCGCCCGTGTCGAGCGTTGCATGATGCGTATTACTGCCTGATCCGGGCAGAAAAAATTCAACATTTGTTTGATCATGATCAATGCTTTTGAGGAATTACCTAGCCAGAAGACGATATCTGCGGCTGCAGACCGCCTCCTGAACTCAAATAATAGCTTCTCTAGTATGTACTTGGCATGAAGAATTTGGAAACTAGCTTCTGACCTCGACTGATCAAGTTAACTGCGAATGCACATCACAGCATGACTTACGGTCGCCTTTGCCGATAGCTAGGAGTGGGTCATCCAAGACGATCTGGATCAAGGCTTCGCCTAAGATGATTTGACACCATGCTCAGGATCAGGTCTCGTCCTCGGGATAATAATCTTACCATCGATGACAAAAGGCTCACTTCCCGCGTAGTCGCCAAGGAGATCCATCCATCTGGCTTGCCGGCTCGCAGAGCTGTACCAGGCTTGGTCTATCTCCTCCAAGACCTCATACGCAGATGATGGTGGCGCCTTGCGGACCTCCTGTCCATTTATGATGGGAATATCAAAATCATCCAAGTCCATTGTGCGGCAACGATAGACGAGATGACGGACGTCGTAAAACGAGTGCAAAAGACCCTAGGACCGAGCAGGCGTGGCCTTTATCTGCTGCGGATGCCTCAAGGACGGAACTTTAGTCAAAGTTTGATGCACTGCTGGATTAGAAACAAGATTAGCGCACAGAAAATCAAAGGCAATGCTGTTTCCAAGAATTCGACCTGTAAGGCAACCGTCCCCCATCGTCTTGGCCGCTTTTCTTATTCTGAAAGTTGCTGCAGGATGGTGCGGACTAGAAATCTTAGAGACACATCTTCTGGCAAAGAACAGTACGCGGCTGAAAATGAATTGCATGAGTGATGTGCGATTGTGTTGGAACATCGACGCGTCTCGTTAAAGCAAACCAAAAAGGCGCCGTTACGTAAAAAGAAGAAAGTCTAGAAACCTTTCTAATCTTATCGGTGCTATGGTTTAGTCACCACTATTCGTAGTGACTAAGTGGTTTGCGCCATAGCAATTTCAAATCCTAGGTTGAACCGTTCTTTGCCAGGGAAACGAGATGATCCCACAGTTTCCGTACAGGGTCTTACATTGAGCGCAGAGGTTCTGCAAGCAGAGAGAAGCAGAATCTAGCGTCAGATGAGTGAGCACGTGACACGCCATGGAAGGCTCGAATAAAATATTCCTCCCTCTCTTTTACACGTCCATGTACGGTACAGTAGCACGCTCGCACCCAGCCCGACTCTCCGCAGTAAAATTGTAATCCTACCTCCCACCCCGATTTCAAAGTGAATTTACGGTTTGATCAATGAACTGGCAGACTGATTGTGTGATGACCAATCGCTCAGTGAGTGCCCGCCTTCCGGAGCGGCTCTCGCATCGCGTACCCGGCTGGGCTAATGCTTTGCCTCTGCGCAATCCCTAGCTCATCGCTCAGTCAGCTTCAGCGAGCGCAATCGAACCTGGACGATTACAAAGATGCAAGTCTAAAAGAAGCAGCATGAGTTGCAAATTGAGATTTCCATGCTACATCGGCTCATTATCGGTCCGAGGAGAAGTTATATAAAGGCTGGGCGCTCAAGAATTGCTTCCTACTACCTATCTATCAGATCGCAATGGTCTCTGTTCCAACAATCGCTTTCAATAATGGGAAGAGGATCCCTGCGCTCGGGCTTGGTGAGCGCTTGTCATCTTGCGAGGTTGGTGTGAAAAAGCTGATCGTCCATCCAGGGACATGGAAATCTAAGCCTGAGGAGGTGACTGCTGCTGTTGCATATGCCCTGAAGGAGGCCGGATATAGACACATCGATTGTGCATCGTGTGTCTATCCTTTCACAGTCGAATCAAGATCGGGACTGATTGCACATATATCTGCGACTACAGGGGCTACGGCAACGAAAAGCAAGTTGGAGAAGGCATTCGCGCATCTGGCATCCCGAGGTCTGAGATATTCGTCAGTTGACCTAATCCATTTCCAAGTTCTATCAGGTCTGTTCTGAGATTTGCACACAGTTAACTGGCAAGCTTTGGAGCACCTGGCATTCGCGCGTCGAGGAAGCCCTGAACCAAACCTTGGCCGACCTCGGCACCGATTATCTTGATCGTAATTTTCTTTCCCTTTGTGCTGGCTGTTGACTCTCATGCCAGGGATCATTCAGTGTATCTTGTTCACTGGCCCGTCGCCCTGAACCCTAACGGAAACCATCCAATCTTTCCGACGCTTCCCAATGGCAAGCGGGACGTAATTCACGATTGGAAGCTTAGCGACACTTGGAAGCAAATGGAGGCCTTGGTCAGGAAGGGTATCACGTTCTTGTTTCGTGCTCTGATATCACACGTGTTGACTTTCCTCCTCAGGCAAAGTCAGATCCATTGGCGTGTCCAACTTTTCCGAACTGAAGTTGGCCGAGATTCTCCCCACCGCGGAGATTCTTCCTGTAGTCGATCAGGTCAATCGTGTATTTTCCGCTTTGTATTGTCACCTGATATTCATCCCCTCAAATCTAGCTGGAGCTTCATCCTTATAACCCGCAGCACAAATTGGTCGCTTACCTGAAGGAGAAAGGGATTGTCCCGGAAGCGTACTCTCCTCTAGGCTCGACTGGTTCTCCATTGGTGAATGACGAAACGATCGTGGAGATTGCGAACAAGCATGGAATCAGCGCCACAGACGTATTAATTGGTTATCATCGTATGCACTAAAGTTCGCAGCAGCGATGCTCATCGTCCTGATGAACGCCCTTCTCGTCTTCTTAATACAGTGGCCAAGGGGCACATTGTCCTGCCCAAATCGGTGACACCGTCGCGAATTGCGGCTAACTTGACTGGTCCTGTCAACGCGGCGCCGAAGCTGACCAAGGAAGACCTGGACAAGCTAGACGCTCTTGCAGCAAACGGCAAACAGCAAAGGTCCGTCCGTCCCATTTTTGTTTCTTAACGCGGCCCCCGTGTCTCAAGCACTGTATCTTGCTCAGATTCGTCACACCTCCTTGGCGTGAGTATTGTTTGAGGCGATTCTCCTGTCTAAGACATCTGACGAGTTGCAACACTTTCAGCCGTTGAGCTGGGTTTTGAGCACTGGCCACGGCTTCTTTGAGCGCCGCAGCCACTCTCCACCTCCGCAGAAAGCACTTCTTTATTCGTGACTGTGTATATCTCTATTCGATAGGACGAAACTCTTTATTCGACTTCTCCGCTTCCCGCGCTATGGTATTCTCGTATTGGAGACATGTAGCCCTGCGGTACATTGAGGGTCATTTTTTGTCCAAGACTGTCAGCGAAAAACCCGCAATTAGGTGATAGACGATGCGTTCGCTCCGTGCATCAATGCTGCGCTGTGCCGCGTTGTCCTCCGCGTATGATTGCTGCTAGACGACAGTCCGTCGTTCTAGCCAACGAATACAGTATATTCCTAGCACGACGGCAGAAGAAACGTTCCGAATCTCACGTTGTTGAGCGGTGGCAGAGGCTGTGAGTGAGCCTCATCAACTTTGGCGCCTCCCAAAGGATGCTTTAATGAAATGGTGGTCATACCGCCTAGACGAGTCCGAATGACGCATAACTGGTTGGCAGGTCTGAAGGTACATCAATTTATTCAGTTCGTTTATCCACAGCTACAAGATTACATCGCTTGCGTAAGTCATCATCATTGAAGGCGCCGCAGCTTGAAATAGCATTTTTCGCCGATTGGCTGGCACTTGCAACCGTTCAACGTTAGTAGACCGTCTCAAGAGAAAAAGACAGCTGGCTCACCCTCTGAAGATCATTATAGTTGGGCCTAGGGAACGACTTGAGAGCGTTCCCCGTTTCATCGACGGCGTCAAATTCGTATCCGGACACTAAAAGGGCAGTGATCAATTTGATCTCGAGCTTCGCAGCCTTCATGCCAGTGCAGGGATGGCGACCTGGGAGATATGTGTGAGCCCTATTTCCATGCCTGTCACGACATGGTTCTTACCTGCTCCCCATCCCAGAAACGCGTAGGGGTGTTTCTTGTCCTCCTCCCTCCCGGCGGAAAAACGGTCCGGATCGAATTCTGCAGGGTTTGTATAGATGTCTGGATTGAGGTGGACGTCAGATACTTGATATGCCATGAAATGGCCCCTTGGTACAGCTTTCCACAAACTTCCAAGTCGTGCAAGACGTTCCTCCGCAGCGTCGCTCCACAGAATACGAGTCGGATCGTCTCGCGGATGACGGCTTCGAGCACGGGCATCTCTTCTTCCCAAGCCGTGATTGGAATCAAGGATAGCCGTTTATGCAAAGGATCGTTCGCGACTGCAGTTGTGTACTTTTCAAGAAGAGTGTTTATCTCGCGAACGACTTTGCTTTTCCATTCCCTGTTTTGCGAAAGGAATACGAGGACCCAGCACGCTACATGTCTTGGTTAGGATGCGGTTAATAATGCATAAATCCAAAAGAGCTCGCCGTTAACGCCGGTGTTGATGACGCCGGTAAAGATAACTGCAAGGATGAACTGGAAGCACGGCGTTTCAGAGGATACACACGGCCCGTGTCACGACAGGAAACTTCGTACTGCAATGATATCTTGATCAGGTAAAGCTTGTCCCAACAAGAGATCGATAGCGTCGGCGGTAGGCGCCTTTGCTGCTTTCCGTTCATTGACGTATTTCAAAAGTAGGTCATACATTTCTTGCGTCGCTTTCGCCCTATTCTTCTTGTCTTGGCCTGGAAACCACGGAAGAAGTACCGCAGTTGGAGTAGCACTGGTTTCGAGAACACAGTATAAATGCTGCAGTCGATCCAAAGCGGCAAAGTTGGTCGACAAATCTCGGCAACTCGCCAGTCGCACCGTCATTTGGAATACGAGCTAGTTAGGCGACGTGTGAGTGAACAAAGCAATCGAACAGCAGCAAGGAGAACGCGTACGCCATAAACTGATTGGAATGGGTCGATTGCTCGCTCGTGACCCCATGTGTCCAAACGTGTTTGAACGTCATCAAACAGAGTAGGGATTACTAGTTCTTTTTGATCAGGACATATGTTCACAGTGCAGATAACGAAGCGTACCATCCGACAGTCGGGATTTACTCATCAAAACAGATAGCTGTTTGTTAAACCAGGGCAGATTGCCCTCAGGTTCCACGGTTAGAGAAATGTCCTCAAGATGAGGAGTCTGAAACAACAAGGATCAGACATGGTTGTCGATGGGCAGCGAAGCTACCATACCGATCCAACGAGAACTTTGTAGCCTTCCGTAAAGCTCAAACTCCTACTGTCGAAAAAAGCTTTTCGGGCTTCTTCACCCCTGACAATTGTCACGAAATGCTTCAATGGTGATGTAAGACCTAGGACCGACACGGAAAATGGACGGCAGACCTGGAGCAATCGAAATTGGAACATGTCCCCACCGATCTTTTCAAAACCCTCCTTCATAAAATCAAAGCGACGCGTGAAGAACGGCCATGCTGTTATGATTGAAAAACCGCCGAGCTCGGGAATATGGGTGCTTTTGTGTCGAGGACGGACGATTGCGTATACGAAGGCCAGCGTAACAATCAGCCAGATAGCCAGCAGAGCCGGAGTAGCGCTCGTGTATGCATTCCAGGCAGACCAGGCGTCGATAAGTGTCGAGTTCACGTCACTCATGTCGCTCCAGGGCGCAGAAGAGGTAATCGTCGAAAAAATCGAAGGAACAAAAGTGAAGAGAAGATGACCACTTTAAAAATGCTCGGCCTGCGCCATGTCCCTTCACAGCCAAGAAAGTAAAGCTCTGGAACGGAGCACACAGAAAGGAACCTCGTTCAGGCTTGCCCTCCGCGCTCTTGTTAGGTTGCCATGAGTTGGCCGGAAACTGGATAGCGTAGGGACCTTGTGACCACTATGTCAGGCTACATGGTCCCCTCTGGCTTTATTGAGAAATTTAGGTTTGATTTGCGCCTCCATAAGCCTGCGACAGGACGAACAACTCGAATGTTCGGCAAGCTAGCCTAGCTTGGCCAAACAAAGATGTTGTTTCAACATAACCCTAACAACCTACGTTTATAATAAACACAAACAATTCCTGTCTCCCTACAGCACGGTGACACGAGCCCCTGAAACTGAGGATCCAGAAGTCTACTACCCAACGTCCATGATTTGTATGTGGTCTTTTGAATTTTTTCAAGCTTTGGAATTGAATGGTGGAAAAAGCAGCATAGTTCGAGAAACTTTATAATTGACTTAGTTTTGTGCAACGGAAAGAATGGGACGTGTTGTCGATGTCAGACCTTCAATCGCTTCCAGCTACAATGTCGCAAAACTACTTGCTATAGGGCTCGTGTTCCATTTGGTCTTCATAGGATCTGTGTTCGACTGCTACTTTACGAGCCCAATCGTCAAAGGCATGGAGAGGTATAACGCCGGCCAGGCCGAAGCGAAGCGTCTCGTCTTAATCGTTGGTAAATCGTCTGTCCTGAATACGAAATTTAGCGTGTATTGATGAGAATTCGGTGCAGGCGATGGTCTTCGCGCCGACTTGCTTTTCAATGTCGACGGGTTTCATTTCATACCGAATGCGCCGTCCATCGTTGCACCCTACCTCCGATCAATTGCTGAAAGACGTGGGGCTTTTGGCGTTTCTCACACTCACGTTCCGACCGAAAGTCGCCCTGGGCATGTCGCGATAATTGGTAACTAATGTGCTTCCTTTCGTGATCTATCTCACACAAGGTCTTAGGTGGAATGTATGAGGATGTTTCTGCTGTGACGAAGGTACGCACCGCTCTTGAACTGCAGGTCCAATCAACGTGAAAGCTCATATGGAACTTAGGGGTGGAAAACAAATCCTGTAAGCTCTCTACGGTATGACTGTGACATTTGAACGCTGACGTCTTTCAGGTCGACTTTGATTCTGTTTTCAACCAATCGTCATTCACGTTCTCATTCGGTTCACCGGATATCCTGCCAATGTTCGCCCGTGGCGCCACCCCGGGAAAAGTGAAGACCTGGACCTATCATGAAGCGGATGAGGATTTCACGAAAGGGAGGATTGACTTTGTGGCCTGTTTCGAGCAATGTCTTATCTTCTCATTGCAGATGCCACTGCGTTGGATGTCTGGGTGCTCGAACAACTGAAAATCCTCTTCCACAACGCGACGACTGACGCGGTCCTCCGAAAACAGCTCAACTCTGACAAAGTCATTTTCTTCCTTCACCTGCTAGGCCTGGATACAACCGGTCACTCTTATCGACCGCATTCAAAGGTGAGTTTAGCGATTCGGGAGTTCGCCAATTTTTAAGCGGCTTTTCAGGAGTACATGAAAAATATCCAAGTTGTGGATGACGTCGTGAAACAGACGGAGAAGCTCGTGTTCGACTTTTACGGCGACGGTGAAACAAGCTACGTCTTCACCGCAGACCATGGCATGTCTGTTATCGGGAATCACGGCGATGGTGGTAAATCCTCATTTCATTGAAACTCTTCATACTCAGGGCATGTGACACAGATCCCGACAATACACGTACGCCGCTCATCGCCTGGGGACGCGGCGTCAGAGGTCCCCTGCCGGACTCGAACCCTTCGTCTCACGATTCATATTCAGCGCCCTGGCGCCTGGGACACCTCCTTCGACGGGACATGGAACAGGCCGACGTCGCTGCACTGATGGCTTCTTTAATTGGGATCGACTGGCCCGTGAATTCTGTCGGGGTCCTGCCTGACGTTGATCCGACAATCCCGGGCTATCTGGAGCCCAAGCTTGGCGACGAGGCGCGTGCCCGGCTCGCCTTGACCAATTCAAGGTGCGTGTCACCCGCGTGCCCGTGATGCAGGATTGGGCTGATTTCTTTGTGCCTAGGTCATTTTAGAGCATTACCGCGTTAAACATAGTGCGACCCTTTGCCAATTCGAGGCACGCGCGTCTAACCACGTTTGGCAGACATGAAGCAGGCGAGGGCGGTGCTTTACAAGCCCTTCCGGCCCTTGGAGGGCTCCGATGACGTGGAAAATATACCCCGGAGACTCGCATTGCTGAATTCGATAGAACAATTCATCCTGAGGAAGGACTGGAATAAGGCTCGAGAGACATCTGCTATGGCCATCAAATTAGGACTGGAAGGCTTGCGATACCTTCAAACTTACGAGCGGCGCCTTTTACGAGCCATCGTTACTGCAGCCTACATTGGCTGGACCGCATATGCATCTCTATTCGTCTTTAGACCGCTAGACTATACCGGCCATCTTAAACCAAGCCCGCGGACATTCTGGATCATCAACGGCATCGCACTGCTCATCTTTTCTAGCTTTTGTGCGCTCTTCGCAATCCAGCATTCGCCTTGGTCATTCTATGTCTATGTAGCCTTTCCTTGTTTCTTCTGGCGCGAGTTCTTGATACAGGCCGTCCCAGCTCTACGCATCGCGTCTGGCAGGCAAAATCATGCTTTTCTCAGCGGGTTTTTCACTCTTTTGGCTATTGTGGGTGTTATGCAGGGTATGGTGGTGAGTTGGTTTCTTTGTCGCTCGTGGCTTGGTGAAAATCGAATATTTCCAGGCCGGATATACCCACCGCGAGATCTGGAGCGTCGGATTCGCCATTGCTGGCGTCCTTTGGCCGCTGACCTGGCCAAAAGGCTTGTGGAAAGAGAACTTTACACTGAGTTTGACCTGGTCATTGTTGTGTCTGGTTACTGGTGTATTCCCTTTGCTCCCAGTGGATAAGAAGGAAAATCTGGTTGCCATGTGAGGAGTTTTACTGCGGACGCTCGACGGTTTGCTTATGTGCGTTGCAGCCTCGCAGGTGGCGTTTTGGTCCTGGTTGCAGGATGGACGTCGTTTGCCCTGATTCCGAGAAACCGTGGACATGTGAGCGAGCTCCGCTTTAGTTTGCTTTTACAGGCATGTCCTCCCCAGTCAACATTTGCACGTATGCTCACGAAATTCTTAGTCGGCATTGATCGTGCTCACGATGATCGTCACTGCGAGCTCCGTGTCGAACCTACAAGCAAAACTCGGACTGCCAGTCCTAAACCAGATACTTGGATGGACCCTGCTCGGTGCGTCGCCATCTTCCCTGATCTTTTGACGCAAAAAAATAAAATAAAAACCGACGACCAGCTTCCGCGTCCGTGCTGCCTTTTACCTCGAACGCGGAACACCACACGCGGCTCTCCAAGTTCCTGACGTACTTTATGGGCTTTGGCCCGTGCTTCGTCGTCTTGTCTATCAGCGTCGAGGGTCTCTTTTACGTCGCGTACTCTGGCACGCTCCTCGCATGGGTGCTCGTCGAGTCCGCGGTCCGCGCTGCCCATGCTGGTTCGGAGGCCGAGTCGAAGGGGAAGACGGAATTTGACGGGAAGCCGAGGGAGAACGGGGCTGAGAGGACGGCCCGGGCGGTGGTGGGTGTGAGCTCACGCGCGGTGTACAGGTTCCGCTCCGACGACCTCCGCATCGCGCTGTTCTTCCTGTTCTTTGTGCAGGTCGGGTTCTTTGGCACTGGAAAGTGAGCCTGCCCGGTTCGGTCAACCTGTTGATCCTGATTTGACTGTTCCCGTTTTCTTGTCCCGTGGCTCCTGCAGCGTCGCATCGATATCGTGGGTCACTTTCACATCCTCGTTCTCGTCCCTGCTCGTCCCTGATTCGTAAACTGACGACGACTGCGACCGCGTGCAGATCCTTCTACCTCGAGCCCGTGTACAGACTCATCCCGATATTCAGCCCATTCTTCATGGCCGCACTCCTCGTACGCACCCGCCACCCGTACTCGGCATTACTCTTTTTTTAATTCCCCCCCCTCCCCATCTTTGGCAGATATTCAAAATCGTAGCGCCGTACGTTATCCTGTCGGTAGCAACGGCGCTGCTCAACGATGCACTGCACATGCCGCCGCTCTCTCTCCTGCTCGTCGCGCTGACCCTGACCGACTGTGCGTCGTTTGTCGTCTGCCGTTCGCTCATCGTCGTCCGGTCAACACGCTGATCGGCCCTTTTCTTAGGCATGACGATCACGTTCTTTTTCAACGTTCGAGACACAGGTGTGGCGGGCTCTTTGTTCTCTTTTTTTTTTTTTTTGGAGACTTGGACTGACAGCGGTGTGCATCTGTGTCTAGGTTCATGGTTGGAGATCGGCCAGTCGATCAGCTTCTTCTGCATCACGTCGCTTCTGCTGTTGTGGTCCGCCGGCATCTGCGCCGCAGGAGAGTACCTCCTGTCCGACGTCCTGGGCTCACACAACAAAGTCGAATGACAGGCCGTGCATGTATATGTATATATCATGATTGACAATAAAAAAAAAGTCCAATGTGATAGAAACCAAGCGGATTACTGCTACTCCACGACGCGCTTGTACCGAATGAAGCACGGCTCTCCGACGGGCCTGGCCTGCTGAATGTCGTTGTAGTCTGGCTTGGGGAGCGTCTTGGCGATGTTCCCGGCAGCGTCGACAACGTCGTACTGGTACCCGGCGACAAACAGCGCGACGATGATCTTGATCTCGAGCTTGGCGATCTTCATGCCGGTGCAAGGATGCCTGCCCGCGCCCCACCCGAGGAACGCATACGTCGCGTTCTTGTCCTCCTCGCGCCCGGGCTCGAACCTGTGCGGGTCAAAGCGGTGCGGATGCGTGTAGATGCTCGGATCCATGTGCACGTCCGCGAGCGAGTACGCGAGGAAGCCGCCGGGCTGGACGACGGCGCGCCCGCCGACGTGCATGTCTTCCGCCAGGTTGCGCCGCAGAGCCGTGCTGCACAGCACGATCCGGAGCGTCTCGCGTATGACGAGATCGAGCGCCGGCATCTCGTCCTCCCACGCCGCGATCGGGATCGAGGCGAGACGCCGGTGCAAGGGCTCGTGCGCAGACGAGGCGGTGGTGTTGGTGTGCTTTTCGATCAGCGCGCGCACTTCGTTTATCACTTTTTCTCGCCATTCGGGGTTGTGCGAGAGGAAGAGGAGGGACCAGCATGCTGTCGGGCCGATGGGGGGTTAGCAAACGGGAGGGGAGAGGCGCGTTTGGACGTTACAGTTTATTCCGGTGTTGACGACGCCAGCAAAGACGACGCCAAGCATAAACTGAAGCAATGTATCGCGTCAGTGAGGGGGGGAAAGATCAGAGCGTCAACTCACGCCAACGATCTCCTGGTCGCCGATGCCGTCTGCCAAGAGGACGTCGATCGCGTCAGACGACGGCACATCGGCTTTCTTGCGACGATCGACATAGTCCAAGAGGATGGTGTAGAGCTCCTTGGTCGCGCGCTCCTTGTTGCGTTTCGCGGGACTCGGGAACCACGGGAGGAGCAGCGCGGTCGGCGTCGCGCTCTTTTCGAGCGTCCAGTAGAGCTGTTGCACCTTGTCGAGCGTCGCATAGTCCGAGGCGAGCTCGTGACAGGTCGCCATTCGCACCGTCATCTGGAACACGAGCTGTAGAGGGGAGAAAAGAAGAGGTTGAGCTGTGAAAAGGCTTCGCGGGAGAAGAGAAGAGTCGGACGGACGTCGTAGATGTTCTTGAACGGGTCCATCTTGCCTTCTTTGCCCCACGTGTCCATGCGGGCCTGGATATCGTCGAACAAAGTTGGGATGACTATATGCCCGCAGAGAGAAAGGAGTCAGAGAGGACTGGAATAAGGGCACAAAATAAAGTCGCACTCGCCTTCCTGCAGCCGCCTCCTATTCAAGAGGGTGGCGATCTGCTTGTTGAACCAGGTGACGTTGCCTTGGGCCTGGAAGTCAATGTTGACGTCTTGCAACTGGGGTGCCTGAAACGAGGAAACGAGCGTCAGACGGGCATTACGGCGGCCACACGGGGGGAAAACGCACAGAGCCCATGAGGATCTTGTATCCCTCTGTAAAGTTGAGGCTCTTGTTGTCAAAAAACGCCTTGCGGGCCTCCAAGCCTCTCATGGCCGTGACAGAATGCTTTTTTTTTTCCAACGCACACAACCGGTCAGCGTATCAGCCAACTTTACAAGAGGGATGAGCGCGACGCACATGGAGAACGTTGAACGTGAACATGTCGCCAGAGATCTTGGTAAAGTTGGACCGCAGGAAATCGAAGCGCCGCGTGAAGAACGGCCACGCGGTGAGGATGGAGAAGCCGCCGAGGTGCGGGATGCCGTTGTGCTTGCGCGGGGCGAAGAACGCGGGGTAGAGGAACATGGCGAGGGTGATGAGCCCGAGCGCTACGGCTACGAGCGTCACGTACGAGGACGAGTACGCTTCGAGCAGCCCCGCCGCGGTGTAGTTGTGGATCCCCGGCGTCGCAGACATGATGTAGGGTTTAGTGTGTGCTGAGATGGGACATGCAAGGGCTTTTTTATAGCGAAGTGATCGATCAGGAGAAAAAGGTCCGTCGGTGAAAGCAAAGACCCCAGACAGCGCAGATTACAGCCGACTGCCATGTTTCCTGTCAGGGTCGGTAATTCTTTTGCCAACAAAACGGCGAGAGCGTGCTGCGGCACGACCTCTGCAGATCTGAGCTCTCAGCGTCGGATTATCAATAAAATATGAGGTGACTTTTTTTTTTTTTTTGGTAAGGTAGCCAAGTGTGTCGTATGGGGTAATCGAAAATGGCTTGCTTTAATTGGCGAGCATGCGTGGCTTCGAAGATTTGCCCCGAGTGCGAGATTGGATAGAGGGTGCTGCCAATCAAGGCCCGATTTCGTCATTCCTATTACGACTCGGCCCTAATGGTATGAAACTTGCAACAGAAAAAGTGGGATAATTGCACCTCGAAAAAATTGATATTTTGCAACATGATAAGTATGACATCATGGTATGCACGACAAAAGCATTTCGTTTGATCTCTTGAAGCAGTGTTCCGATCACACACACACAATTTAGCATTCGTGATCTTCACAGCAACTTGTCATGATGATGTTTTTTGTTACATGCTGTAGAAAACCAATGCTCATCACTATCCAACTAATACATCTTCGTTCGTTCCACCTCTCATCCGTAAAATTATTACCTCCCTCTCAACCTGGTTTCAATGCATCACCGGCGGCCAATCACCCGGTGAGTCGCGAGCGGCTCTCACTTCGCACACCTCGCCGAGCCATGTAACGCTCTCTTGTATCCATGGTAAATCCACGTGCCACTGCTGTGCCGACGCGCGACGAGGATCATCAGCGTTCAATGCTCCGCGAGCGCAGTCCCCTCAAAGCGAACAGACTTCAGGTTGCGGCCGCGACCAGCAAGCATAGCCCCGTGCCAGACGCTGCGCTTAAATACTGATGTGACTTTTCTTTTTGGTTTGAAGTACTCTGTGGTTGGGGGGTCATTCGATGATTGAACGTTTTGATAGGCTGCTGTTTGCCATTTGCCTTGATTGGCGAGGACGCGTCATGAGGCCTGAGGGTCCGTGGCTTCGAAGACTTGGCTTCGACCTGCGACGTTCAAGATTTCGAGATGGCAAGGCCCGGGTTTCTCGTCATCCCTATTACGCCTCGTCGGGCCTTTCGTCGGCACACAGGGATACCCTGGGACACCACATCGCTGCTGTCACCGGACAGTAGAAAGTTTGAAATGTCCGTCTCCGATCATACAAATTCGTCTTATTCCGCAGCACCGACAAAGGCCATCAAACGCGAGGTCAGCGAAAAACGACAGACTCGGGTCGTTGCGTGCTTGCTGGCTTTCAATCTCTCCATCCAAGCATTCCAACGGCGTCTCGACTTTCTGGAAGGGGACTGACCCAGGTGGCGACCGTCGCTTTTTATCATCAAGTTAATTCTGGGTGCGTTGAAGCGCGATGGCGTGCGATGGAAGCGACGGCATCGCTGAGAAGACATCCATTGTCAGAATTTCCGAATGGTTGCAGTAATACCTACGTGGGAACAAAACGAACGCAATGAAAAAGCCAGACGATTATAAAGAAGCTCGACAGAATAATGAAAAAAGAAAATTTCCTTTGAAAACAACAGATACCATGAAATGACCCCCGCGACGATTAGCGGCAACAAGTACAGTAAAGTAAAGAATTAATCTGATAGCTCAAACGAACGTCGGAAAAAAAAAAAAAAAGAAAGGATGAAGGAGAGGCGCGTCGTTATGAACGAAGTGTATGTGGCACATGCGACGTGCTCGAGAACGCGGCGATCATCTCGTCAATCTCCTCGTCCACACCACCAAACGTGAATCGGTGTTCACGATCACGATCCGCACTCCGGTCATCCAGCGGAAGCTCAGGCAGCGGTGGCGGCGGTGTCGCCATCGTCGAAGCGCGCGAATCGCGCTGCGACATGGCCTCCTCAAAGTACGAGCTCAAGAGCGACATGTGCCCCGCGTGCCGCGGCGGCGCAGGGAAGTCGGACAGGTTGGACATGCGCGACGCCGTGGACGTCGTCATGTAGCTGCTCCGTGTCGGGTCGGCAGAGGGCAGCGGCAGACTGGACGACGCGACGCGCGGCTGCGTGATCGTGGGCTCGTTTTCGGGTTCGTGCGCACTAGCGTGCCCCTCGGACCTGCTGTGGCGACCCTCCGACATCTGGCCTGCCATGGACGACCGGTGGTCCGTCTGCACCGCTGGTGGCGTCGTCACGGACTCGATGACGCCTACTCTGAACAGTTCTTTGTCCATCATGCGAGACGTCAGCATAAGCATTTCCTCATCATGAGCAAATTCTTACCGGTTCCACCGTGATCTGAATCCGTGGGCGATGACGACCCTAACGACACCGCCTCTACCTCAGCTTCCACATCTACAGGAAGGGTGCCAGAGGGCTTGAACGCCTGTATCGGATCCATCAGCACCGCCTGCCCTGGCGCGCGCGCCTCCCTCGGGGGGCCCTCCTCAAACACAAACTCCAAGCTCGACTCCCCCTGCCTACCGCCACCATTCAAGTCCGCCGTGTTCGGCACCGCAATGCTCGACCGCGAGTACTGGCTGCTCTCCCGCTCCGCCGCGAGCTGCTCGTACTCCTCGCTCAGCTGCCGCGCGAGGCTCGTCAACCCGCTGCCCGTCCGCGCCAGCCGCGAGCGCAGCGAGCTTGTCGGCGTCGTAGCCCCCAGTGATACCGCCATCGCCGTCGCCGCCGTCGTGTCGTTGTCCCGCAATGCCCGTGGCCGGTAAAACAAGTCATGGAAGTGCTGAATGTCGTCCGGGTTGTCAAAGAACCGCGGTGAAGGCTGCGGCGACGAGTTGTCAGACGCCACGCCTGGCGAGAGGCTCAGCCGGCGGAGATCATCCACGCTCGAGGACCGGCGCATCGTCGAAGTCGCTTCCGAGACCTCCCGCGGCAGCATCGACGAGGACGCGAACGTGTGTTTCGGACTCGGATCGCTTGTATTTTGCAGTTGCGTGACATACGGCGGACGCGAGGCGTCATACTGCACCGGCTGTCTGTATGCCCGCTTCGGTTGGGGCGAAGCGGGGACCGAGCTAGGCACCTTTCTCGGGATCTCCGGCAGCCGCACAGCATTCGCGAGCGCCTCGCCGACGCCCACCGTGTCCAGAATCATCGTCGAGTTGCGCAGCGACTCGTGGCCGCTCTCGGAAATGAAGGGCGAATACTGGATCTCGTGCGGCAGGATCTCCCGCACGACGCCAGGCGACCATGCCGCCCACATCTTCGCGGGCGGAGGAACGTCGCTGTCCGGCCGTAGTTGAGGTTTCAAGCCGGCGCCCTCGTAGAACGAATCGCGCGATGCCTGGGCATACGGGTGGAGATGCGGCGGCGGGCGCTGTCGCCGTGGGCCTTCGTCCTGTTGCTGTTGTGGAGCCTTGGCCGCCTGCGAAGATTCGCTAGAAGAATGCTTGAGTCCGGTATCAGTCGGGCTTGCTCGCACGAGCCGCGCATCTGTGCGATACGACAAGCCGCCTTGGGCATATGGATGCGAGGGCATCTTGAGGGCATCGCGGGCGTCGCCATCCAAGGGAGGCGTCGAGATGGCTATCCCCATCCTGACATCGCCGCTACCGCCAGAAGGCACGGGAGACGTGGAACTGACCGAAGGTCCACTCTCCACTTGGATTGAGCAGGGTCGGCCAGCCGGATAAACGTCGTCTCGTCCCCCTTGAGCACCGTCTCCAGCTTCACTCCGCGCGCGTCCAGCACATGCTCGGTGTTGGAAGCACCGCTGACAGTCGCGCTCCGATCTCGCTTCCTCAGCACCGTTCGCCCAAAGGAGTCCGTCCTCGAGTGCCCGTGAGAATGCGACTTGGACGACTTGGACAGTGTCTTGCTGAGCGAACTGGAATACGCGTGGGATATCCGGCTGAATGTGCCCGTACTGGTACTGGTCGTCTGCGAATTGGACTGCTGCGGCGGACGCGTCGATACTGTGGGCATTTCAGCCTGGCTTCCAAGGTAAGCACGGACAGCGAGAAACTCGAGATTGCTCGAGTCTTCTTTCCGCTTTCCCTTGTTCGTGAGAGATTTCGAGCGACCGCGAGACACGCTTCGCGTCTGCTTGTTTTGGAAGGAATGCGTCGCTTGTGCCTGCCATTGCTTACGTTCCCTGTCAAGAGTCTTGCCTTCTTCGAGGACCCTGATCCAAAATGTCAGTTAGTGAGAGCGACACGTTAATGACAAAGTCTAAGACATACTTGGCCAAGGAAGGCACCGGACTTGGAAGAGCGAGGTCATCTTGAGCGAAGCTTTTTGGTCTCGGGGGACGTTGCCCGTCGTATCGGACGGCACAGCGGGAACGGGCGCACGAGAAGGACCTGCCTCCGAGGAAGCCATATTAGTTCTTTTACGAAGCTCCCCAACGGACCTCGAATGGGCCAGAACGCGAGACTGCACACCATCTTCAGACAAGCGTTTCTCGTTACCCCAATGGGACTTCCTGGCGGACTGACAATCCTGCCACTCGTCAACTGGGCTCCATCTCCCTCCTGCCTGACCTTGAGACGCGGCCGAGGGAACAGCAAGGCATCGCACCACGTCTCAGCGGACAACCAGCGATCCTTGATTTTCGGCGCGGGTTTCGTGGCATGGGGATTGCGCAGATGCGACGTCGGTTCGTTGGCAGCTTGGAGGTTCGGGGTGGAGATGGAGCTCCTGAGCTTTTTCATGCCACCAGCAAATGATCGAGAATGTTGAAAGAGGTCGAGCCGCCAACGCTCGCTGCGTTTTTTGGCGCCGAGAAAGTGAGCCGGGGAATATTTCGCGTGGCGTCGGGAGTTTGGGAGTTCGACCATGCGGGCGCCGTCTGGGGCTCATCGGCGGCATGCTCTGATAAATAAACATAAGCGTAAGGGTGTTGGGAAGCCGAGCTAGGGGTGACAGGAGACGGCGACCCATTTTCGGATTCGGGTGGCCTGAGAGGGTCGCCGACAGGAGAGGAGGGGTTCGGTTGGCCTGGTGATGGTATTAGGGTAGAGTAGTACGAGTTGTAGTAGTCTTCGTCAGTGGTCACGCTGTCGACAGCGTTCGGAGGAAAAACGCTTGTTCTGAGTTTGCTCTGCCGATGCTCATGCGACTCGGACGAACAGCGGGGTCGCGGTCCAAAAGTGCCAGCCGTCAGGCTGGAAGCTGGACGTTCGGACTTTTTAGAGTTGCGGGAAATTTTCGCCGAGGCTGTCTTTGGCGAGTGGAGCGCCTTGCGGCTGGACGAACCAAAAGAGAAAAGACTGATGATGCTGGCGCGGCTCGGGGAATTTTGGTCCTTGGGAAGACGCCTGATGGGAGGCATGGGCGACTCTCCAACGCCACCTGAAGAATCGAGGTTTATGTACGATGGTGCCGGAGGACGCTGAGGAGTTGAAACGGTCGACCTTCTCTGCGTGATGGTGCCAGGCCGACTGGGATCAATGGCACCGGAGGAGATGGTCCGACCGGAAACGAATGATTGTGTTCTGCCTCGCAACTTTTGATCCACAACGTTCGCGCTATCACTCGTATACGAGCCGTGACCGATGGAGAACGTCTTGTGAAGCTCGCGGCTTGCCAAGGCCGTCTCCTCATCTTCCCCATCCAAGCTGTTCCTCTCTCCTCGCCCTCGCTGCCCAGGAGGAGGCTCATACGGCCCATTGTAAGGGATGTACCAGTCCTCGTCCTCCCGCTGTTGCTTCTTGTTTTCCCTCAGGTTCGTGAAGCTTGGTTTAAGGCCAAGACTGAGGCCGATCCGAGATAGACGGGTGAAGGTGCCAGAACCAGAGGCTTTGCTGGTCATGACGAGCAGCAACGACTATGCCGGCTTGGATAGCGCGAACGGAGAGACAGCGGCTATGTCACAACAATCAGCGACGCAGGGGACTTCGGGTTATGTTGATCGGAGAAGCAAAGTATCAGCATGCTTTGTGACACGAAGCCTGGGTCATCAGACTACTCACGGCAAGCCGTCCTTCCTGGAGTAAAAATACAAGCAACTTTGAAAACGCGACCTGACCGCGCGCTGCTGGCCGTTGGTGGTAGGAATGGGCTGGAAAACCACGGGAGCGAGTGCACATTTTCACAGCGCGATCAACCCTGCTAATTTCAAAGTTTCACACGGCGCATCTGGACCCTGATCGAAGATAAAAAGGACTTGATCTTCCTGTGCCACGAGGCTCTCAACTTAATTTCTCATCCACAGCAGGGGAACAAAAAAGGCCAGCAGAAGACGGCCTGGTCGTCGTAAACATTCAGCCCCTTGGTTCTCACCTTGAGGGACGATTGTGCAGTCAGGGTTATGTATTGATAGCAGACTTTTCTTAGATGCAAGCTAGATCCTGATGAAATAAACAGAGAATGAATGACAAACGGTATATTCCTCCCAGGAAAATACGATACACGTCGTCAAATGAACAGCAATACACAGCGATGAGATGAGCCTAGACAGATATAAGCAAACTTGACCAGTTAAAGGCAACCATGGGCATTCATGTACGTGGATGGGATGATTATGACAGGCCGTGATGATCATGATCAACAAGCTCCATGATGCGCAGGTCCCAATCACAGCCGCAATGGAACAGGACGCTGACATCACCGAGCCACATCATTCATATGATCACGACGCGCGGCACGTGGGTATAAGCAAACTGACACACCGAAAGAGTTGAAAGGTCGCAAGTTACAGGCATAACCAAGAAACACAGAGCATTTGCATCGTCGACACAGGAATGAATCCTTATTGCCCATAGAAGATTGGGAATGCAACCTCTACCCCAGGTATTGCTGTTGAGCCAAGGCAGTATATGTAACACTCAGTGAGGGCTTCTCGGTAGCATGGCTTGTTTTGATGCTAGAATCATATTTGGAATCGCGAATAGTGATCGGAGGGTGCTTTACGCAGCAGCCACTAAATTGATACAAAGCTAGGTTTGAGCTTGAGCAGCTTGGAATGATCTGTGTCAGCAATGTAACCAGGAGAGCGGATATCTTTAACAATGCATAACACACCCTAAGGAGGGCGAGAAACCGCGGCGTGGATCCGGGCTTCATTCCAGCCACTGATAAAGCGAGACTATTTGATGAGCGCTAAAGCGTCGCGTATGATGGTCCATTTCGCTTCGGAGAATGGGGACGCCTCGAAACAATATTTAGCTGTCGGTCAGATGAAGTTCAGGTGTGCAGCCATAAAGAGGTGTCTGGCTTGGTCAGCAGCTTGAATGAAGGCGTGATTAGGAACGTCACAGAAATTGCTAACATACCACGTTCAAACAGGTCTTTCATCAGGAAGATTGGCCTTTGCGCCACTGAATTCCCTGGAATGGATAAAGCTATGGTAATGTTTTCGTTTTTCTGACTGCATTGCATTTCTTACCAAATGAAACGATTCGACGAGTACAGGAAGCAGTCTTGAGCGTCATGTTCTTTGTATGGACGACCTCTCTCTCTTCGGAAGTTTGTGGCTAATTCCGTACTGTATGATTCAACAGCCAGACCTCCAGTCGTTCGTTTAACATCCAAAGCAGCGTCGGCAATTACCCGTTGAAATGTAGACGCACTAGCCATATCGTGCATGCGTATCTCTGATAGAATGTAAGTGGCGTCTCCTACACCGAACCTGGTGCTCTCGATCAGCAAATGATAATGTACCTTTCCTAGCAGAAAGCTATCCCTCTAACGCTATAAATTGAGGCCATATATTGGCTCAGCTGTTGTCTTCCGTTTTCCTGCTTGATCATTACACATCGCTTTTATCCTGCGACGACCGGCCCCCTCCAGCGACATGCCTACCATCGTATCTGTTCTGTTTTCATTCGGCGCTTTTCTCATCGCGGGCTTCCTGGTTATATTGCTACTTCAGTTCACCGATGTCGAATTGCCAGAACAATTGCTTACACATCCCCTGTTCACGATCCGTCATACTTGGCAATTTTTCATGCGCCGATATGATTTTCTCCAAGACGGCTTCAAGAAGACGAGAAAGAGTATTTTCCCATTCCGAATTCTTCATGTGCGAAACCTCCCCTGCGCGTCACGCACACGAACTCATGCTTTTTCCCGTATAGCATCGTGTCTTTGCGCTGTCGGGAGAAGAAGGCCGCAAGGTCTTTTTCAACGGATCGTTCCACCTCGTCCAAGGATACACCATCTTGATGGGCGGTGCACCTCGGCTTGAGGACATCAATGTTGATTCTGAGGGCGGTGACCCCGATAGCCCCGAATTTATCAGGAGAGTCACATTAATGCTGCGCAAAGAGAGGATAACGGAACGTGAGCTTGGATGGGGCCTCACATTCTAGCGTCCTTCGCGACTCATCGTCAAGTAACTAGTCCTGCCTTTGCTATTCGACGACGTTCATGCCGCCATGCATTCATGGGGACCTGTAGGACAAATCAACCCTTTCCAAGACCTGTACGATGCAAGTTCACACCGCCCTTCACGCTTTTCTTTCCGGTTTTCATGCGCATTTGCCGTAGCTCGTCTTTCTCTTAACAGTGCGGCTGGCTGCCTGCCGTGACCTGTCTGATGATAGAGCGGCAGTATCGAACCTTGCAAGAAATTACTTCATTCTCGAGAAGAGCGCCACGCCTATGGCCGTGCTATGTCCCTGGCTTCCGACCCCTGCGAGGTTGGCCCAGGCGAAGGCGTTGATAAGCATGTACATGACACTCAACAAGTACGTCAACATAAGGCGTAGCTCGCAACCTTCCAACGATGCCTTCGACATTCTCATCGCGCAAGGCGACTCGAACAAATCAATAATACAGGTAGAGATGACTCCGTTCACATGACAAGATCTGACGTCGCAGCCGGATAGTTCGCTCTTAGCATCATATTCGTCGCGGTGATCAATACTGGCGCAATAGGTGCGGAAACGTCTTGTTGTCTCGTCGTTGCGTGTTAACTTGACCACTCTCAGTCTGTTGGACTTTCTTGTTTCTCGGAATGCACCCAGAGTGGAAAGAAAAAGTGATACAGGAAATCAGAGATCTGATCTCCAAGCACACTGTTTCGACCTCAGCCGAACCTCTTCACAAGCGGCTCGCTTCCTTGCCGCTGAGTGCATGGGAGGAGCAGATGCCGATCCTGGAGTGCGTCCTGCGAGAGACAATCCGCCTCACGCTGGCCGTCACTGCCCTCCGTCGCAACACCACGAAGGATGTCGCTATCGCTGATACCGTCGTTCGCAAAGGCGATTTTTTGACATATTGCATCTCTGAGTCCACATGGATCCGAAAATTTATCCTGAGCCCACAAAGTTCGATCCAGACAGACATTCAAAGAACGAGACGAAGGAAAGAAAGCTGTTCTCGGCTTTTTGGGTTGGGGTGCCGGTGAGGACACCTCTTATGCGCCATCTTTGGATTCCAGTAACTGGGAAGGTGACAGGCCGACATCCGTGCACTGGCGTGAAATACGCGACATTGGAGATGAAATGGATCATCACGTTGATTCTCTCCGAGTTCGAGTACGAGATAGTTGATCAGTTTGGAAAGTGCCCAAAGGTGCTTCCTCTTCCAGACAGGAACAATATGCTCCAGGTTTGTCGTTAAAGTTATGCTCTGCGTTTATAATGGCTTTCGTTGACTTTGGCATCTGCATTTTAGGGACGACCGTCTGGTGACCCGTGCTTCATCCGTTATCAAAGGAAGGTCATAGCTTGAGATCGCGTGCATTCTCGACCTCCTTGTGTACAGCAGGAACCAATCGTACAAAATTGTCGAAGTCTTCAATATTATATTGTGCATTGTCGTCTTACATTCACTTCTTCGCCTCACACCTTCAGGCAACAGGACTGTAACGCTCTCCCATGACCCCTTCCTCGATGGCTTTGATTTCTGTTGTGAAGGATCGTTGAGCACCTTCACAGAAGCGAAAAGACAGCAAGTGGACTTACGGAGAGCCAGATGTTTGGAATGGAAACGACAGAGCGCTAGGTTACCTGTCGTGCAAAAGTCGGACGCAGTACCGGCAGCTAAAAAGGTGTGGACACAGACCAAGTATGAACCAGAGATTCTGAAGACCGGTATAGCGGTATATGCCGCTGATCTCGCCTTCTTTGTCGAGACCCCAGACGGGATGGCACTTGGTGGCCAGCTCGTCTCCGAGAACCTTACGTGCTGACTCCTTGGCGTCTCCCAGACTGCAACGCGGTTTTCCAGACCGAACGCAGGTTGATATATGGAACACGACTTACCCGGTGGCGAAAACGACGACATCCGCCTCGAGTTCGCTTCCGTCCTCGAATTTGATGCCGTTCTCGGTGAATGTTTGAATGAGGGTGCCGCTCTTCAATTTGATCTTTCCATCCACTATAAGTTGACTTGCCCCGGTGTCTGTGTACAGCTTAACGAACGAGACGCCTCGGGTGCGGTGAACAAGGATCATACCGAGATAGTAACCCCCTGCATGGTGCCACGCCAGTAAGCCGAATCCGGTGTCGTGGATGCCGTAGTTCAGTTTGAAGCCTCGTTTTTCGAGCCCTTGGAGTGTGTCTCTGGACAAAAGTTACCAAAGTGATAGAGATCACAAGCAAAAACTGGTCATACTTGTCGAGCTCGGCGATGGCCTTCACCAAACGTTGGTTGAATTCCACGCTCATGAAATGCGGGAACGACGCATTCAAACGATCGGCGATGTCCGTCGGCGGACCTTGCTCAGAGTAGAGGGCTTTGCGACCGGGATGTAAGGAGAGGGATTTTGTAAATTTCATCAGAACCGTTTCGCACCTTCCAGGGCAACCTTGAAACCATTCTTGGTACTCATAACGTACGTTGAGCCTCTCTGGTACATGGTCACGTCTATTGATGGCACGTTCATACATATCTGTCAGCTCCAGAGTACGAAGGCTCACCGATGCCATGCTCATAATAGTCCTCGGCAATATCGTGCCCTGGAATAAACGTAGATCAGATTCAGCGCCATCAAATCAGGTGAGGTGAAAAAAACCAGATGTGCATGCTCCAACCACGACAACCTTCTTCCCCAGGTGATCCGTCGCCCTCTTATGCCGAGTAGAATGGAGGATCTGTCCTTTGAATTTATCCTGATTCGATCTGTTTAGTCCAGACTTCGACCAATCAGAGAGCAATTCGTACCATCCCGGGATACGACGGTACTTTTTCTGCGCCGCTTCCAAGGCCCGTTGCAAAAACAAGGTGGTTGACGAGCAACGTCGTCTCGTTGCCATCTCCACGTTTGACGGTTACGCTCCACTTTCCGCCTGCATCAGGTTTAGCATTGACAACTGTGGTATCGGTCCAAACATTGAGTTCGAGAGATTCAGCGTAATTCTCGAGCCACTTTGCCAACTGAAAATCGGTGGAACGGTAAGCTGCCATCCAATCGACATTGCAGAAAAGAAGAATTATCTAGCCTTTCGCGCTGGACAATATACAGGCCAGGTCGTTGGGAAACTTGAAAGGGGTAAGTTTGCCTCAGATCAAGAACGGTAACTGCAGATTGACGACATACGATAAATAAGGCATGTGATCATACCCTGACCACGATATCAGAGGTGCGCTTTTCCGAGTGCCAGAAACGTCACTCACAAACAGGATCATGTAGGCATAACGCATCGTATCGATTCCTCCAGTTATCCCCGATCCTCAGATTCTTCTCAACCACGAGCGATAGAATGCCTTGAGCCTTCAGTCGCGCGGCGAGTTCTAGTCCGCTTTGCCCTCCTCCGACGATGAGCACAGTGGGGGGCGTGTCTTTGAACTCGCGTTCGCGCTGCCTCTGTTCCTCCCACTTTCCATGGTTAGACGCCGGATTCCGCAGAGCACCTTTCTTCTCCGGGAAGCCTTTCAGGTCCTCGAGATTCGTGAATATATTGTGCAGTTTCCATTCGTTGTTTGCCGTAAGCACGAGTCTGCCAATTCCCGAGGCGATGCCCGCATCGGTCTCGAAATCGAACATGAAATTGATCCATGCGAGATCGGGGAAGGGCTTCTGAAGACCCAGATATTGGTCGTCTCTCAGTTTGAAGTTGCGGGGATGCACCGAGCCGAGACGGTCGCTCAAGAACTGCGTGATCGTAGGCAGTCCGTGGAAAGTGCGAAAGTCCCAAGTCAAGGCTAGCATGTCGCGCCAGAAAGCGCCCGGTAAAAGCAGACTCTCGACACCTTTGGCATCGCCTGCCTCCATCGCCTTTGCGAAGGACTGGAACCATTGCTTCGCGACCTCCTTATCTTGCAGATCGGCTGGAATCGTCGCCCCAAGCCTATCTAAGGTGGGCAGAGGAACGACGGGGATGTCTTTATCTTCAATAAGCATTTTGCGTCCGTAGTTTTGTCGGTATCAAGGATCAGAGAGAAATCTGGAGGTGCAGCTGCTATCGATTAAATTTACGCCGTCTGGAGAGGAATTTATAATCCTCGTCAAATCAGGGACCTGTTTTGTCCATGGACTTCTTGGCCAGCACCCTAATTAGCGAGTTCTTTCGTAAATTACTAACGGAGATAGAGCGTGAGTCTTTCCAGTATGTCAATGACGCCCCGCGATGTTTCCTCACGAGGGCCGCAATGGAAGCATGTCGCCGTTCGGGAATTGATAAGCCGTCGTAGAAGCCGGAATCTGAGACACCTCGACGGACACACTTTATTCCAGCGCGTCACCTGTTAACAGTGCGCACTGCGCAAGGATTTCGGCGCGAAAGTGTAAGCGGGTAGTCAAGATCACGAGGAGAGCTCCTGAGAAATGTTGATAATTTACAGAGTCAGATGACTGCACCCTTGATTCTGAGCGAACTGGCGGCAGGGTCACATCGATGGAATTAATGCACTGGCGACGATCTCGAACGACCGAGAAGCTATATTTTGAAGAATAGGCGCTGTAGATCTTCAACGCGAGTCGTGACCCCTTCAAGAATGCATTGTTGACACCGATTTCAACAACGGCGTGTACAGCACCAACCATCACCGCAATGACTGACCGTGATGCCCATCCCCTTTATCTCAAAGTACTAATCTCATTTGGAACGTTCTTTTCAAGATTTCCATCTATTGAACCGCCATCCACATCTCAAGCAACTACCTGATCAATCGTCTTCTCGCCATTTACAATCGACTGGACCACAGGCAGAGCTCGCGAGAAATCGTCAAAGACGACGTGCTTTATGCCTTCTCTCACGCAGTATGCGGCTAAATCGTTGTCTGCGCCCGGTTTCTGCTTGACAAAGAGCACGTCGGCGTGCTTTGCGGCTGATATATCTGAAATCCATCGAGCACGGCATCGGATTCGATGTGCAGCGCAGAATTGAGCGTGGAGCTACTGAAGGCAGGGAACAAACACCGACCTGAGACACCGTCTCCAAAGAAGAACAACGTTGGCGGATTCAGAAGATTTCTGTAGTGCAGGATCGCCTGAGACTTGTCGTGCCCGAATCCGCTGTAAACGATTTTGCGAATATCAATCGTCAATAACCATGCAGGACTTTCCGTCGAGAAGCAGAACACGCACCTAGAGGGGTGGCGGAATTTGATATCCCATTTGCCATCAGGGTGGATCGTAACGTCGTTGGAGATGATCTCTATGTCATTAGCGGCTTCCTCACCAATGAGGCTAGAAAGCACCGCCCTGATCAGCGGCGCCATGCCACTGAATGTCATTAGAAAACAAGAACAATTTACTCCCGTGCGGAAGGGATAACGACTTTCTGGCCTTCTCACCTGGAAACGATAATGACGGGAATATCCTGAGATTTGCACCACGCATAAAAGTCCTTGAATCCAGAGTCTAATTCCATATCTATGCAAATAGTCGGATTAGATTAGCGCCTCATATTAGGAAGCTAGCGAGATTCTGGAGCCGTACTTTTACGAAGCACATCTTTACATTCCTCAAACGTGTGTCCGTTATCCTTGACACTCTCTAGCATCTTGCGAAATTCATCTCTAAAATTCAGCGAGATCCTCAGAGCTAGAATAATGCACAATTGCCGGCACGAACCTAAAGGTCACTCGTCCAGCGAGAATGTCTAAATTTCCTTGCCTGCGTTTTTCTTTTCCGAAACCGAGATTATCCGTCATATCTACGTCGGACAAAGAAGTGGCTTCAGCAAAGGCGGTAATGAAGCATCAAACGATACCACGGACAGTCGTTTGAATCTACCATGGTGATGGTGCCATCCCTGGGAGGTGTGAGAAGACGTTGAGAACAAGTGATCTCGAAATTCGTACCAATCGGACAGCACCACGAATTTCTTATCGGCATGGACTGGAGGGTAAGGCAGAGTGCTCTCTGGCGCATCTGCCATCGCGTCGTGGTCGTCGATGTTGCGGGAGACGACTTCGGAACGCGTGAGCATCGATCAGCGATCATTATCTAATCAGATATGCTCTCCCCATCATCTCACACAAAAATCCGTGAAATATAGCATTGCATTTAAGTATGGTGGAAGTTATATGTTTAACAATTATGTACCAAATAGAGCTACAACACTCTAGAACTTGAAATCTAAACAGTATGACGTTCTATATAAGCGCGGTTTAGGCTATATATCAACCTCAGATAGCAATGCAAAGAAAATCGACAGCAGCAGGAAGATAGAAATAAGTTACAGGCAACAAGGATACAGTCGAATCGCGTCTACCAGTCGAGTTCAGGAGGGAAGAACTTGGCGATCAAACTCTTGTAGTACGGAGCGAGCTTCTCCACATCGCATGGTGAGTCGCTCTTGCTGTAGAGGTCGTACGGGTTGAATGCGCGGACGGCCTCGAGGATCGCCTCGTCCTTTTCGTTCGTCAGATGCGCATATGCACCTTCGCGATGCCATGGGTAGAAGCTGTGATAGCGTATCATAGCGAGACCCTCGGGTGGGAGCGAGCTCTGGTCCTTGAAGACATTATACAAGTACTGCATCCGCGTTGTAAGGACAGAATTATTTTCAAAAAAAATGAAGGTCGCACCTCATCGTGACCCCAAGAGAGCATCACATTGTCAAGGCCGCAGTGCGGCTTGTAGACGCCGTATTCAGTGGAATAGACCTTGTCGTAGGAGTCGGGATTGCCGGCAAAGGTATCAGGGTAGATAATCTTGTCAGAAATTTGCAGCCGACAACTGTTCAACCAACGATCAATGCACGGCGCACGCGGAGAGAGAGCATGATATTTTACCAAAAGTATCCTGCAAGGTAACCTCTCAGCATCGTATCGCGGGCGAAACGGTCGATTAGACTTACTCCGACCACGTCCCATTGGCCTTCGGAGCCAAACAATAGAAGTAATTTCCCGAGATCATGCACGAGGCCGACGACCTGCCAAACCCGCTCATTTCTCAGTTGCCGAAATTAATGTCGAGTCCGCGATCAACAACCGACCTGCATCCATTCAGGTTTGCCGTCACGCCGGATGGCTTCAGCCGTCTGGAGAAGGTGGTCGATTTGCGACAGACTTGTCTGGGAGTCATGATTAGCTGTTTTAATTCTGACGCTTGAAGAGGACGCTTTACTGACATCGGGATCGGATTCGTCAATTAAAGTGTTCAGAAGCTCGATAGCTTCCCATACGCCCATCCGAGCCCTTTTCTCCGTTTTAAAATCCACTCGCGCTTTGATGTTAAATTCCATGGTTTGTTTTTCTGTGAAAGATGGGCGCGTCAGAACAGCGATGGCATTAGTTAGAAGTTGCCCACCATGCTGCTCTTGTAAAACGCCTTTACGCGGTCGCATGCATCATCGTAATTTCGAAGCGGCTCTTGTCCTTTTGTTTGTCGAATTCAGATTTGTCGTTCCAGAGTTTCCCCTTGAGAACGTTGACTTGAATAAAACGTATTAGACGTGTCCCGAGACGAACTCTTAAAAGACAGGCTGACCTTCATCAATGGCATCTGAGATATCTTCGAGTTGATGACCGGCCTTGTTGGTGAGTGTGCCAGGCATTTTAGAGCAATATGAGAGAAGCTAGAAGACTCGAGGTGGGGGATTTTGGTGAATATCTTCGACCGAGTGCGTCTGCTTAAAAACCAGTTCCGCGTCCGTTTCCGTTTCCAAGAAAAAATTAGCATCAACTAATAATTCCGTTCCATCCATTGGATCTGATCTGTTGGCACATCTTTGAGAAGAATGGAGGTTTCATGACTGGGCAAATTGAGTCGGAAGGGTAACAACGAGACTGAATAATCAGGTACCCATTGACGCCGCTCGCGTGGCCATGATGGCCTAGCCACGTGTTTCTTCACTCAAGCCTATCCTAACCAACTCTAATCTTATTCCTGATACACATTAGCCCTGAACAGGTTCCTTACGGTGACTCAAAAACGGTCATGGTTTCTTCATCGACTTCTCGCAGCTCCTATTCGCCGTCAGGTCTGGAGCGAAATGGATATTTGACTGATCGGCGATACTTGTGCACCTTTTCCCTCGGCCCACTCCTCTCCTTTGCGATGCGTCCCCGCTGGGTGCTTGGCCAAAGCGAACGACATAACAAGCACTCGGAAATTCGCGTAGAGGTTGGAGTTAGGGAGGCTTTGCATTTGAATACGCAATGGGAAAGCCGATCAAACTTTCAGGGTGGGCGTTCCATTGGCCAGCTGGTTCAGGCTGGCTTCCATAGGCGATCGGACCTGAATGGCTTACCAGGGACATTACTTACTTCCTCTCAAACCCATCTTTGGCCTCGACTCGAGATATCCCGCGGTACGTTGGTGAAATTGATTCTCAAGGCAATATCATCGACAATATCACCAACAATCAGCTGTCTTCCCGAAGGAGCGTCCCTCCATCTTTGGCGCGCAGCACTGACCCTCACAGAGGTCACTGCATTGGAATTTTCAATGATAGCACCGGTTGCATATGTTCATGGCTCACCCTGCATTTGAATCCGCAATTTTCCCGAGCGGAACATGACGATTGAGTTCTCTACAAATCGCTCTCAGCACGGGTCAAAGCCTGCTTCTTCCTTCGAATGGAGGGCCGGCGCGTCTTTGTCCCCAATCTCGTTTTGTATTCAAGTTACAACGCCGTCTGAATGGCTAAGCACATATTGCCTCCGTTTGCATACACCCAATCGATGACGGAACGGTCACACGATACGGGCTGGGATGGCGACGCTCAAGCTTTCCCTTCCACGCGATCCAGGCGGCCTCTCGCATTTTACTTCCCCTCACTGTTACAGAACCTCCGTTAGGACGTTCTGGACCGCTTCCACCAGAACCAGAGTCACAAAATCGACTTCAGTTACTTATGTATAGCAGACCCGAGGTTGCTCCAACGACTGTTAGTACACATACCGAGGTCCTTTCTAATAGTCCCGTTCTCAGTCCGACTTTGGTTTTCGGAAATATTTTGGCGGGCCCTGAGGTGCCGTTGTGATTCTGGGCATCTGGTCAAAGCTCATGCCGGCAGCTGATAATGAACTGTCCTAGACGCCAAGGACGTATCTCCATATGCTCTAGATCGCAAGAGCACTGATTAATTTTTTTGTTCTAACAGGAAAATATCCAGTCTGCATTGTCATCATGCTGGCAAGAACCCGATCTACAAAGCCAGCATACAGTAAGTTGTCAAATACGGGTGATGAAGATGCCAAAAGCGCGTTTTTATGTTCGCTCTGAATAACACGCGATAAACTGTTTGCCCTGATTGATACATATCAGCTCCGATCAGTCTCGAGAAAACAAGTTACGCCAGACGCACCTCCTCAAGTTTCAATTCCAAGTGACACAGGTTCCCCTCAGACCAGACACCATTCTCCGATTGAATTGGCTCACGCCTGCACTTTGCCCACGTATATTTTGAAAGTATAGGGTTCTAATGGAACAAGATTAAAGAACCATCTTCGTCCAGCGCTTGCCACAGGGTCTTGTCGTCAACCCACACTAACGAGGCACCCGAAGTACGCGTTCCTTTTAGGGTTAAGAAAACTACGTTCCCGATGGACTTTGACATGACCGTCATTGAGATTTTCTTTTTCTAAAGAGCACAAACAGCTCTTCCTTTGTAGAGAAGACAGCAACGAAAAGTATTTTGGGTCTTTGACGCGGACCACGAAATGGCGCTTGCAGAGCTTTGCCCACAAACAAATTAGGTTCAATGTTTGGCCCCTGCCAGAGCAGTCAGGTCCGAATCTTTCTTCCAACGCGCATACGTATACGTAGAAAGCTTTGTTCGCCGACGTGCATATTCCTGGACGTCTCTCGAACATTCTAGCGTCATGGACTTGAATGGAATGGAATGGCGTAACCAAGGACTGACAGACCATCAAGGCAGACTCGGAATCGATAACAACCAACCATGACGTGGAAAGATGGGTCCGGCCTGATAGCAGAGGCGCTTTCTTGTGGAATCGTCGTTTGGCGCCCTGGTGAATCTCATGCTGACCTAGAAACGCGGTCACAACATTTCGATGCATGCTGATCTGGCTTGCTCCCGCACAAGGCAGATATAAAAGTTGGCTAGTCAGCCTCCGCTGGTTCGGTATATCATGCTCGAGGATGACATACCACCGTCCTATCCCATCCGATACCGCTTCGTCCAACGTCAGCAACTGTGTCTTGAAGATTGAAGCCAGTAGCCACCAATATGCTCAACAAACCTCTCCCGACGTCGTTCGCTCAGGATCAGACCAATGACCCTTCGGCATTCCTGAAGCTCGTCCTCATCTACTTTCTGGTCCACTGTGTCTACCCTGCTGTCAAGTCAGCCGTCGCCGCGTTCGTTGTTGGCATCAGCTGGATCGCAGTGGGCATTTTTCAACTCGTGAATTTCCTCCTTCACCCCTACGTCACCTTGACTGTTCTTCTCGGGATCTTGTCTTTCCTTGCCGTCGTCACCTCATGCATTGCCTTTGAAAACAGTCCCAACGTCCGGAAGTATCTTGTCATCCGCTCTGTGCACGTCGCTCAGCTTCTTATGGAAAGTCTATGCTGCAAAGCACGCTCTACTTCGTTGTCGTGCTTGGCTGTTATCAAGCGACCTGGCGCCATCGACAAACACGGAATAGCTCTCTTCTTCCTAGACGTCCTGTTGTGTGCCCTGCTATTGTCGTCGTCGATCGACCTGTCCTCAACCGATCTGGAGGAGTTTGAAAAACGTATCCGTCGACACATCGCTACCGCACGCAATTCCGCTCAACATTCGCAACGACAGGAGGACGGTCTAACGCTCCATTTGTCTCACCTGCTCGAATGGCTCATCGACGGTACACTCGCCTGGTTTTTTGCAATTGTCAGCCTCTCTGGCACAGGTGACAGCCGCGTTTCGTTGGGTAGGATCATAGACTCTTCTGGCAGCGACTCCGTGGCACAAGGTATAGCTAGCACTTCAGGGGGTCTTGACCTGCATGACCTGTCGAGCACGGTGATTCTGGATTCCTTCTCTGCCGAACAGGTTTGTCAGCCATCTAGCCGCCTTCTCGGACAGTCCTGCGCTCATGCTGTCCACCATGGCAAGCCTGGTATGTAGTACCTGTACCTTCCCTCGACTTTGTTCTGACATTCGTTCCAGCGGATGCAGTGATCTCAGCACCCCGAGGCGGCGTTTGCGAATCGTACATCAGCTGCGCCGAACTAACCCTGATCAACGAACACGGCGAGGAGAAACGCGCCCTTGATTTCGTTACCGCCAAAGATCCCAATCCAGCACCCTTTGCTCAACACCTTCAAGCGTCTATGAGCGAAATCATTGTCCTAAAGGATGTTCCCGTCTCCGACAATGGCGGCCCTGAAACGAAGAATACATCCATTGCCGAACTTGGCGATAACCCTGATTCGTCTAGTCCGTCCGGAACGATGCCACTAAGGATGAGCCCGGCACCGAGAATCTCGTGGAAAAGGAGCAAGAGAATTGCGAAGAGCATCCGCCGATGGAGGGCGGATCAACTACCGTCTGCAGTGAGGAAAATGGGCTTGGAGATGCACCTTGTGCAGACCGCCCTGATCCCACGAACGATGGTTCCGGGAGTGAGGAGGAAGCAGCGGTGGAAGAGGTGCCAGTGGAGGCAGACCAAGAAGACGAGATTCTCTGTGAAGGCTCAGACGCTACGGCAGAACGCCAAGACACGCTCGGCGGAGCTGACGAAGAAGTCGTGGACGGTGCCCAGCAAGACGAAGCGATCACTGAAAACGATGAATACGTCGAACAAGAGACTCAAGAGGAATACGAAGAAGTTGCTGAGGAGGAAGTCGAGGAAGAGCAAGATAATACCGATTACGAGTGGCTCTACGAAGATGACCCAGACGAACCCGAGCGCGACGACATCGTGAGTGTCGTGCCCATCTCTTTTATCTCCCAATCCCTTCTGACATGATCGCTGTTTGTAGCCTACCTTGACGCTCACACTATCCGAATCTGACCCGGATTTTGGTGACTCTTGGATGCCCCTCGTCCTTGATCCAAGATGCCCCGAGTTCGGCAGCCTCCACAACGATGAAGTCGACGAAGGTTTCTGCGAGGATCTTCTCCATCCTTACTGGTTCCCAGCCAACTATCAACCGCCTCCTGCTGAAGGCTCGAAGAGGAGGAAGAGAGGAAGAAGAAGAGGAAGAAGCAGACCCCGAATACGCATGGCTTCAAGTGGACAACGACCTTTCCATCGAACACGAGGCATCGTAAGTGTTTCATATCAAAAATCCTTTTCTCCTTCAGTTGACGAAACACGCACACGCACCGGTCCAGCCCACGCTGACGCTGACGCCGTCCGAGTCCCAGGACGACGGCGAGGAATGGGTCCCCCTGGTTCAGGACCCACGACAGCCCGAGTTCGGGACATATTACCGCCACGACACCGCGGCGTCCGACGACTCGGAGTCCTTCCGCAGCGACCACCTTCACGCATCGCACGACGGCAATAGCCCCCCGAACCATCGCGCGACGATGGCGATCGAAAGCGAGGAGGACGGCTGGCAGCAGACAGGCGATGGCGCGGCGCCGGGCAAGTCCAAGATCAGCCCGCTGCCAGCGTCGAAGTCGCCGAGGACGAAAAGCTGCTCGAGCCCGTGACCATGACGTTCGAAGACTGGCTCAAATCCGTGGTGCGTGGCGCTCCTTTTTTTTTCGTCACACCATCTCGAGTTTTATTCTCTGTTGGCGCTCACATATCTACAGTCTTAATCGCACTCACGAATTCAAACAATCTATTTTATTTCACTGGGATAGTTATGGTTATTCTTTCCGGATTTTTTTTTTGGTTTGATTTTTCTGCTATCTTTATTCGGTTCCGCCTTGTCGTGTTTCTTTTTGTATATAGGGGAGTAGAAAATAAAGTAGTCGAGAAAATTTGATGAGAATAAGGGCCTCTATCAAAAGAGAACAACTTTAAAAAGACGCATGTCGATTACAAGTCTCAAAACGACAAATAACAAAATTCTTCTCATTTCTTTAGTCTCATCACACGCACAATCGTAAAACAAACCCTACATAAAACACAATCCCGAAATTTTTGGACGTCATGATGCCAACGTCTAGCTAACAACTACAGGGTATATCCGAGCCAAAAGACCTTGGGGCATCAGGGCGCCACAGTGCAAGCAATACGAAAGAAAGAAGATTTGGAGGAAAACGAAGAGATGTCACCCTTCGATGACGGATTGGTCTGATACAAGTACATTGCGTTACAAGATGAAACCAAGAAACGAAGTTTGCTAAAATTATTAAAAAAGAAAATAATTAAAAGGATGAAAGCAAGGAAGATGAAAAGGAATCATGATCGGCCGATGAGCCCCAAGGTCTTCCCGCTCTTAGTCAGTTTCACGAGGACGGCGACGGCGAAAGCCAGAAGGAACCATTTCCCCCACCATTTGTACCTTGATTCCGCAGTCGAGGGCCCGCTGGTTCGAGAAGGGAGGCTTGGGAATAGTACGCGTGCACGCTTCTCTTTAGAGGCCTGCGTCCAATTAATCAAAGACAAGATCGTCAGCAAGGAGCAGACAATCAGCGACGACCTGGACTAACGTTGTATGGGGGGAATCGGAAGGAAAGGAAAATATCAACCCTAAAGCGGCAAATGGGAAAATGACGTTCATGATCATGTCAGATGCACAAACGTACCAGCTTGGATTGTCGAGCGATGCTCGAAGATGAGTGAACAAGTCAAAGGAGTACTTGCCAGTATGAGCGCCGTCTGGAAGGGATGTGTCAGAAAGGCGAAGCTCTGTTCAAGATGAAATATTTTACATCCGCTTGGGCCCACGCCGCCAAAAGGAAGACCGTCGGCTGTGTTTGGGATGATAAGTGGTATGCTAGAAGCTGGTAGACAAGAGGAACCTGCCTCCTGGGTGAATGACGGTTTCATTCGCTATAGCGGCCCACTCTGCGTATTGCCGAAAACTGAATATCACGGTCGGACTCCGTTCCGCTACCAAGATCGGATAATATGTACCTTTTTGCTTGAACGCAGAGTCTTGTGAAAAGACGTAGAGTGCAAGTGGATGATCACTACGTATCATGAGCAGGAAGAGATAACCGGAAGGAATGGAACGGACCGGGCATTCACAAAAGCGATGGCCTCATCCACGTCTTCCACCGGAACAATGGGCAAAATGGGGCCAAATATTTCTCTGCAACAAATGACTGTGAAGATAAACCCAAGACCAAAAGAAGCGAAACGCACTCGCTCATCAATGAATCGTCAGCACCTACATCCTTGACGACAGTCGGCTCAATGTACTTCTTCTCTTCATCTGTGTCTCCTCCAAATACAATGGTTCCTTTTGTGTTATCCAACAAAGTCTTGATGCGCTTGAAGGCTTGCGGAGTGACAATGCGTGAATACGTGCCTTCTTTCTTGGGAGCCAATTCTTCCGACGGATAGAATGATTTGTACCTGGAAAAGAGACGTTAAAATTGATTAAGAAGGCCTAACATTATTTTTGAACTCAACGTGTCTTTCAAAGCTTCGACGAATTTATCTTGGAAGGAACGCGGGACTAGGATGTAATCCGGAGCAACGCAGGTCTGGCCTGCGTTGACGACTTTGCCCCACAGAATCCTACGGGCAGCCGTCTGCAGGTCGCATTTAGGATCGATAATCACAGGAGATTTGCCTAGATGTATGCGTGAGATATGGCTTCAAAAGAGAAAGGCCTTAGAATTTGACCTCCGAGCTAGAAATGATGGTGAGCTTGGAACGGAAATGATGTAGAGAATATTCACTTCTAGGGTCACAGGTGTGAGATGGTGAGCAGCGGCTGTAGCAACTATTCGTCCGACGCGTCCGCCTCCTGTATACAGGACTATGGGATATCCCTCTTACCGACATAGTCAAAAGACAGCGTTAAACAACGCACTATGATCCCAGGCAAGGGAAAGAAGCTGAGATTAGCGGAGAATGTCAATATGTGAATATAGTCACAGGTTGGCAATGTCTTTACCTTTGTGCTCTCAGCAACGGAGCCATTCACAACTCGTACGAGGTCTTGATCCAAATATTTTGGAACAAGCTCGGCGAAAAGGGAGCTTACGTTTGGCGTCGATTCCGAAGGCTTTATGACGACCGCATTCCCAGCTGCAATCGCGCCGACCTGTAAGGAGTGAAAGAGGTCAGAAAACGCATGTATGCGCGGCTCCGTGTCGCGAACGAGACTGTCACTCACAAGAGGACCGATGGTCAACCAGATGGGATAATTGAACGGACTGATGATCAACACAACGCCCTTCGCCTCCTTGTAAATTGTCGGCCTCATGGCTCCAAAGGTGAGCGAAAACGGCGCTCTTGTGGGCTTGGCCCATTTCTCGACAGAATTGTATGCGGCTTTAGCGTCTCCGATGCTGGGGTTAATTTCGAGGCTAATAAAAACGAAAAACAGCCAAGTCAGTGTATGGTATGGACGTTCCTGGCACGTATTGAAACGCACAAATAGCATTCTAGCTCAGGCCTGCCTAAGTCCGCCGTCAAAGCCTCCTGAAACGCCTTTGCGTTGTCCTTGAGCATGTAGGCGAGCTGAAGCAGCTGATGCTTTCGGTATGCGATGGATTTAAGCTTCCCAGACTTGAAGCCAGCCTGCAGAGCGGAGTGGATCTTTTGGGCAGGGAGAGTCTCAGACCATGTGAACGGTGCTAAAGCTGTACTCGCCTCATCAATATCTTGCAATGAAGTATATGCAAGCTCTTTCATCTCGTTCGATTGCTGAAAACCTGGTTGGATTATTGTTGGACCAGGGGAAGTAAATAAGATGATATGGCAGTTCTTATGTCTCGCCGATCATGTGTCTCCGGTGCGTGTTTGTCCCTGTTGACCACGTTGAGATTTGCACCCGCGGTTCGTAGCGCTACCAACGACACATCATCTCGCCGTACATGTCCCGGAAATCACACGCGAACACATGTGAATACTTGCCGCCTTCAATCGGTAAGATCTTCATATACCTTTGGTCCTGGAAACTTAGCAGCGATTTGTATAGTCGATGTATGTATCCTCAAGGCGGCTCTGTGAACACTTGATCAATTCCACCACGGCATGATACATAGAGGAAGACGCCTTCTGAATATGTTGAACTCTTCGACGCTGCTTACAGCTCGCGAGAACTCTACGAACACTTTGAGTCAATTGCATCCGGTTCTCTATGCGCCTGACGAGACGGATTCCTGACGCGAAGCATGGTTGACTTGACTATAGGGCGTGCGAGACGGTTGTTCACTTGCAGGGCACGAGCGTCTGGTGATCTAAATCATCTACGGGAAGGTGCGCCTCCGATACCAGACATTACGCGTTACGTGTCGCTGTCAGTCGCGTCAGTGTCATTCCCACATTGAACGCGGTCCAAATCAAATTTCCAACCATGACGTCATCAGTCACGCATGTTCCCCGCAGACTGCTTAACTATCATACACTCCGCCAGATTCGCAAGGTGTGCAGGCCATGGTTCGGCACAGTGCTCGTTCTAGTCCAGATTCAGCTATCCGCCGCACCCAGATGTTTCCTCACCACCAACCCATCACGAGACGTCACACAGAATCTTCCGTTGTCCGGCATCATGATAATTCCGGCCCATCTGCGCGTCCAGAGGCGGTAACGATATCGCATGACGAAAGTGATGATTCCGAGGACGGCGAAGAGGGTCGCGGTAGAGCCAGCGAGCGTGATTATGATAAAGACGGGCGATACCAGCCTACAGAATCTACTGTCGCTGAAAGCTTTGCGGGCGCCGAGCCCGGGATCAATCCGCGCCAGAAATGGGTCTCTGAGCGTTTCGGAGTACATTTCAGGCAGGAATGCGTAATAGAAGTCGTCGACTACTGCAGCGAGGACGCCATATTCATGCAATTTGGAAACAAGGACTTTCTCGATTTCATGGATGAAGATGACCCCACTAGCGCTGTGGACGAGGACGCGAGCTCTGGTTCAGAGGAAAATGGAAGAGGCAAGCGGAGGAACGCATCGACAACGCCAAAATGGGTCAGGTGGATCAATGTCAGTGGCATCGACTGGAAGGTCATTAGCGCCCTCGCGCTGAAATATGGTAATACAATACGGTGGTCACTTTCTACCGATTTTTCTCACTTTTAATTACAGAGCTTCACGACTTGGCCTTAGAAGACGTTCTCCGTGAACAGAGACACAACCAGTCCAAAGCAGACTATTATCGGGCGCACCTTTTCATCCGCATCCTTTGTCATATCCTCTTGCCCCCTGGCGCAACTGTCCCCTCGCAGCAAAACCATCCAAGAGCAAATCACCTACCCACGATACTCGAGACTTTGCACCCGACAATGGAATCTCCTTCGTCCGACCATAACCGATCTCAGTCCCCCAACTCGCCCTCGTTTATGCAGAAGCTAAAGTCCATATTCAGAAGAAAAAGAAGTGACAGTCGCCAAGCAGATTCATCACTGCCTTCCGAACGGCCTTCTCTCCAAACGTCTTCTTCCAAGGCCATGGACGACTTAGAACGCGGTCAGCCTCCAAGCCCCGATGGCATCAATGGCGTCCAAAATGCAGACGAGAAGATCGGACTCCAAAGGTGCCAGCCATTGGAACCTGCGGAAATTCTTGATGCACCGGGACTTCCCATGGACGACCATGACGGCAACACGCAAAATCTCAGACGTTTGCGCAAGCCCAGGTCTACAGAGGTCATAAAACGGCGTTTTACCGGGCTCGCGGTTTCGCCGAGACAGGTCAGATTTACCAAGTCCCCTCCTAGCTCCGTCGTGCGCCGCTCACTTTCCCTGATGTCCACAGGTCCGCCCAGGGAATTTGCTCCCGATCAATGCTCTTATGAAGGGTGACAGGGTCAATGTCCGACATGAGCCCATGTCAATATTCCTCCTGCGGAATGGGAGCACTGTCATCTCAATCCATCCAACGGCAAGGCTCAGCATGACCGCGCCGATAAAGTCCCGACTGCATAGGCCTGAGTCGGTCCTGCGCATGTCAGAAGATGCATCGCTCTTGGTGGAAAGTTTGCTTGATCTGGGTAAGACTTTTTTCTCATTTCTTTTCCTGAGTGGGAAATGAAAACGCATAAAGTTGTGGATAGGGTGCTGGAGGTGACGGATGAATACCAGGCCAGGATAAACAAGCTGGAGCACGAGGTTCTCCTGAGACCCCAAATGCACTACGTGCGACGTTGTATGTGTACTGCCCCTTGATTATCGTGAGGGATGTCTTAACGTCTCACATCTCATCGGTGACTCCAGTGCACATCCTCTCGGGCGACCTGATTATGCACAAGCGAACGCTACAACCCATGAAGGCGATGTTGTTCGGCTTGCGCATGTACGACTACGACCGGTGTGTCGCGCTCGCGGAAGGCGAAGTAGGCGGTGCACCGTTCTCGACTGTGCAGCACGGCGGTAGCACTGGTCGGGCGCGCGCGGACACGGCTCACACAGCCGGGACGATCGTAGGATGGGACGACTGGGGTGAGGGTCGAGCAGGGCTCGAGGCGGGCGGTGCGGATGTAGATGCCGAGGATGAGCAGCGGGTTGCTGAGCCTGAGGATGAGGAGCAAAGAGGTACGGACGATGCTAAGTTTGGAGAAAGGACGCATGTGCGGAATAAGCCCCGGAAACGGAGACGCCGGAGGACGAAATCGAAGCAGGTGCAAGGGTATCTGAGTTACAAGACCAAGGTCTATTTGGTCAGTCCGTCCATTTCTTCCATTCCCTATATCTGTCCTTATCCTCTTGTTGGATCTGTCTAGGCGGACGTCTGCGATCATATCGACTATATCCTGACTAGCTTGGACATGTTCGCTGGGATCTCTGAGAACCTCATCAACTATGCATTCAATGTGCGCTGACAATGTCTAGGTTAATGACGTTCAGCTCACTTTTCCCTGTTGCTCCAGATGGCCTCTTACGAGTTGAATATGGTCATGTACGTGCCTCGCTTGCTGTAACGTTTATGACATCTGACCGTTTGGCTATGCAGGCGAAGACTGACGCTCGCGACGATCCTGTTCCTCCCACTAACTCTCTTGACTGGATATTTTGTGCGTTTGCGTTCCTTCTAATGGTCTATCCGGAAACTTGACAATTGTCTGAACCTCGCAGGGCATGAATATCCTGTCTTCGCATCATTCAGAGAGCTAGTGCGTTCCGATTTCTTTTTGTTCTGTCCGGCTGGGTCTTTGATCCCTCCACTCTTCAGCTTTTGGGTCATCGCTGTCCCACTCATGGCGGGTATCATTCCGCTGTTCATGTGGTCCGATATCGCGCAGCTCGTTAGTTACTTGCGCAGGAGGATGGATATGCGGAGGAGCATTCGAGGTTCGTTGTTTTGGTTGAACTTTGCGCTTTCTGACTGTGCTCTAATTTTCTCCATAGGACTGTGACTAGCACGGTGACAGGAGAAGCTGTTGCATTCTCAAACGGAGTGGTGCTGCTCAGGGTAGTCGAAGGACTTCCTAGTTCCTGATATGATTATTTGAAAAAGGACAGGAAGAGCTGAATCCACATTCCACCGGGCTATCTGATTACATGAGGAACTACCCGCCTAGTGTGCAGGACAAGTGATGTGGCGTAACAGGCCCTTGCGCCTTTTGGGCCACGTTGTGCGCAAGATGAGGGGCGTAGAAAAGCAGAAAGTGATGAGAAGTTGCGAGGAGCAAGACACAGGAGAGCCGCTCTTGTCTTTCAAAAAAAGGGAAGAAAAAAAAAAGAGCGGTGGCATTTCATCCGCTTCACTTGAAAACGTATGTGGCACCAAGTGAGTAAATGAGAAATTAACACAGCATCACCCGGCCGCCCACGACAGCGATGACCTGCTTAATCACTTTGCACGGGTTTCAACGCTTTGTTTTAGAAACATCTTGCACCTAATCAATGCTCAATTTCAATCCGAAGCACGTCAACATGGACAGCTGGAAACTGAAGAAGCGCGAGCTGTCAGAGCGGTAGTCGAAAGTGTCTGATGAGAACATGGAAGAGTTGTACAAGAACGTTGTTGATGATGCATAGGCAAAAGCAAATGTAACATCCTTACCATCATACTGTAGATATTCGAGCGTAGTGATAATCTTGCTGACCGATGGTAACGGCTTTCAATGCAGTGCACAATTGATTCCTTCTTGAAGCCATCGGTACGACTACAGAGTCCTGTCCCAAAGGCGAAAACTCCAAGCACCCAGTGGAGCAGCTCGTCCTTTTGATGAAGCACACACCCTCTTCCAAGACTCAAAGACCACACAAGCAAGCACTCTGAAGCCACTCGTCAAATCTCATTGCAATCACTTGTGTACTACTATCATCAAGTCTCTTCAAAGAAGCAAGGTTTTCGATCTCTTTCTGTCAATCGCTTCACCCGTTGCTACGTTTGCACATCGTCAGATCAGCACCTATCACGTCGGGTCATCTTTCATTCCTTCCCATGACAGAGACACCTTTTGATTGACATCCTTCACTTAAGCTTGTCGGCTGTGAGAAATGGATCGAAGCCGGTGCTGATCTTTCAATTGGACACTGAACAAAGTTCCGGATTCATGGTCGGATTCGGCTGATCCCCGTCAGCCTTGACACAACCTGTTCTCGATTCAGTCTACAGTTCCGGTCATGATTCGAGGATGACCCTGATCATCACTGATCGTAACTCAGGAACTTTTTTAATCGTTCACTTGTTTGTTGTCAACATCTGTCATCCTTGCATTTTCTCGTCTTCACAAATTCTGGCCTTCTGCTTCAAATTCAATTGGGAAGCTAAGAGTGCAGAAACAAGATGCTGAAACGTACATCTTTGCTCTACAACGGCTTCAGGTCTCCAATGGTGAATCTGAACTTACGAAACGTTCGGTCGCTTTGATCACTGCCTCTCCGAATCATTCTCGAACTTGAAGGTGTCTCTCATGCCCAACGAAGGCTTGAACAGCAGTAGCGTTCATTTTGTGGCTTCTGGTAAGAAGCAAGGATGTGCCGTGCCAATGAATCCTTCAGGCCAAAGTTCTGTGCGCTCTCGACGATCGGCACCGACGAAACAGCTTCCAGCTTCACGGCAGCGGCTCTTGCGAGCATATGTGTCCCTCTTGGTCTTTTGTTCCCTGACTGATCGGGTTTACTCGCCTCCCCGCCGAAGGCAACGAAGGAGGCAACGTCCTAGATTGCATAGGACGTGAATCCTGTGAACTCCTCCCCATGGCCGAGCGACTGCCAAATGGGAGAATAGGAAGGCCTTGGAGTATAAAAATGGCTGCCACTGCAGCCCACTTTCCTCCAACGCAGGTCGTTTCACAAACTCCCAACAAAGAAATCAATCTTCCAACCAACTTTTCTTATTAACAAACATGCAATTCAAGGCCCTAGCCGTTGCTTTCGCCGCTGTCCTCATTTCTTCTGTCGCGGCTTCGCCTGTTGACTTTTCTGGTGGGCTGAACACGTCCCTATCTTTGTCCTCATCGTATCTGACCGAAATCAGATGAACTTAGTGACCTCTTGTTGCGCCGTGACGTGTATGAGGAGTTGACCATGCTGACATATTACACAGTGATGGATATTGACGTCTTATTCCTTTTGACAGTGAGGAAGATGCCATGGCCATCCTCAGCAAACGAGGCTGCAATGTTGGAGAAAGGAAGTGCATCGGCAACGTTCCCGCTCGATGCAATGCGCACAATACCTGGATCATGGGCAATCCGTGCAAAGGTAACACGTAGTACGTTAAATCTTTCTGAATTTTGGCTGTTTCCAAAGATGGTTGATATTTGTGATGACCAGTTGTTCTGGTGGCCGGTGCATCGAGCGCTCGCCATCCCCGTCACCAGGGAGGGGAGGCAGCAGGTCCTCTAGGAGGGGTTGAACCACTAGTGTCTGATGTTGTCACCGCTAGTTGACCAATGCATGTATTGTTGAGAAATGCGATTGGTATGATGTTCATTTGACTGGATTATGATGACCGCTGGGGATTCCTGCAGTAATTGCGAAGGATATTGCCAAAGACGAAACAGACGCAATGCGATATACGGCCACTGCATCGGTGTCTAAGAGCACTAATGCACACCATCCACCATAAACCCGAAATGGTGTGAAGGGATTCAATAGGCGTACTGCGGGAAATACCAGAAGGCTGCATCGAGGATTGACAGCACAGAAATATTTTAACCCTTGCATTTCCCCGCCTTGCTACATGCTGAAGACCCACCCACCACCGACCAGTGGGCTTCATTCAGTAACATCCCGTCCCATTCCGTCCTCCAGTCATGGTCTAGTGGGCTCAGATGTTTGTTGGGGTGCCGGTGGAGCTTGAACCCTATAGAAGTAATAACAATCTCCACGTTCTTGACTAGTGGGACTCGGATGCTCGATGCACTGTTCATCAACATATCTCTTAAACCCCGCTATATGCAAGTTCTGCCCTCGGGCCGGCAGGCTTGCACAGGTCGCCTCCAAAATGTTTCGGAATTTCTGATATTGATCGCCACACCTGTTCACCGTAATATCAGGGCGACATTTAATGAGGGGTGGATAGAAAGCGCTGAAGACGAGGCCAGCCAAATTGACATACGGATTGTGACCCGACTGTTTCTTCCCCCCAGATCCACTGCCTTCCTGGTACATCAATAAACCTCGTCGCTGGAGACGATACGCGCCAGGCGATGCATCTCGGCGCACAACGCCGCGTGCTCGATCTTCGTGAAGCGGATGTGCCCAAACTTGACAAACGAAAGAAAGGAGAAGCAACTTGAAGGCGGTGCTGAAGATCATGGCTACGAAAAGTCCAGCTCTTTCGTCTTTGTTTCCTTTCTGTGAGCATTTTGATTCGCTCTTTTATAGCCTCTCAAGAACTCGAAACTCCTGGAGACCACCCATCCCCTCTGTTCCTGTTTTTCTGTAAATGTGGCGACTGAGACTGATATATTTCATTGCATCATCATGAGCCATCGTCAACCGAGCTCGACTGCATCAGCTAAAGGAGCAAAAACAGCAGTCGCATATCGCATCATCTCATCTAACGACATCAACTGTATCTCTACATCGTTTCGTTATTGAGTTTCTGAGAACGATCATGCTCCCTCTTCGCCGGTGAGTGCGAAACACTCCCACAACGGCCACCGCATCGGTGTCCAAGAACACTAGTGCACACCACCGCACCATAAACTCAAAATATTCAGGTCCACCCACCACCCGCAAGCGGGCTTCATTCAGTAGCATTCCCGTCGCACTGCGTCCTCCACCCTTGCGAACGGACCAAAGCCCACCTCACCAAACATCTAACCCCTCAGCAAATAATAACAATCTCCACGTTCTTGGCTAGTGGGACTCGGATGTTCAATGCACTGTTGATCAACATATCTCTTAAACCCCTTTAGAAGTATGGTCTCCGCTTGGACCAGGCTGGCACAGTTCGCCTCTGAAATGTTTATGAATTTCCGATATCGCTCGTCGCACCTGTTCACCATCACGTTAGGGCGACATTTAATGAGGGGTGAATAGAAAGCGCGGAAGACGAGGCCAGCCAAAATGACATACGGATTGTGACCCGACTGTTGCTTCCCCCCAGACCCACTGCTTTCCCTGTACATCGGTAAACCTCGTCGCTGGAGAAGACGATACGCGCCAGGCGATGCATCGCGGCGCACAACGCCGCGTGCTCGATCTTCGTGAAGCGGATGTGCCCAAACTTGACAAACGAAAGAAAGGAGAAGCAGCTTGAAGGCGGTGCTGAAGATCATGGCTACGAAAAGTCCAGCTCTTTCGTCTTTGTTTCCTTGCTGTGAGCATTTTGATTCGCTCTTTTATACCTCTCAAGAACCTGAAACTCCTGGAAACCCCCCTTCCCACACCGTTCCTGTTTTTCGTAAACGTGGCGGCGCTGGACGAAGGAGACTCTGATATGAGCTATTGTCAACCGAGCTCGATAACAGCAGTCTCATCTTGCATCATCTCATCTAATGACATCACTGTATCTCTTCATCATTTCGTGATAGCATTGATCGAGTTTCTGACACGTTCAATGATTTCAACGCTCACCGCATTTGCCCACAAAACCTGAACCGGATACAGCATTTTCCACTTCTTCCTCAGCGGCATCTTCTGCGACTATAGGGAGGACGCCGCAAAGGACGGCCACAAACAAATAGTAGACTCAATACCTAGTCGACACGGCATCGCATTGCTACGACGCCTGGCTGGACGTCCGGAATGCCTAACGATGAAATAGCTTCTGTTCCGATCAAGGGAGAAAAAAACAGGTGGACATTTCGGGATCACAAATGACCCAATCGTACTGCCACAACTTCCAGCTATAAGAATTCCCACAGAAGCAAGGATCACTCAACCCACAACGAAAAGCTGGTCTATTCGAAATCCAACATGGTGACCTTCACCGCCTCCAAATTCATCCTTGCCTTTCTCATCTGCGAAGCGCTGGCGCTGCCTTCCACAATGGATCAACCCCGTGATGCGATGTCGCAAGCTACGGCGCCGGAGAGGCCTCATGTCGTGAGGCGGGGAATGCTGATGTACCAAGAGCCAAAGCCAAAGCAAGAGCCAAAGCCAGCGCCAAAGCCAGACGACGATGGACCGTACGCAGAAATCTTCCTCATAACTCGCACGACCTGCTCTGATCCACCCGCGAAATGCATCTTGAAACGACAGGTGTGGCCAATCTCATAGGAAATCGCAGAACGTGACGCTACGTCAATGCTCGTTATTGCGTAACGATCGAAATAACATAGCCGTGCGGGGCTTCAAATGCGCTACGGGTGAATGCTTAGCACGTTTCAGTGACAGCGATTTGGCGGGTGCGAATGGCGACAGGAGAGGAACCTGTTACTGGGAGCGTATTCATTGAATAAAATAGCTAGCTTATCCGTAATACAGTGTAGATTGACGCTCAATACTGCCCTACAAGGTATCGGTCTGGCCGGATGTGCCTAACCATCAACTCGTCCCCTTTTTAAAATTCGCCAAAGACGGAGAACACTCGAAAAGTTGAAAAGACAAGCAAAAGCTGCGCTGTGAACGAGTCAGACACCCTCCTCCGCAACTCGATCGATTTCAATTGTCTCCATCACTTACGTGAAATTCGGTTGATCTCCGCTTCAGGGGAGGCCATATAAATTGCGGAATTGCACGCTCTTTGGTCGTTCAAAGTTCAACGTTCAAACGTCATCGACAGCCTCTTCAGTTCGGGACCGCCATTTCGTAGACGAAGTGAGTCTGTTCCAGCAATTCTCGCCCTGGCACGTTTGAAGGATTCCAATCTTGCTCACTTCTTGGAAACAGAAAAGACGCCATGTCATCAAACGAACTGAGCGCTACGTCATCATCATCTAATACGGACGTCGACATCGACAGTGCAGCCGCATTCAAAGATTCGTATTGCGAAACATTTGGCGGGTGGGAGAACTTTATGATAAGTTACGGCTTGAAGCCGTGGGACGACGACGACGTCGAGGAGGGAGAGCGAATTCTAGAGGCATTCCGAGAAGCCGACGAGTACGAGCAACAAGGTGCGCTCGAAGACGTGGCAAGGCCAGATATGGAGGCGAAGCAGGCCGATATATGCGCGTCGTTCGGCGGATGGGAGAACTTTATGCTCAGCTATGGTCTGAAGCCATGGGACGAGAACGACGTGGAGGAAGGCGAGCGGGTCTTGGAAGCATTCCGGGAAGCCGATGAATACGGCCCAGCGGAAGACAAACAAGTGTTACGATGGGAAATGAGAAAAGCCCAGATATGCGCATCGTACGGCGGTTGGGAGAACTTTATGATAAGCTACGGTTTGAAGCCGTGGGACGACAATGATGTCGAGGAGGCGGAGCGGATCTTGGAGGCCTTCAGGGAGGAAGAAGAGTAACACCCAAAAAGTATGTAATTCCTGGCAAAATGGCAATGTTCTCGATACTCTCGGCATTAACGACGCATGAAGAGGTTATAAGGCTACCGGGTCTGGGGCGATGGGCATGGTCCTGGTCAGGGGTCAGTCGCGTCCAACTTGTTATCAAATCTCTGCCACAAGGCCCTATAAATAATCTGTCCCAGTCCTCCGCTCTTCACAAACCCCTGCCCCAAATTTTCAAAAGGTAAACCCTCTCTCCCACCCTTCAGCCATGCGCAGCTCTGACCACCTGGTTGCAGGACTCCAGAAAGCTCACCATGTCGTCGAAAAACGCCAACGACAACAGCAACTCCTCGGCCTCGCCCTCGTCCGGGGGTGGCGACAACGCTAGCAGCGGCGGCTACGTGCCCCCGTCGAACAACTCTTATTATAAGCCCTACGGCGGGTGGCCAGGATTCATGCATAGCTATGGGCTGAAACCATGGAACGCCGACGACGTCGCTGAAGGAAAACAGATCCTGGAAGCCCTCAAGGCCGCCGACAAGCAGGACTGGGAGGCCTCGCAGAAGGGAAAGTGACGCCCGAGTGCCCAGAGCAATGCCTGAAGTTGGTCTCGTCATCCTCTGTATAGTAACTGTGCGCTGTGACCCAAGTGGCATTCTTCTTCTATGAATGTCCGAGTCCGCCCTAGCCAAGGTCACGCATCTCTTTGAGGGGAAAAAAAAGAGCGGTTATATGCGCTATCGTCCGAGACCATGCCTCTTCCTTGCTGTTTGCCTATTCTTTACTTCCGCCTCCTTCCAGCAGTAACACCACGAGCTAGACTTGGACTCCAGCAGGAACTCTAGATCCTCAAATGCTCAGCCGTCCAACGCATACAACTTTCATTACGAGGCCATGACGAAAATGATTGGGAGATCTTCAGACGACACGGGTTTAGCGATGACCATAGCGGCAAAGTCGGAGAGACTCAGCGCTAGGAGGCTAATACGGGCAAAAGGAAGGGAAAGGCAAAGCAAGGAACACAGAAAAACGCGTCTTAGGGTGCTAGGTTGCAGTTTCCGGGAGAGTATTGATGATGTCCTGCGCATCTGCACACACTTTTGCCGACGACAGAAAGTACTAGTCATCCTCACAGATCGATATATAGTTTAAACCGATGTCGCTCAAGATGCCATGGTTTAATGCCATGAGGGCTGAAGCAGAGCGAATAAGCATTGTAGGGGCGATTCAAGGGCAACCTGGGCAAGATCCCTATTCAGGCGGCGAGGCCTGACAAGTCAACCAGGACACGCGCGATATTGCAGAGTCGAAGCAGGGCGCGAAGATAGAACGGATCCTGGCGAACCCCCACTTAATATTCTCATCCTCCTCACGGCATGCCGAATCAGTCGTGTATGCTTGTCCAGTCATTCAAACATCAAGGGATCACACTTAGACTCTGTGGCCTGAAAACAGCACAAGGTGCTGGGCTCTGTCGGGAGGGGATTGCACGCGGGCTCAGCCTAACATGGCATACCTGGCAGAGGGCAGAGGGCGCAGACATTTAGATTGTAGATAGACATTATTCGCACATGTAAGGTCCGGCATGAGGCCACGCCTCAAATGGACGTTAATGGAAAAAAAAAAAAAAAAAAAAAAAAAAAAAGCATTGTAGGCTGAGCTTGCCACAGTAAGTGACGCCTGAAGCTTGAAGCCTTGGATGAAGTGAGAACCCAGAATATCATGAGATTTGCAAGCGTACAGGTCATGTGGATGAGAACAGACGCGACAGGACGCGTACAGGAGCACGTGGTTCAAACAATGCACATGACCGCGACGCAAACACAGTCTCCTTCGCTCCTCCCTTCATCATCCGACTTTACGAACTATATTCACGCCGAGAATGCCTCAACCGAAGCGGATAACTAACACTTCACGATCTGGGATCAGGTCAGGGAGAGCACGCACGAACACGACGCCTAACGAACTCGCCGACGAACTGGCAACAAGACTCACTATCGCAGGTTCGAAGGGAAAGGAGAAAGAGAACGTCGAGTCTCCTGTACCTGATCAAAAGAGTCGTCTTTTCGCCATGAGAGCCGTCAATGCAGCGTCCCAAGCTCTATCTGCTACCATCCAGTCAGGCTGGAAGTGTCCTGTCTCTGCTTCAGGTCGGAGGAATGACATTACGCTTGCTGCGGTCTTGTCGTCTACCGAATCTGCGGCCAAGAACTTGACTTTGCTACGAGATATCTGCCCGAACGATGTCGACGTCGAACGATCAGCGGCTAGTATTTTAGGAAAACTGGTTGCTTTGGACTTGGTACGCGTTACTGGCAGCCTTGCTTGGCCTTTACTCATAAATACTAGTTCGATGAAGCAAAAATCGCCCTGGAACACATGTATCCTTGTCTATGTGCATTGCTCGGCGTATCTGAGACCCGTTCTGCGACGTCACTTCGTCTCATATCCGTTCCAAGGACCTCATCTCAGTCATCTCTGGATGCCATCCAATCAAGTATTTTATCTTCATACCTTATTTACGCTCTAAACGTCATGACGCAATCTATATTCTCAAGTATTCCGACAATTCAGGACCATCTAGAAGCATTTACTTTTGCGCTTCTTAACGAGGATACCCTGCTGGCATGGATTCCATCCCTCTCATCCCTTCCTACCAAGCAACTAGATTCTATACTCACACGGACTTATACTATCCTGACGAAAGCCTGTTCATCGTCTTCGACATCGAACCCCAAAGCGCTCTTTTCTATACGGATGCACGCTCTAAATTGCCTTGCTCATACTAGCCCAGGCGTCATTGGGACGGACTCGTTGTGGGATCAAGCTGTGCGATTCGGTTCAGTTTTCGTGAAGGCGAGCATGGTGCCACAAGAAGAGATGGTTGGATTGGTGTTGAAGGCGTATGTGAATCTAGTGGATTTGGTGGAGAAAAGGCCTTCCAGCGCAGAGCTCATGGTTGGGCGAGCTTTTATCGGATTCTGTGAAAACTGGATGGCGTTTGCTCGTAAGGTCAGTCTTGCTTCGTCGGTCTTGCTTCTTATCTTCGATCGTGTGTATTCGCAAGTCTAACAATTTTCAATCAGGCCAGCGATATATATATCTTGGATAGAATAGCAACTCTCATGCAGGGCAAAGGAAGCGCATCGTCATCAAAGCCCCAGCTTTCCATTCATAGCTCAGTTTCTGCGTCGGCAGAATCCAACGGTGTTGCTGCCGTCACAATCAGGGATAGTCCAATGAGGCCCCTTGATGTCGACATCGCACAAGTCTGTGCAATTTTGGCGCAGGCTACCGTAGGGCTAGAGCAGAAAGGATCCGGTTCGTATCTTACTCGATTTTAGGGTTTCGGATAATACTTATCTGCGACGTAGAACTCCGTCAACGGGTGCAGGACGCCATCGATGCGATCTCTGGGAAGGAAGATCTTATTGTTGAAGTGCTTGGCTCAGAGGGCTCGTCTAGTGCAGAGCAAGTTCAACGTCTGCGAGGAAAAGTTCATAGAGGGCTTGAGAGAATGAGACGCACGGCTCTAGCCACTCTCGAGGCCTCGTCTGGCGCGGAGGACGATAAAACTCTCGTTGCCTCCTTACTGACGCTAGTCGTTGATATTCTGGAAAAGTCCCTCCACAAGGTAGGCACATCACCTTCCATTTAACACTTACACGATAGTTCACTTTCATCGTCTGACAGAGGCCAGATTCAGAGCTCATGTCCTCTGCGGTGGACACTCTTTTCGCTCTCTCAAAGATTCATCTCGTCCCACTCGACCCTCGAACGCACATTCCAGCTCACGACTTGCTCTCGCGTGCTGTTTCGCTAACCAAAATTGCACCATCGGACTTCAAGCCGTCGCTGAATATCCCGAACTGCGTGCGCTGCATTTCTGGCGCGTTTTATAACATGGGAGGCACCCTATATCAGAGCGGGAAGCACGGCGCGGCGATCGCGTTCCTCAAAGAAGCATGTGCCCTTGGACAAGGAGCCCTGAATATGCGCCCGACGGCTCCGGTGCTCGAGCCGAAAGCCAGTGAAAGGACGGAGGAAGGTTGGAGACAGCTTGAAGATCAGCTGTTTAGGCGCTGGGAATTACTTGGTGTGTGTTACTCCAAGATCGGTGATCGTAAGGTCGGTCCAGGCTCCTTATCATCTTTGTTGTCTGTGCATGGGCCAATCCGTTTTGGTTACTTTAGAATGCATACGAGGCGTTTGTAGAAGCAATCAAGGCGTTTCCGTACCTGAAGCAAGGCTTTGCCGATTTGGCCTCCAGATTAACGCTGAAAGACCTTTTTGGGGTCAGCAGCGCAATGAAGCAGCTTGCTTCGATCGTCGATCGGGCGACCTACCTTGCTGCATCCGAGCTTCTACTCGATTCGGCTTCGATATCACTGTGCTTGGTAGTTCCGGAATCTGCCGTCGCGGGAGCCCTCGTCGAGCGTCAGGTCGACAGCCTGAAAGGCAGTCTATGGAAAGAAGGGATTCAGCGCACCGTGGCTTGCCTGCTTAAGGATACCTTGGAACTCTATGCCGATGATATGCCCGTCAGGAGATCACGCGTTCTCCTGAGGGTCTTCGATTTTGCATATCACACTAACTCCGATTTGTCTAAAGCCCCCTTACCGAATGATTGGGAAGACACGTGTAAGAGGACGATGCAACTTCTCGGATTAGGGGCAAGTTTGATTCATCTCTTTTGCCTTGGGTTCGAGTCTTATGGTGTTGGACAGGCGTTTGCTCAAGATGCTGAACTTGCACCTTACGTCGACCAATATCTTGCTTCGATGCATTTTTGGATAGTCCTACGTGCCTTTCAACATCCGCATGTGACGCCATCTATCTCAGTCACGGAACAGATTGAGGAGGCATGCAGGATCTTGAAATGTCCGAACGTTGGCAATGCAAAGGCTTCCAAGAAGTCGATGACGCCTCGAAAGGGCAAAATTCCAATCGCGGTCGGCAGAAAGGCGTCTGCCGCAATTCAGGGTCGACTTGGCCATGGCAAGCGGCCCGCGAAGAAAGCGGAGACAAGGGCCCCAGTAACGCCTAAACCAAAGACTCGCAAAGGCAAGTTGTACTTCGAAAGGCATGGAAAAGCTTTGCTGACACTTGTTATCAGCGCTGCAACCGGTCTCTCTGAACGTCGCTTCCCCACCAAGGTTTGCAGAATCTGAGAAATCGCTGAAATTTGATGAATTCGAGAAATTGGTCGAGCTCATGCGTGAGTTATGTCTGGTCCGTGCACTATGAAGTTTTCGTTTATCTCTGCGTCCTTCTGCGTAGAACTAACGGCTCGTACTATGGGACTTCTATCTCTTGTCCTCCCCAAGCTGCGCATCCTCGACAATTTAAGGAAGCTATGCGAACGAGAGCTGGGCAACTCTAGCGACAGTGAGTGTTTTACGATGTCCTACAACACATCATCACGTAACCATTCCTTTAGGTTATATATTGGCAACTGTTGATCTTGCGTACGAATATGTCAAGCTAGGAAAGTATAAGCGTGCCGCTGGACTGTTCAATCAAGCCTTGAACTCTGTAAGAAGTGGGCGCGTCTCTGATGAGGCTTGTTCGTCGTTCCTTCTTCGATTCGCAGAGTCGTTAGCAGTTGCTGAAGACTTTCAGGCAAGGTCAGTCGCACGTATGTGGCGTATCAACCATTTGTCTAACTCAACGGTCAATCAAGTTTGCAAAATTATCTAGAGGCCCTTTCGCTTTCGGAGCGTCTCGCGGATGAAGACAAGTCCGCTTCTACTCTGCGACGGATCCAGTCGCGTGTTCAAAGGCTAGAAAGGGCTGCTTTAGCTTCCAACATTGTTGCACTGATTCAACATCATAAGGTGCGTCGATTGCGGCGATGCCCGCGATTTATGGTTGGTCATGACCTTTTTTTCACAGGAGGACGTCGCAGCATCATTGACTGGAATGCTGCGATCGCTTCGCTTATGGAATCGCGCATTTGACACTCTTGCTCGACTGAATGCCCCACCCGCGCCTTCGAAAACGGAAGACGATAATCCGTTTCAAATGGCAGCATTGAAAGAGGCACTCCCTACCGTATCGTCGGAGGGGTCCTTCAAACATCTAACAGGCAAAAGCTCGCCTTCATTGCGGATCGGGAATAGTCTTTTGGGACTTCATATTTCCGAAGGATTGCTGTCAACATTGTTCGCTCTTAGTGATACGTATCTGCTCCGAGGATCTGTGCGCGAAGCCGAGTATTTCGCTCAGCAGGCGCAAGAGCTGGCACAGTCATCGGGCATGCCGCACCTACTGGCCCGTGCATTGACTTTGAAGGCCGAAATACAGTTGTACCGAGGCCAGCTCGAGGAATGCCGTGAAAACATGGCAAAGGCCCTGGGTATATTCAAGCGCGCTGACCCTGTAACGATCGAGAACGTGAACCTCCATCGCTTACAGGGAATCTACAATGAACGAGCCGGAATGTGGGAGGATGCCAAGGAACATACGAGAGTGGTCTTGGCAGCATTGAGGATCTCAATCAGGCTTTTGGAGATTTTGACGACATCGTTTTGAGGTGAGTACTGTTTTTTACATTTGTCGCGTTTGCTAAGACACATTACCACGTAGTCGGAAGTCGCTTGGAGTCTCGCCGAATAAAGTCTCGTCGACCGATAGCGTGTTTCCTGAGGCATTTGCTGCTCTATTACGACGACATAGTATGCATTACCCTGCTTTCATTATCGCACTCTGCCTGATGATCTGCTTAGTCTGGCTACTGCGGGATCGCAGAAAGGAAGACTATACGAATCTCCTGAATAAATTGCTCTCCCTGCAGCAATCCTCACGAACAAAGGTGTGTTGACAACGTCACTGCCCGGTTATCTGTCTTATACTTTATTCTCAAGGTGGAAGAAAACGCACTAGTTGGAAAACTTACGCTTCATACTGTCTATGGCAACCTTCAGACCGATATGTTCTTAAGCTCGCTTGCCGAATCGAGTGTGTTGCGATTTGACTGAAGGCATGTTTGCATTTTAACGTCGTACTCAACAGCAATCGCGGTGCCTATGGGCATGTCCAACAAGACGGACCTGCCGGCGCCTTTGCCCGTTCAAGGTGTCCTTTCCACACTGGACGATGCTGAAAACCTATTCTGGATGAACCTTGGTTTAACTTCAAAATGGGGTAAAGCAATCGATGTCCGTGATACGGCTATGTCGCTGGCGCTCATTGGTGCGCTCCAAACGTCTCTTGGAAGCAAAGATAGCGAAGGTCCGGCGCTTGCTGCCAATCTTTTGAGTCGGTGTACCAATTTCTTCTGAGTAGTCAGCCGTTCTGATATGGTCTAGATATATCTGTTGCCACGACTCTGCGACGAGAAATGCTCGAAGCGATCGAAAACAAATTTCCGTCGCCACCAACCGACGATGCCCGATGGCCATCTATTGACACCACGGGTCGTGTCCTCCCACCGGCGGTAAAGAAGCCTTTGAAATGCTTTTCACTTGAAGAGACGTCTGAGTCCGAGGATGAAGAGGAACTGGTTGAAGACTCGACGACTTGTTTGAAGGAATATTGGGCTTCAGTGAAGGCACGATATCAAGCTCAAGATCTCACTCCTAACGGCCTCTCGTCTTCTGGCCTGAATCAAGTGCCTCCCAACTGGACCATCGTACACATGAATGTTACTGAAGACAAGAGCGCCCTATTCATTGCTCGCCAAGACGGCGGAGGCAGTCATTCTCCCCTCATGTTTTGCATTCCTCTCAAGGGACGAAGGGACAACGGCGCTGGCGATGACGATGAGGAACGTTTGACGTTCCAGGATGCTCTGAATGACTTTCAAGAAATCGTCAGGCTCAGCGACGAGGGCACTCGGGGAGCCATTCATGTCAGGAAAGACGATCCGGCGGCTAGGGCTGCGTGGTGGAAACAAAGAGCCGAGCTGGACAAGAGGTTGCGCAATCTCCTTGAAAACATCGAGTTTTGTTGGTTAGGAGCGTTCAAGGTACGGGATATTGGCTGTGACATGATTTGAACTAGAGCTGAACGTGCTGCAGACGATCTTGAGTCCTCGTCCCAATTTAAGCTCCGAGATGATATCAGATCTACGCGTGTCATTCGAACGTGTGTTCCAGCGCAGCTTGAACGTCCAGGACAAGACCAGACCACGGTCCAGGAGTACTCATAAGAAGACGGCTTCGCAGAGTCCTGCTCCGAGCCAGGTGACCTTCGACGATGCTCTCCTCGAGTGCTTCTCGACACTGTCGCCAAAGTGTAAAGATGAGGAGCTGGAAGATCTCGCGTACTTCATCTTGGACCTCTATCAGTTCCATGGGGTGCCTGTGGCCATTTCCGAGGTCGATATAACTCAGGTCGTAGTCGACTTGCGAGGTGTCCTCGAAGAACATTCGATGAGACTGGCGGGTAACAATCGACCTTTGGCGAAGCCGGAACAACGCAGCGATGAGCACGTTTTTTTGGTTCTCGATAAGAATCTTCAGGGTCTTCCGTGGGAGAGCATATCCATCTTGCGAGGGCGCAGCGTCAGCCGGATACCTAGTGTGGAGTTCCTCATTGACAGACTCGAATTTGCTCAGTGGAGGAAGACGAGAACAGTCAGCCCTGTCACATCGGAATTGGGACGCGCGATCGTGGATCCTCGCAGGGGGTATTATGTCTTGAATCCGTCTGGTGACCTTAAGCGGACGGAGGAAAGATTCAAAGGCTGGTCATCGCACATGGAGGGAGTAGGTTGGAAGGGCATCACAGGACGTCCGCCGACGGAGCAAGAGTTTGCGGACGCTTTGAGAGGCATGATCTCGTGGTGTAAGCTGAGCTAGCTGGGTCGTTTTTTTTTTCTTTGCTGACGTTCATCGTTCATATCCATCGAATAGATATTTCGGTCACGGAGGAGGCGAGCAATACATCCGATCACATCGTATTCGGAACCTTCCATCTTGTGCCGCCACCATGCTATGGGGATGCTCCTCAGGCGCCCTGAAGGAAATGGGTGACTTCGATCGCATTGGTACACCCTTTAATTACATGTTGGCAGGATGGTACGACACCCCACTGTTTGCTTCAATTTCTACTTTCTGATTTCACCGAGCATAGTCCGACGCTCGTTGCCAACCTCTGGGATGTGACAGACAGAGACATCGACAAATTTTCACAATCTGTCTTCGACAAGCTGCGACTGGACGAGGACGGAATCAGAAAATGGGATAGGAGGGATTCAAACGAACGCGTTTCGATCGTTGAGGCCGTGGGGAAATCTAGAGATTCGTGCAAGTTGAAATATTTGACGGGAGCCGCACCGGTTGTGTATGGAATACCATTTTATCTTTGAGGTTCCGTAGTAGAGAATAGAACGCGTTTTGTCTAGCAGCTATGGGTGGCTACGCGTCGTTGTGACACATGGGATGCTGGTCACGTGACCCAACAGGCACGCGTTTCAACCGAGACCGTGTTCTGCTGGGATCGACGACATTGACCATGCCAGGCCGAACAACGGATGCAACAGCATCGTCCGTGCAAGAACAAGTGACGCTGCATGTTCCAAAGATCCTTGACCAAGCTCAAGTCTCCACAACCAATCACTCAAAGAATCTTGTCGCGTTGTACAAGGTCCAAGTGGAAGCAGCACGGTACACCGAAATCGTGAAGAAAGGCAAAGGCCATCGTTTGGTCGGTGAACGGATATTCGAAGATGCGCTACATTATATGCTCCTACGCGTTCTCCCGATGAGAAAGGGCACAACGCCGGCGGACCGGGTGATAAAATTCATCGCCGGATACGTGAAATTCATCAACGAAAAAGGTGTGAAATGTCTTTTCTGCTCATGTGTGAATTTTGAAGAGGTATTGCTCTTCAGCGGCCGAAGAAAGGTCCGAAGAGGATGAGGAAGATGCAGATAATGGGACTGCGTCTCGTTTCACTGCTCATCTTCTCAAGTTCCTCTTGAATGGCTTCCTTGCTAAAGATAAATCCGTCCGTTATCGATCTGTTCAAGCGGTCGCAGAAATGATTTCACATTTGGGTGAAATAGAGTGCGTTGGTCTGTGTCATAGTTTTCCTTATCCAAGGCTCATGTGTCGCCCAGTGAGGAAATCTACATGGACCTTCGATCCGGTCTGCTAGAACGAATCAACGACAAAGAGGGGCCAGTGAGAATGCAGGCCGTCATTGCGCTATCTAAACTTTGTGGTTCAGAAGATCCGTCGGAGGTTGAGGAGGGAGAACAAACAATCTTGGAATTTCTGGTTGACATCCTCGCGCATGATACATCACCGTAGGTGCCTGCCTCATTAATCGTCATCCGTCTCATAAATGTGCGATTTCCGATCTCCAGTGAAGTCCGCAGAGCTGCCCTAGTGAACATGCCTATCAGTAACACTACGCTTCCCCATATCCTTGATCGGACCCGTGACACGGACACGACCCTACGCAAACTCGTCTTCGCCACCGTTCTGGAGCAGAACGTGACGCAAGGCGAGACTAAGCTTCTGGGATTGACTTATCCAAGAGTCTTGTCCATTGCTCAACGCGAAACGATCGTGTCTAATGGTCTTGGCGACCGGGAATCCAGCGTCCGTGTAGCCGCGGCTTCTCTCCTTGCAACTTGGTTCGACAGCCTCTGTGATCTAGATACTAAGCAGGAGGAAGTCAAGCAGGAGGGTGATCAGTCCGACAAGGTCATGGGCGGCGTGGTGGCGTTTCTGCAGCTCTTCGACCTCCTATCTCCGGACAAAATAAAGTTCCCCATCGATGCACTGATCAGTTTGTTCTCTACGAGGGCCGACGTTTTTGACTGCCTGACGTTTGCAGGTTAATTCGACGATCAACTTTCCAGGCCAGAAACTCGACTGATATTCTATCACATTCTAGATGATTTTTGGGCGGATCTGACACCTGAAAAAGCACTTCTCGCTCGCGTCTTTGTCGATCATTGCAAAGCAAATAAAGATGATGCGAGGCTTGAAGCGACCCTCCCAGTTGTGACCTCACTGGCGTTCCGCATTCAACAAGCATACAACAACCTGACAGACGACGCTAGGGACGTCGAAGAGGAGAGCATGCTACGTACTCTGAGCGAGGAAGAAAAGATAAGGATGGAAGACCGGCGGATCGAGAGGGAATTCGTGCTCGGCGAAATGCTCAGACTTGCCGTGAACATGGATTATTCAGACGAGATTGGACGGAGGAAAATGTTCCAGCTCGTTCGTACGTATTAGTTTCTATTTGAAAACATTTCGTCAACTCTGGCTCATTGGCATGCAGGCGACATGCTTGCACAGGAAGAGCTACCAGAAAGCCTTCTCGCCAAGTGCTTGGACGTCCTCCGCGAGCTCTCTGTGAACGAGCGCGACCTTATTCGCGTCGTCGTGGAAATCATTCAAGACCTCCGTGACCCCGGCGATGATCTGGATGATCCTCCTGTAAGTCCCCCGCCGTCTCCTGCCTTGCGACCCTCGGTAAACGCTTTGCGACAGAACGATGTTGAAGCCCAACCCGCTTTGGAGGACACTCCCGCAACAGCAAGGCGGTCTAGGCCACCGCCACCTCCAAAAACACCAGAAGAGCAACGGAAAGCGGACCAGATAGACCTGCGATGCTTGTCGTTGACTTGCGGAATGCTGGAGAGAGTCAACGGGGTATGCTATCTGCTTTCTTCCGGTCGCGGAAATGAAGTGAACCGGGCATTGCGTTCCTTCATATAGACTCTGGAAGAGAATTCCTCTCTTGACGGCATCCTTAAAGGGCTGATCATCCCTTCTGTGACAAGGAAAGATGTTGTCTTCAGGCAGAAAGGGCTGATAGCCCTAGGCCTCTGTTGCCTTATAGCTGAGGTTCGCATGGTCTTTGAATTCTGTGAGGTATTGCTGTTCACAAATTCCACTGATTTTAGAAGTTCGCTCTGAGCTCCGTGAAGCTTTTCTTTGAACAAATAGCAACGTCCCCAGATAATATCAGATATAGTATCATTCAAGTGATTTTTGACATGCTCATGATGCACGAGACGACATTTTTTGGTCCAAGAGGCCACGAAAATGTAGGTTGGAAGTAATGTTCCTATGATGATTGTCGTTGACACTCAACAGTCCATGAAAATAGTCAATCATCTGATCGGCGTCCTTAGTTCGGAGGTTCCGGATAATATCAGGGCCCTTATTTGTATTGGAGTCTCTAAGCTGCTTCTGGCAGGGATGGTGCAAGACGAAAAGGCAAGTGAGATTAATCGGCACGCGTGATTTTTAACTGACTTCTGGACTGAAGATTCTGCAAAACCTTGTCCTGGCTTATCTCTCACCACACACAAAGGATAACCAGGAATTGCGTCAATGTTTGACCTTTTTCTTCCCTGCGTTTTGCTACTCTTCCCCTTCGAATCAGAAACGGATGCGAGAGGTCCGTCGAGTCATTCTGGCTTGTTCACGGCCCGTGCAATCTAACGATGTCGCGCGAATAGGGCTTCATAGGTATATTCGCCAGACTCAACACTATCCGTATGGACCTTGAGGAGGACGAGGAGATGGTCGGGCCTGGCCAAGTTGGCTCAATGTTCGTTGATTGGACAGATCCGGGGAAGGTGTCGCAGGTCTTGTTCGTATCTCTCGCAACCATGTTCAACCGTCACATGAACGATTCTTAGATGTTTATTTTTCTAGTGCTGCTAAGGGCAGGGTCGAGTCAAAGCAGCAGGCCGACGACTGCATCCATGTCGACTTGGCCATTGACATTTTCACAGCGCTCCTCAAAAACGATGATTACAGGTTTGAAAGTAGGTGTCATTGTCTAACGCGCTTTTGAGCGCCTCTTACTCATGTGTGAGTTCAGAGGAAGAGAAAAGGGCGCTATGTCAGATGCTTAGCAAGCTACATCTGCCGGAGTCTGTCGACGACGACAAAATCATCAGCTTGAAAGTGCTCATAGACAACCAGAAATTGGTATGCATTCATGTACACCAGATGATGAGCAGCTTATGAGACACGCGACGGAAATAGCGCCGTCCGCTTCGCGATACCGTCGCGGAAAAGATGGTGAACAAGTTTTACGACATAATCACGAAGACGTATGAAAAGCAGTTGGAGGGATTGGATGAAGACGGAATGAGAAAACTTGAATCCCTGTCTAATTTGTTCGCTTTCGTCGATGAAATCATTCCTGAGGATGATGACGACGAAAACGATGTGCCGAAGCGGAAAGGACGAAAAAGGTTCGTTGCGTGTTTTGTTTATTGCGCATAAGAACAGTAACAGATGTTTCAATTGCAGACGGTCAGGCAGTATTCAAAGTGCCGCGACAACGGATGTAGATTCCGTCGTCTCAAACGCGTCATCAGAAAAGAAGCCTAGGTCTAATGCCAAGTAAGCCAAGGTGCGGCACCTTTTATCGGACCCATCGCTCACCAGCTTTTTCAGGCGTCGCAGACTGACTGGCTCTGACAACGATTCCGAAGTTGAAGAAATTTCTCCGCCTCCCGAACGGGAGCCTAGACGGGTGCTGCCAAAGAGAACTGCGTATGCTATTCGCCGATTCCGCTAATTGCCACGAGAGCCTGACCGACGATTCCTTGTGCTGTACAGTGCTATGAAGAAGCCTGAGGCACCCATATTTATCAGTTCCGACAGTGATGAGGACCAGACGACGCCTTTCGCGTCCAAGACGCGATCGCGAGGGTACGTAACTTCAAGTTCGTCTGCTCGTTCGCATCTGAGACGAATCAATGTCCGGTTTGGCAGGGGACCAAAGGCTCGCGTCAAGCAGGAAGAACCTGACAGCCGAACCAACAGTCACATCACCGAACAATCCTTTGACTCTATCATGGACAGCTCTGAGGAAGAAGACGAGGTCAACGACTTGCTAGCGGACGAGTGATACACATATTAGCTATAGCGCCGGCACCTGGATATTTATTGTATGTTTTTCTGCTGGCATTTATCCCTACTGTTCAACATCTGTATTATTTGTACTTTTGTAATTCACGTCTATGGTCAAAAAACGTCAGTGAGAGGAAGACTAGACCATTAGAGACAGGGACGGGATCGCCACATGCGCTCCGTACACTAGCATGGAATGCAATTCAGAACCCTCAGGCAATCGAAGGCATCAAAATCAGATTACTGATACAATTCAAACAACTCGGCATCAGCAGAGATAAATTACGCAGCACCGTTTCAGCAATCCCTTCTCTTTTCTTTTTTTTTTTACTCCGACTCGTCCCCATGCGAGCTCGCCACGTCGCTCATGACCGCATCCTCATCGGCGTTCTGACCCTGACTAGACACGGTAACAGCGGTAGCCCGCGTAAAGCCGGACAACACAGTCGACGAGCCACCGGTGGCAGCACCTTCGCCGCCACCCGACTTGGCCTGCGCCGCCTTCCACGCGTGCGCCATCTGCAAGAACTTGAACGACGTCGGGTTGGCTTCCCGCTCGTCGTCCGCGAACACCAATTCCCAATCTGATAGCGAGGTCAATACATCATCAAGACGATAAAGTGGCGCAACAAGCGACTGACCTTCGACAGTCTGGCCGGTTTCTTGGTCGACATGCCGTCTCTTGCTGACGATAGGCATCATTCCTTGTACGCGAGCGACGTCATCTGGCGTGCCGTTATTCTCTTCAAAAGTCTTCCAGACTTCCAAGAGAGCAACGCGCTAGAAAGTTTAATTCAGTCGAGACGAAAGTGACAAGGTCCAGTCAAGACATACCTCGCTCTTGAGACTCTTGCTCTTTAAATCTTTGTAGCCCCTCTCGAACACCTGTCTTGCTAAAGCAGAGTTCCCAGGCACCATTTTCGTCTCTTCCTCATCTTCCTCCTCCTCATCTTCCTCTTCCTCCTCACGCACAGCCCGTGGAAGAGGAATCGGTTCGGCTTCAAACAAGGCGTAGGATATCCACACCTTGACGTGTCCACTGAGTGCGATGAGCCTCTCGTACAGCGCCCTAGCCGCTTCGCGCTCCCCTTCCTCGATTTCAAAGTCGATGTACGCTTTCCAAAGAAGCTCGGGCATGGACAGCGGCGTCTGCGAAACGCTGAGCTCAAATATCGCCCGCGTGCGTACAAAGTCCTGCAATTGCGATTCGAGCTCGGCATATTTTATCCAGGCGGGAGAATTCGCTGGATCAAACTAAGACAACCAACCAGCTCAGCGGATATCATGACATGTGAATGGAGGCCTACTTCGAGATACTTTTCGTACAGTGTACGAGCACGATCGAATTCACGCAGCTGTCGGGAGTAATAACATGAGCAACATTTTTCAATAGAATTCGAATGTGCGTCTTACCTCGACCTCCAGATCGATGTAACCCTTGAAAAGGGCCTCCTTGGGACACATCCCGATAGCTGCCCCCAGAATTTTGCGTGCCGCTTGCAGATCGAGCCGACGGATCTCAAACTTGGCAAACATGAGCCATAGCTTTGCGAAAGTGAATTGCTTGTGTGGGACGAGTCTGAGAGCGGTTTGATAAATCTGCCTCGCGCGATCATAGTCCTAGTTGGAGCAGGCGTTGTCAACTCATTTGCAGCAGTCCTGAATACAAAAAGTGCTCACCTTGGTTTCAATTTCCTCGAACAAAGCGTAGTTTAGCCACAAGAAGATGTATCTCCTCCAATGACGCTTCTCTCCTCCGGCGGGACTTGGGCAACCGCACGTTCGTATATTTCCCTGACTCGTGAGATGCACTCCGTTTCTTCCTCCTCTGTTCCGCCTTCGGACCTCAGGTCGCGCAGCGCTCCTTCCTCCAACTTGGTGTAATCGAACCACACGTCGTAATTCCGCCCATCCTGCGATAGGTCATCTTCGTACTGTATTCGTCTCTTGCCGAGAACAGTGTTTTCCAGCGACATCCGCGAGCCGTGTTGTTTTTCAAAACGGGTGTACGAAGCGTACAGCCCAGCAGATTTTGATCTCGGTATTCGAGATAGCGCAAACTAATCAATATATGCGTGTCAGAATTATGCAGTCTATAGATAGAATGAAGATCGAGGGGGGCTCACTTTGTAGATGACCCTTGCCCTCTCATACTCCTTCACCCTCGTTTCCATCTTTGCAAAGTTGCTAAAGACAGCCTGCGCTTTCTCCACCTGTTCCTCGTCGTCTCCAAAGAACTCCAACGCCGTCTGGAACACCTCACGCGCCTTGTCAACACGCCCCCTCTCTTCCTCGAATTTGGCCCATTTGACCCACACTCGCGGCTCAGGCCGAACGGCGACCCAGCGCTCGTAGATCGCGCTGGCCCGGTCCAGCTCCTGATACCGTTGCTCTAGCTTGATGTATGCCTGCCAGGCCTTGTCGTCGGGCTCCCATTGCATCCAGCGCTCAAAGACCTGTCGGGCGCCAGGCACGTTTTGAAGGAGCTCTTCTAGGTAGACGTATTTGTACCACAGTTGATCGACGCGTGGGAGGAGGGTGACGGCGCGATCGAAAAGATTCCGTGCGTGTTGGACGTTGCGGGACTTGAGCTCCATCTCCGTGTAGCTCAACCATAACTGAACGCTCCGTGGGTCGACATCGAGAGCACGTTCGTATACTGATCTTGAGCGCGCAAATTCGTTTTGGCTCGCCTGCACATCGTCGTGAGATCGATACAAGAAAGGAATGTCACTAGATAGACTTACCTCCCAACTCGCATACTGAAGCCATTCCTTTCTGTGAAGGGAATTGAGATACTCTGGGATAAAACAAATCATCAAGCACTCACATACTCCCTCTGGTCCTCCTTATGCGGTCTTCGAACTCTTTTCGCTTCCGCCCGCGGTACTCGTCGAGCTCCTCAAAATCCTCTACTCGCTGTCTCGGTGCACGAAACGCAGACTCTTGACGTTCTTGCGCCTAGACAAAGTGTCAGAACGCAGTATCTATGTGTCCATTCACACTCCTACCTCCCGGAGAAGTTGTTCAGCAGTGATCTAAGAAAAGTCGAGTGCTCAGAAACGAGTATTCAGGCTAAAGTCAGACAAAACTGACCTGGACCGCTGCTGGTGCGCGGTTTTTAATCCTGGATACCCATTTTTATTAGTGCACAATAATTAGAGAAAGGAAAAAATAAGATACCGTGGTGCGCGTCCGTCTTGCATGGTGAATTCGCAACAAGTTTCGAAGGAGAGATACAGAGATGATATTTGTTTGACACGCAAGGCCTTGGGGTTGCGTAACAAACAACAGCAAATTAACGCTACAGAGCTCAAGTGTTCATAATAAGTTCCCATCTCGTGCTGATATCGGTCATCGCATCTGTTGTTTGCAAGACATCGTGCGTGCCGCGACTTTCGGTAAATCTACGTTCTGTAGTTATCATGAACGGAACTTCCGGACTGTGGTCGTCCTGTGGTGTGACTGGACGCGGGCTAGGAACCTTCTTTGGCGCCTGATTACTGCGTTGCGCGCTCGCGCCTTCAGTCGAGCCCTTTATGCGTTGCTGAAGGGTCTGATACTCCTCGGATGCCGCGGCCCTGCCGACCAAGCCACGAGCTCTGTCCTGCGCGTTCACAGCGTGTCCGTAGAAGTTGATGAAGGTCATGCTGCCACGAAGAGACCAGCTTTTCGTTGTCTTCGTGCTCCGTCGTCTGCGTTCAAGCTTTTTATACGTCTCGCTTCTGGAGATAAGATTGCTTTTCTACGACAACCACCTGAAACGTCCGCGTACAAGGTGATGGCCTACGTTAGGTATCAGTCAGCTCTGACTTTGTAGGGACGGCCTTCTTCAGCTACAACCTTTGGCAAAGTCGTCGACTTCACGGCTGTTCTAACAGAGACCTACCGGTTCGATGCATGCCCGCTTTACGACGCCGCACAAGCAGTTTCAATAAGGCGCGTTCATGATGTGCGTGTTGTTATTGAGAAATTCGCGACGGGCACTATATCAAATGATGTTGACTTGCGCTGGTATACTATAGATCCTCGTGAGCATGGCTAGGTCTGACCGAGCGTCGCAACCATGATGTCGATATGGTCGTTGTTTGATTGTCCGCCTCTGCGAGAGCACTGGCACAATGTAGCCACCTGGATTTTCTTCGCATCTAAAATCATAATACAACATACAGTATAGTCGAGCTTTCTCTTCTTTACGTTAGGCTCAATTCAACATCACTGATTATGGTATATTTCAAGACTCCGGTCTACATACACGTCGGCACACCGACTGGTAACCTTTGACAATCCCTAGAACGACTCCTGCCATGCCTAGAATAGCCATCACGTTGATCCCGTTAACGAAAGCGCCCAAGATCGTCGACGAGGGGACCCAGTAGATGAACATGGGTAAAACGTTCTTCCGCAGCCTCCTGCTGACGTCAATTTGCCAGCAGCCGACCCCGAAGCAAGCTAGGCTCAATGCGCTCCATATAATCTTCACTATCCACGACGCCATGCGTGTCGCCCTCGCGGCCGTCGGCGCATCACTGTTCAGCCCGATCATAGCACCTGTAAAGAAGCCGAGGATCGACGCGACGGACGACGCGAGGAGAAAGACGCTCAGGTCCGGCGTGGCACCCTGGATGAACATCGACTGCAGGCCTTTCGGGACGGACTTGGGCCTGACAGCCAGGCCAACGACTCCGACTGCGAATCCGACAAAAGACGTGACCATCTTCCCCCACCCGACGTTCTCGTACACGGTGACCTTCTTCCCTGTCAGCTTCCGCGCGAACTGCGCCCCGGCGTACAGCGCCTCCTTGCAGTTGATCGACCAGTCGAAGCTGCGCAGCGGATAAGCTCGGTTGAGCAGGGCGAGGCTGCAGACCCTGGTGGCCCTGCCGTGGTGAAAGTTGCTCAGGCGCGAGGACTCCTCCCAGAAGCCGCAGCCGCTCGGATCGTCCTCGAGGGACGGGATGCTGCTGAATGTGCCTGGGCGGATGTGTCTGTCGACCGCTTTTCCAAGGAACGTGCTGATCTCTTCTTTGCCGCCGTTGGTGTCGTCGTAGAAGATGAGAATATCCATATAGCAGATTGAGGCCAGGGTCAGGAGTGTCGGCCATGCAAATGTAGTGACGACTGATATCCAGAAAGAGGTGCAGTCTTGTATTTTCTCCAGAGCCGGGGGCAACAATCCTTTCATTGTGGAACTCTTTTGAATTGAACATATGAGACTAAGAGACGCATGGAGTCGAACGATACTCACAAACAACCTTGAATGGGGGCGGCGCTATCTTCGCTAGGCCATATCCCAGATCAATATAGTCCTCGAAGCCGTCGAGCTCCGTTTTAGTGCAAGACACATCAGGGTTCCCTTTAAGAATGTCATTCCGCAATGGATACAATTTGGAAATGACTTCCAGAATCCATCCTTAGAAATGGAAGAAAACAACCTAAAGATGAATTATTTCAAAAAGAGTAAGAAAACGTTGGAACGCGTCAGAGACGCGGTCATGTTTGAAATCATGGTGTGGGTGACGCGTCGCTTACGTCAGGCTTCACGACCTCGTGACTGAGCGTGCAAAGTCGAACCAACACGTGACTCTGCAACGCGTTTGCCTCGTTTTCGAGTATTTTTGGAAGTCCACAGTCGACCGCCAGTCTCGTCTTGTACGGACCTGGCAGCACCACGCTTGCTCCTTCTTATCATTCATCTTCTATCTCCTCCTCCCCTTTTTTGTTGGCGTTAGGCCACTTCCCGCTCAGCAATGGCTCAGGTATACTCGGCGCAGGCCTATAGTAAATTCCCCCAACCACCACCTGCAGGACCGTCTCGGCGTCACCCTCTCACAAATGCTGTCAACCACCCGCAGAACATAAACGTGAAGCAAGATCCGCTAAAGGCTCAAGAAAAGCCCAAACAGCCTTCATCGCCGCCTCTGCCCCGTCAAAATGCCAAGATTACCCCGCCGTCTCCGCCCAAGGTCATCAACGACCTGACTGGGCGATTCCAGTTCAATCGTGTTGGTTTTCTGGGCGAGGTGAGCCCCTTTTCACTTTAGGAATGTGGTGACTAGATTAATGCTGTTGGTCGTGTGCAGGGAGGCTTCGCTCGAGTCTACGAAGTTCAAGATCGCAATCACACTCGAATAGCATGCAAGGTAGTCACCAAGTCATCCCTCAAAACCAAGAAAGCTAAGACCAAGGTGGGCTTTGTTCATCCTACCTTTCTTCGACTGCTCATCCGTCTATCTAAAGTTGTACGCAGAAATTAAGATCCACCGCTCGCTTGAACACCCTAACATTGTTCGTTTCAACGACTGCTTTGAAGACGAGGAGAACGTCTACATGACCCTTGAACTCTGCGCAAGCGGCTCGTTGATGGACATGCTGCGTCGTCGCCGACGATTCACGGAACCAGAAGCAAGGTTCTTCATGGTGCAGCTCATAGGTGCCTGCCACTACATGCACACTCATCAGGTCATCCACCGCGATCTTAAACTCGGCAACCTCTTCCTCGACTCCAACATGAATATTAAAGTGGGCGACTTTGGTCTTGCCGCCCTCATCGAGAACCCTGGCGAGCGCAAGAAGACCATCTGCGGGACACCCAATTATATCGCACCCGAGGTGCTGTTCGACACTGCCAATGGTCACAGTTTCGAGGTCGATACCTGGTCGATAGGCGTCATCCTCTATACCCTTGTCGTTGGTCGACCGCCGTTCCAAACTTCAGAAGTGAAAGATATTTACAAGTGCGTCGTTTTCTCAAGGCTGTCTTCATGGCTGATTTTGAATGACGCACCAGGCGTATACGTGACAATGAATACGAGTTTCCTGTCGGCCGTATGCCGTCTTCTAATGCCCAGCATTTAATCCAACAAATCCTCACTCCTGATCCTTCGATGCGTCCGTCGCTACATGAGATCATTGAACACCCGTTCTTCATCCACGGACCCGTACCAGCATACATACCCTCGTCCGCGCACGATACGCCGCCCGACTTCTCTCACATTACGCGTTCAATGTCCCTGACTAACCTCCGCCGCCTCCGCCGCTATTGCATGCTGGACGAAGACCAAATTACGTCCATCGCCCTTCCCAAGCCCGAGGCAAACAACAGCGCATCGGCACCATCAACCGGCACCAGCACCACGGGCGTTGTGCTGAACAAGACCATCACTACCAGCATTGCCCAGCAGGAGAAGGAGTTCCAGAAAGCCGTCCAGCCCGGATCGCCCATCTCCGTCCTCCTGAGCTCGGCGAGGCAGCCGCTGCTCATGGGCAATAATGGTACGGGCGGTAGCGGTGGAGCGCGCGACAGCCCCTTGCTAAGGAAACTCCAGGCGGCCAAGGGCGGTTCCTCACCTTTGGGCAACAGGCGTGCCACTGCTCATGTTGCCGGAAAGGCAAGCGCTCTCAACGGTATCGCCGAGAATGGCGTGGCCGTCGGAGGCACCCGGCTGCGCGACGAGCAACAAGAGGAGGAGGCGAGGCTGCGCAAGAAGGAGCTGGAGGCGCAAAAGGCGCGCATTGTTGCGCAGATGGCACCAGTGCGCGAAGAAGAAGAGTTTGGCATCCCGGGCGCATGGAATGCGGACAAGAATTACAAAGAGAAGGATAAGGATAAGGCGACGCTGAGGGAGAAGGAGAGGCTCAAGTCGAGGGTGGCGGATCGGGAGAACGTTCCACCACAGTCGGGCCATCAGCAGTATTCGTCAACGCATGCAAAAGTCAAGGAGAGAGAGTACGCGCCGAGCAGCAGTTATCCTTCCCAAGGTAATAGTCTTCACCTCGCTTTGGTAGTTTTATTGGTTGACACGAGTTTGTGTTCAGCAGCGCCTTCAGGTCCGACGTCCTTGACCAAGATGAGCGGCTTTGACGCCGCAGCGCACGTTCTGACACTGGCGTTTGACGCCAAGGCCGTGGGCAAGCTATTCCGCGACCCCAGGGATGACATTACCCTCCCCTTGCCTGACGAGAAAGTGTTTATCGTCTCTTGGGTCGACTACTGCAACAAGTACGGGATGGGCTATGCCCTCACAGACGGCACCGTCGGCGTGCATTTCAACGACAGCACAAGCCTAGTTCTGAGCCCAGACAAACAGTGCGTGATTTGTCCGAGAGAGAAAGTTCGATTAGGCTCACGTGTGCATTTCTTTCTTCAGACACATGGATTACATTACGTGCCGCCGACAAGGGACGGTGTATGTCCGAAAGTCGTACACCGTAGACACATACCCGGAGGACCTCAAGAGCAAGGTCTACCTGCTGAAGCACTTTGAGGGATACATCATGAACCGTCTGTACGGCGAGTACGAATACACCTTTGAGGACGTCACTAGGACAAAGGGCATGGAATGGGTGCAGAAATACCTGAGGATGAAGCATGTCATCGTCTTCAAACTCAGTCACGATGTTTTACAGGTGTGTTTGATCGTTCAGTTTTTACAAAAAAAAAAAGACTCACTCCTCTCGTAGTTCAACTTTTACGATCACTCCAAAGTCATTCTTTCCTCTCACGGTCTCATGATCACGCACATCGACAAGAACTACAAGATGACGCGGTGGACGCTAAGCGAGGTCATGGCGCTCGCGCTCAAGCCGCCCGCGGCGCTTCACGATGTCGAGCCTGAGCGCGTAAAGTTCAACCAGCGCCTCGTTGACAAGCTCAAGTACTGCAAGGAGGTGCTTGTCAGCATACAGAGCGCCGCTGGTGGCGATGAGCTCGGTGGGAGCCAAACCGCTGGCAGTGCGGTGGCTATGGCGCCTGCAACAGCCGCCGGTGTGAACATGATAGCGTCCGCCGCGGCGAGCCTCGGCGTCAGCACGAGGGCGTCCAAGCCATCCTTGCGATAGCGCATGAAAAGCATGATCTCACGTCTAGATCTTCCCATAGAAACGTCGAAGAAAAGAAAAGAAGCAAACGAGCTGTGTGTCCAAAGGACAATCCATCATAGGCTTTCCTATACTCTTTTTGTTTTCCGTGTTTTGTTTATTACAATATCTCCCATCCCTCCCTGTCCTCCCCGCTTTACCTTTTTTTATATCTTCTCTTATGAGACGGCGATGCTAGGTCGTCCGCCTCGTTTGCTTCCTTCCCTCCGTTTACCTGCTATCTCTCCTTTTTTTTTTTTTTGACTCTGTTGAATTATCATGATCATCGCGCTCTACTTTTTCTTTTCATTCCTTCCCCGGCAATCGGAAGCACGTCCATAACGTCTGTGTTAATTGATACCCCATAGTGAACCAGAATGCTTCTGTCTCGATTCATTTAAGATTTCTGAAGGCTGCGTGCCGTATGAACTTCTTGATGTTGAAACTCAAAGACAATCGCTACCAAGAACGGGGTTTGTGGGGTCAAGTGCGTCCATGGTCTCAGGAGGGCACTGCCGACTTCGCATAGACGGGTTGTCACCTCCGAATCCAGGAAATCGGATGTGCTTGAGATTTTCCCTTGGAAATTGAGCAAAGTACATGCATTCCAGCGGTACAACAAGTTCCATGGTGCCACCGAACCTACTGTTTCAGGACAGTGCCATGTCGGACTACACCGCTCAGCCCCAGGAGCGTCTGGTACGCTGACCAGTTATATAGGTCACTAGAGTCCGAGTAGATGTATTTGCCTGCAGATCGGAAGTCCAAGGAGAGAGTCAGTTTCTGTTTCAGTCGATATACACAGTGATGGCAAACAATCACCTGAATTGAACCCGTCTGCGTACCTATGATAGACCAATGAACGACCTGTCCCGCGACGGAGCTGCGACAGAGCACTCACAGGCGGAATTTTCCGTTAGGCAGTACGGTGATGCAGGGTCCTTCGGCCTGGCCCCATCCCGCGAAATCACCAGTTTGAACAAAAGAGTATGGACCCGTCAAGCTCGAAGCGACGGCGTGCTCGATGGTCTTCTTTCCATTAGACTCGGCCTTGGTGAAGATGTGGTACTGATTGCTGAGCAGTGATTAGGATGAGCGACGCCTAGGTTCAACCAACTCATGGTCGACTTTTGCTCACTTGAAAAAGACCGGGAAGGTGTCGATGTATCCGAGCCTGGCGTTCGAGATTCCGGAGAGGACGACTGGGCCGGACCACTCTGTCAGCGTTGAATCCAGCGCCGTGAAGGCGTACGGGAGGAATGGGCCATAACTGCCAGTCGATAAGGAGACGATAATGTTGAGCTTGCCGGTTTTAGGGTCCTTGAAGAATTCCTGTGTGCATAGATGAGCTTGGAGGTACAACACCGGAAACGACGATCCGGGTCCTTCTCACAGGCGCCCAAGTGTTCACTGGAGCGATGACGGAAGAAGCGGTCGACACGGTCGTCAGAAGGCTCCAGGACTGTAGGTTGGTGCTGCTCTGAGAGTCAATCAGCGACAAGTTGCGAACTATTGTCGAAACAGATTGCGAACCGCGATCGCAAAGTTCGTCCCTGTCCAGTCGGTCGTGTCTGCCGGTGCCATGAATGGATTAGGAAAACTGACCAGAAACGCATCACGAACAAGCTATGTAATATTTTCCGCTGGTTTAGGCAGAGTAAAACATCGGACTTTCTCTGACGGAATAGACTTTGACGCACTCTGTATGCAAGATCACGCTAGGGTCTCGAATAAGTCCTGCGGGAGGAGTATATGCAGGCCCCTTGAGTAACGAGAACGTCGTTCCGTCGTTGGAGGTGTACACATATAGGTTAGATTCAGATGCGGATGTGAAAGCCGTGAAAACATAAGGAGCCGATACAGCACGCTTGAAGGCCTCTGGAGAGAGGGCTGGCGTTGTCAACGTTGCATTCAATAGCGGGCTTGGAATTGCCGCCGTAGATGCAACAGTGAGAGCTAGAGATGTCGTCAGCAAACGAAGGATGCGCATATCGGGAGCTACAAGTGGATTCGCTGCGTGCGAAGCCTTCTTAAAGCGACGAACAAGAGACCTTGTGATGCAGCAGTGCGGAAGTCCAGCGGGCCGCCATTTGTTTGTGCCCCGCGACGACAGCAGGAATTCAGTTTTCTCCGGCGAATACATCCGTCCACATCGTATAATAAGATGTCAGACCAGAGTTTTGCACAGCTCGCGGGCAGAGTTATGAGCCTGAGCGCATTGAAATCATTAGCTATGCACAAGTCTTCAATGACCAGCCTAGGTTGTGCAGAAGAAACGCGATGCATCGAATATCACAAGCTCTGGGGCGAAAGACTTCGGAATAACCGAAGCGCAGGAGGCCAAGACCATGAGAACTGCTGAACGGATCAAAAGCGGAAAAAGCACGCTCGGGAACGTGTATGTAGGCACGTGCCGACGAGAGCGATAAGATAAGATAAGATGTTGCAGATCGAACCTGAGCCCATCCATGAAAAAGCAAGTCATGTCAAGGTCGCTGAGACCTCGCAAATCAAAGCCCAGCTACGCCTCGCTTGCGGGCTACGACTTTGGCGAAGACGAAACTGGAGCTGGTCCATCAAAGCAGGCCATCGAGATGTCGACAGCGGCAGCGATTTTGCACCTGAAAAGCAGAACGAACGGTCAGCGGAAGAGGACGAGGACGAGGAGGCCGTGGTGGAAGAAGATGAAGATGCGATGAGTGTCGTTTCGGAGGATCGAAAAGCAGTGGTTTCAACACGAAAAAGCATTGCAAGGGCAAGGACAAGTCACGAACCAAGACTACTAGAGAAGCGGCAAAAAAAACGTCGTTGGGCGGTCAGACCCTGTCAGGTCTTTCGAAACGCCAAATGTACGTTCTCCCGACGCCGAGCGTGCATCACCGCCACAGAGCCGTCCCCATCTACTCTCGTCTAGAACGTGTCGAGCGGCTGGTATCACCTCCTTCTCTGTTCAAGCCCGACAAGACGACGTTGACAAACGGCTTCACTCGCGACGCTAAAGTGATGGACTGGGTCAACAAGGCCTGGGGATACAACGTCGGTTGGGGCCCGTTATGGGAACTAGTTGAAGACCGAGGATGGTACAAGGAAGCTGTCGAGTCTGGTCCAGATGTCGACGCGGAAGAGAACAGGCGGCCTCGCGTATATGCGAATATTAGTGTGAAAAGCGGATGGAAGCTTTTGAGCGAAGCGTACGCGTAAAGTCGAACGACTTCATCATAACCTATATTAATAAAGCCTTGCTTGTCTAGGGAAGGCACTAAATACCTACCGACGGATGTCGCGACCACAGAAGAAGGGAACTTGAAGCCTCCGCCTGCCGTATCCTGTTACTTTGGTCCCTTTGATAAACAGGTTCGCGTCGAACTGAACATGTTTGAAGCGCTGAAAATGGGTGAGCTCGAGAATTCACTGCCACCGTTTCGAACTGACCTCGGACACAAGGTGATTTTATGCCCGAAAACACGAATCACGTATTCAACGCGGGTGGTCCTGTCTGGGGACTGGACTGGTGTCCAATCCATCCCGACGACCGTCAAAGTTCGGCCCGCGCCCTTTTCAGCTTTATTTCAGCTCATCTTATTGACCAGCTCGGTCGTTCAAGCAGTACCTCGCCGTCACACCATTCCCGACAACGTCTCACTCTCCGGAAATAGGTGCACGAGTCAAGCGCCCCTCGTATTCGTGCATCCAGATATGGTCGCTTTGTCCGACCAGGCCACCAGACGACAATGAGCGAACTTTGGATCCAGGAGAGATGAGATGCGAGATGGTTCTCTGTCTAGACACCGGCCTGCTTTCGAGGTCAAGTGGTGTCCTCTGCCGGCACATGACGACGTATGTGGCGAAACGATTTGGATTATTCTTGATTTGTTTGTGACCTTGAATGTACCGTGGCAGCGAACCGATACCAGACGCCCAAGAAAACTAGGCATCTTAGCGGGGACGTTTGAAGACGGGTCTCTATCCATATTTGCTATCCCCGATCCGGAAGATGTCGCTCCTCGTGCTCACACTGACCTTCAGCCCGTCTATGGTGCGTCACACGACCGGACTTACCCTTGGTACAAATTATTTATTCGCTTTCAGTCCGGCTTTCCGATCCTCTGATAAGAATTGAACTACCAGAAACAAACTGTTGGTCCATCGATTGGGCGAATAGCGAGTTAATTGCTGTCGGAATGACCAACGGTGATGCTTCAGTTTCCAAAACCGACCACACCCTATTTCTCTGACCAACAAACTACAGGTGTCATTGCAGTCTACGACGTGGGCCCCAACTCAAGCATTTGGAATGACCCAAGTCAGTCCGAGTCTGTCTGATGAATAAGGTGGCGTACTGACAGTATGTTCTTCACAGGCTCATCCACCGTTACGGACATGCTTCCGACTCACTATCTAACGGTGCACCAATCGGCCATTCGTGCGCTCGCTTGGATCAAAGCGCCTCCAAGCACGCCTTCAGGAGCTCCATGCACGACCGACGACCCGACGGTCATCGCAAGCGGTGGCTACGACGGCGTAGAGTGCATGACGGACATCCGAGAAGGCCACGGAACGGTCATGAACCGGACGCGCGGTACGTTTGCTCCTTTTTTTTTTTTGCAGCGACTCGCCCTGAAGTGGCGTGCAAGATGTGATAAACTCGATGTGTTTCTCTCCGTATGCTGGCGGGCCGATCACGATCGACCATGAGAACATCGTCAAGGCATATTCGGCGTCTCCCAGCATGCTGGGGCGGGGGCATACACTCATGGATCCCAACGGACCTGTTTGGGTACGTATCGGATAATCTGTCCTGCCCTTCGAGATGAATGGACGTAGCCGCAGAGCATCAGCGCGTCTGAATACCACCCGCAACTGGCTGTGGGATCTGCCGATGGTATCTGCGCGACGACGAATACTCTTAGATCAACAAGAAGGGGTGGTTCAGTCGTTCGTATATTGTGTAAAACCCAAGACATTCTTCCTGATGTCTCTTTTCTCAGCCCTTTTTCGTGCACAAGATCTTCCAGCTAGATTATAACCGCAAATCAGGGGTCTACCGTATGCTAGAGAGATTCCTTCCACAAGTTCGCTCTTCCTATCTTCTTCATTAAGCATCTTTCTCTGATGTCCCGGATCCTACTGCCAGGAGATGCAAGAACGACCCACGCCGGCAAAGCGAAGGAGACCGGGAAAGCGAACGCGTTGGGCAGCACGGGTGCTTGGTCGCAGCAGGTCGGCGTCCACAGGGTGGTGTGGAACAGCGCGAATGGCCTCGGCGCAGCGGGTTTGCTGGCGTCCGCGACGGCGTCGGGTCTGTGCAGGGTGGACGACTTGTGGGGCCGGTGGATGAAGAACAAGGTGCCATATGGTGGGATTGAACGCATTCGGGGCGAGTCGGAGAGGGAGAAGGCGCTGCTATGGACCTCGGCGGAGATTCGGATGATTCTGTGGCTTAGCTTGGCGCGTGAAGACGTGTTCTATCACAGCCCGCAGCTTTGACTAGTCACTTATATGTTATGTTCCTTACTATATTCGGACATTGATTGAAGTCGAACCCCGATTCGGCATTGGTCCGGCATGAGGGCCTGCCTCGTCATGAAGTCCTTCTCAGTTACGCAAGCACTGAGCATGCAAATGTGCTACAGCCTTCTGCGAGCCTCCGCCAAGTCTTCCAGGATTGCCGAAAACCTTTTAGCCCAAGCAGACGATCCTACTCGGTGGAGGGAGGACCTCGAGAACAGTTTCGTTGTGCGCTGTCATTTGCGAAACGATTTCGTTCGAGGGTAATGCATAGTATGGGGATTCCCGCGTCTTCCTGGAGCTACATTGAATCTCGCATGGCCCGTTGCCTCTCAAAATCCGGATACCTACTCCACACTATGCCCATCAGCTTTGCTTTACCCGCTCTCAGCGCAATCTTGGTGTTTCTGTGGCCGGAACACTGCCGCCATTCACCTTCGGTTCTCCCAACTGATGTCATCTGGAGGATCGCGGCATATGTATTAGGCGCACATGCTCGCTTCCAAGTCGCTTCCTTGCAATGGGCTCCTCCGTAGGGCGTGGCCAGCCGTGATACACGTCTACTTTTCGAACTTGAGCTCTGCGCTGTCCGGATGCACTCCTTAGAGAAGAGGCTAAGAAGGGAAAATTCGTCACGTCAATGACTTGCTTGTTTGATGACAATCACACAGGAGAAGATGAAGAGACGTTGTATGCGCACCTCACCTGACGCTGATATTGTAGCGGCATTTAGGTACCGGACGAGTCGACGACTATCCGCCGTATCGGAAGAGATTTTAACTCTTCGCGGTTGTTCTCTGGCGATAGCCCCAGTACTTGAAGTCATCAACGGAGCTGCAGAGTCCAGATCCCTCGTACGGTTTTTTTCTTTACCGTTTTTAACGGACATCATTCATATAGCTGACAACTCCCATTAGGATATATGCGTGTTCCATTTGTGAAAACCATGCCTGTCCACCTGTGCTGCCCTGTGATGGGAAGCTGCCTCGTTTTCTGAGCTGTACTTCAAGAACGCCCAAATTAAGAATGTCGATTTGCCGCCTGCAACAGATAATACGTGCCACCGAGATGATACTCTTCCTGATGCAAGGGAGGATCTCAAATCTCGGACTTCCCCGCCATTGTTCTCTCTCGCAGACGCCGATGGTCCGTCAGACTTCATTATTATGGCATTCGCTTGAAAGACGCCTGACACGCGGCACCGATACCGAGAGTTATCGATCACACGTCTTCTGCCTGCCCATGACCCAGATGCGCGGAGCCAAAGTCGGGGTCTCGTTACCCCGATCGGGCTTGTAGACTTCGGCTATCCCAGATTGCGCAGACTTCCAGCTCAACGACGGGAAGTTTCATTGAGCTACCCTTCCATGCATGACTGGAATCCGCACATCGCCCACTGCCCAGGTTGATGTGTCTGCGATTAAAGACCACGTGCCAATGCAAGTACCCAATCATCGATCATCAACACGAATTGCGGCCCTATTGTCCATGAAACACATATACAGGGCCTTTAGGCCAGCCCCAAGTGCCTCGTCCTTCTCTCGTTCATCGACATACATAACGCAATATGACGGAAATTCAAGAACTCGAATCAAAGCCAGTTGATCTTTGCGAAGAACTCAATAATGTTATGCGCGACATTGTTCCCATAATCCGGCGTGCCGGTGCCACACCGCAAATGATACTGCGACGTGTGCTGCTACATGCACCGGAGGAGTTGAAACTCATTCAGCCGGACCCAAAGGGTGGCGGGGATTATGCACGTTTGGCCCAGGAGCTGATTTGGAACCATCCCGATCTCGAGAGATACACAGCGGCCGCATTTGAAAGCGGGGATTATACCACACTTGCTTGCCTAGGTAGGTTTCCGATCTCATATCGATCCATGTCTAGTTCTCATTGTTTTATAGATGTATTGCAAGAGAGCACTTTGGTTGGAGCTGTCAATGTCAGGAATCAGAGCAATTATATCGACGACGGTGAGGTTTTCGACGACACTTATATCGTTCTTCTACTCATCTAGATCATTCATCACGAAGATACAAGAGGTGTTTCTCATTGATTGCAATGCTTGCATCCTAGATCTGACTCTTGCCTGTCCAAGCAATGAGGTTGGCTTGGGCTACCCCCTACATAGGCAACTCTCACGAGCTTCTGTTTCATGCACTGGAGGACCAATTACAATCTTCCACCCATTTGATGTATCCCGAAAGCATGACGTCGATAATACAATCGTCCGGAACTGGGAAATCCAGGATGGCAAATGAGACTCGGAAGCTTGTCTTTGCCATCCCTTTCAATATTAGACGTCCCACCATGGATCGACATTGTGAGTACTCAATACTGTTTTCGTACTTCCCATCCTCTAAATGATGTGCAGTCGGCGTTTACCCACCATCTGACTCCAAGATATACGACTATCTCGTTGTCAAAGGCGACGACAACAACTATTTCGATCATTTCTTGCGATTCTTTGACGCACTATTTCGAAATGTCCTGAATCTATTTAATGAACAATTTCGTTTCGAAAATGACCGCCGCGGGAAGAATTGGAAACCGGATAGCCGCGAACTCGCAGAGTGGTGGTCGGAAGTGCTCGATAAGAATAGAGAAGAACTATACGAGAAAATCGTTGCGGATGCACTGATACAAGCAACGGTGAGTATCGTTACTGTCGTTGAAGTGAAAGCATGACGATAATCGATAATCTGGAACAGGCCACGACGAGAGGGCGAGCAACAGACTCGTTGAAGCGACTTCTGCAAGTCATAAAAGAGAAGACCGCAGATCGTCGCAAAGGGGAAGAGCCCAATAATATTCCACTAGAGCTGCTGATTTATTTCGACGAAGCACAAAACCTTCTCTTATGGAACGGCTCTCGTTATCATCAATTGTGTTGTGCTATCAGCTCTATCAAAATCACGAGGATCAGCACCGTCTTTTATCTTTTTCTGTCAACCAATCCATATGTCGCCAAGTACTCACCACCAGTTAGAATTTCCTCATCGGCGCGGTACGTGCCCACCAGAATCTCATTCCCATCTCCCATTACATGGACGCCTTTTGACTGTCATTCGTCATTACTCGATCAAGAAACACGAATCAGAGCGGGACCTGATCTGACATTGGAATCTGTACAGAGTTTTGATTTTATGGTCAGATTTGGTCGACCACTGTAAGTCTTGATATTGTCGTTTCAGATCGAGTTTTCATGTCTTTTTTTCGTTAAATAGATTTTGGTCAGTCTACAAGGGATATCGTGAAGCAGGTATTGGAAGGCCCGGGAGAATGTCAAATATCTCGCTTTCGACAAACTGATCAAATCCCTAAATTCTTCACGCTGGAGGATGGTAGCGATCGACGTCATCCATCATCTAGATTATGAACCGCGGCGGACAAGTGCGGGTGTTTACGAGTCGAACCTGGTGGAGAACTATATGCGCATGCTGTATTCGATCTCGGAGGACCACGTTTACATGCGTTCTGGGTATCCGTCAGAGCCAATTCTGGCAGAGACTGCCTGTGATTACCTCTGGTCATTGGAAGAGAAAGAGCCGAGGATCATCATGGAAACTCTGAACCGTGGAGAAAACAATGAGCTTCTATCAAAGGAGGAATCGGATGAACTGATGGCGCGGATTCTACTTTCGGGTACATATCGTAGGGCCGTACACAAAGGAAGAGTGATTCGGCACCCGAAGTCACTCTATTACCACCAAGGCTGTCCGCTGCTGACGTTCCTGTGCGAGCTCTTGTCGGAAACATTCATTGACAAGGTCCTCCAATCTTATGCGGACGGCCGAGAATCGGGATTGGATCTCAAGACGGCAATGAAGACTGGCATCGTTCGATTCACTCATTTTATCAAAGCGGGCGACGACAGTTCAGTCACGGCCGAGGCTGCATGGGCGGCGTTCATTCGAGGCGCAGCTATCATCTGCAAGAATTGCCAAGCAACTATCGACCTGATCATTCCTGTCTTTCTTTGCGACGATCCCGAAAAGACACCGCTATGCGAGCATGCGATGACAGCTATATTTGTACGGGTTCGCGACCGGAGCCGTGCTCTGCCTTTGATCCATGCCGAGGTGGATGCTCTGGAGCTCAAGTTCTTCCGACCTGGAGGAAAGTGCGACCACCAGCAGCGTCCGCAAGTCAAGGAACCTGTGCCGTTCATGATGCTGATCATGGATCTGCGAGCTCACTGGCTGGCTGGATCATCAGTGTCTTCTGATGATGACGTTCATCACGAGCAGCGAGCGAACACGTCCAACCCGCAGGAACGAAGTCGCTATACGATCTGCGTCCGAGGCTGTTCAAACACGGTCTACAAGGGCATTCGCCAGGAAGACGAGAAGGAATTTGCGAAATTCCTTCGATCGAGCGACTGTTACAACTGGCTGGCGAATGATCGTCTCGATGGTTCTGTAGTGCAAGATCAGAATTCGGAACGGGAGGGTGTCGTTGTGGGCGACGCCTGTTATGCAGGGCTTGCATGAATAGCTTCAAGAAGACGTTCACACTCGATCAAGACATCCAACTCGCTGAGACCACGGGCATTTTACGCTTGACGACAGATGCGCTCGAACAATAAAGAAGGAATGAGTAATGTACATGGATATTTGAACAAAAAAAAAGTACAAGATGGGGGTTTGGTCGTAAATAATATATTGCACAAAGTCGGCGATGAGTAGGGTATTGCAAGTCCGTCAGTGTTGATGGAGTGTAGCCGGGTCGCTGATGCTTTCATGCTGCAGCCGAGACGAGCGTGCTCGTATGATCTGTCCTCCAGCTCGTCTGAAGGTGGCGAGCAGGGCGACTGGATGGGCGGATGGGTTTGGCGCTAGATACGCGCTGCTGCTGGTTCCTAGTCGCAGTCTCCTTCAGCTCCCGATGCTGTTTCCTGCTCGCGCTCTTCTCCTCCCTCACGCGCTCCCTAAGGGCCTGATAATGCTGCACGGTATAAAACTCGATCGCCTTGCGCTGCTTCCTGTTCGTGGCGATCTCGGGCACGCAGCGTGCAGCTTTTCGCGCGCGTCGGTGGAGAGCTTGCACAGCGGGAGTGCGAGAGGGCAAAGAGGCGGTGCATGCTGTAGGTCTGTGGCGTCGATGACGGTAGTGGCAGTGGTGATGATGGGGATGATGTCCTGGCGTGTTCAGAGTCTAGGCCTGAGGACACAGACACGTGGTGAGCTCCTGTCCGAACAACAGGGAAGTGGAAGTCGGGTGGCTTACCTGAGGGAAAGGCCGACGTGGAGCACGGCGAGGAACATGCCGAGCCAGACGCGGCAGCGCGCCGATGCACGGGAACGTATACGCCGCGGCCCGTAGACGAGAACGACGTCAGAGAAGACGAGTCAGAGCGCGCCAGCGAGGCGGACGACAGTTCGGATGAGACGGTGTAATCCGAGGACGCCGTCGAGAGCGCGGGGGACGGCGCACGGGGAACGCTCGACACGACGGCGCTGCGGCTATGCTTGGCAGATGCAGCCTCGCTGGTGAACACTAGCGCAGAGGAGGACGACATGGTCTGCATGCGTGACAGCTTAGAGCACTAGGGGAAGGGCTAGGGCTGAACGGACAAAGAGCGGAGGAGCGAAGAGGAGAAGAGGAGGAATCGGACATCCGAAAGCGGGAGTCTAGGCGATATTTATACAGGTTCATTTTTCGCAGTCGCAAGCCGGTCCAGAAAGGAGTGGAAGAGTCAGGACTGGACTGGACGGTTTGATGACCGAGGCGGCGTAGAACGTTCTACAAGACCCGAAGATCATAGTTGCCTGTTTGGGTTTATTTTGGGGAAAAGTGCACCCCCAAAGGCTGACGTGGGCATGACGCGTCAAACACCTGAATATGGGCATCAAGTCCAGACTTGAGTCACGAGCGATTGCTATTGTCTCCGCTGCGGTCGCCCCTCCCCTCCTTCAATTGTCTAACCTTTACAGTCGACCACCAACACTTGTCATTTATAAACTACATCAAGTACATGGAAAAAAAAAAGAAGAAAAAAAAAGCTACAGATCGTCTTTTGGGCCTGCGCTGTAACAAACATCGCCCGTGTCGACGCCCTCCTGTTCAACATCCTGCTCTTGCACTGTAGGTTCATTGAGACGATCATTCACGAGCCAGTCGTAACAAGGTGATCCACGCGTCCACACAGGCTTGAGGCTTCGGACCGCATGCTTCCACCGCTCACCGCGCGGATGCTCCGCGAACAAATCGCGCGACTGAAGGAACATGGCAAACTTGCTCCTGTCATCAGGCCGCATCACCCTGTATACCCTGTCAGAACAGCCTCGGACGCATATCGTGTAGCGGTTTCTTTTTTGCGGCGCATTCGGCGCTTTCGCTTCTCGCCCTGGCTGCTCTCGCTGGATCTTGTTGTGAAAAACATCCGATACACGTCCCCGCGCATTACGTGACATATTCCTCTCACCGCTCGATATGATCGTCTGAACTCCAAGATCCATGATCAGTGCGATATAGGGTGGGGGTGCTTTGGTCTGCGGTTGAGATTCCTTGCCAGGACGATCCGGCCGCTTGCGATGCTCGCATTTCAATACGGGCGGGAAGAACTTGAGCTCAAGCGCATTGATCTCCGCATGGATCATAGGCGTAGCATGGCGGCGATCGCGCACTTGGATCAATATGGCCGTCATAGCGTGCTCGCATAGCGGTGTCTTTTCCGGGTCGTCGCACAGAAACACGGGAATGATCAGGTCAATAACTGGTTGACAGTTTTTGCAAATGATAGCTGCGCCTCGAATGAACGCCGCCCATGCAGCCTCAGTCGTGACCGAACTGTCGTCGCCCGCTTTGATGAAATGAGTGAACCGAACGATGCCAGTCTTGAATGCCGTCTTGAGATTGGGACCAGAATTTCGGCCATCTGAGTAAGATTGCAAGATCTGGTCGATGAACTGTTCCGAAAAGAGCTCGCCCAGGAACGTCAGCAGCTGACAGCCTCGGTTGTATTTGAGCGTTGTGCTTGGCGAAACGGGTTCTTTGTTTATGGCTCTACGGTATGCGGCCGAGAGTAGAATGCGGGCCGTCAGCTCTCCACATTCTCCCTTTGAAAGAAGGCCATTGTGTGCGTCCGAGACGAGTGTGTCTACCACAATATCGAACTTTGATGTTCGCTCCCACGACCGGAGCCACTGACAAGCTGCCTCGGCGAGGATAGGCTCAGACGGATACCCGGAACGCATGTACACGCGGTCCGCTGGGATAGAATAGACAATCCTCATATAGCTCTTGACGAGGTCCGACTCGAAAATGCCCACGTTTGTCCGCCGCGGTTCATAATCCATGTAATGGATAACGTCGATCACCGCCATCTTCCCGTTTGAATGCAGAGCTTTTGGGTTTTTGATCAGTTTGTCGGAAGCAAGCTGTATGACTTTGTCTTCGGGGCTTCCAACACCTGTTTCACGATATCCCTTGCACAATGACCAAAACCTATTCATGTAAAAAGAGATGATAGCTAATGTCAAAACAAATTCGTCAAGACTTACAGAGGTCGGCCAAATCTGACCATAAAATCAAAACTCCGGACAGACTCCATCGTCAGATCAGGTCCAGCTCTGATTCGAGTTTCGGGGTTGACAAGCGAAGGATGACAATCAAACGGCGTCTCCGTGATGGGAGGGGGAAATGATAGATCACCAGACGCGATCCGCGCCGACCTGGCGAGGTGCGCAGGAGGAGCAAACTTTGCAACGGATGAAGCGGTTGAAAGGAAAACGTAGACGACCCTGTTGTCTCGAATATGGTTAATAGCGGTACACAAGTGATCGTAACGAGTTTTCTCTGGTAGTGTTTCAGCGCTCCCTTCGGCATTTTTCTTGGTGTCCAATTCGACGAGGGTATGTGCTTCATCAAAGTAAATGAGTAGTTCTACCCGCACAGACTCAGTGTTTTTGCCCTTGGGTGAAGATTCTGGGGTAGTCTTCTCTTCTATAGCCTTGAGAAAGCGCCTCAAGGAATTTTTTGCACGTTGCACTAAGTCCGCCTCGACTACCGCTCCCTTATCATAGATCAACAGGTCGTTCATCATGTTTGGATATCCATGATAGTATCGAACTTACAGATGCTCCGTCCTTAGCCTCCGTAGTGGCTTTCCCGTAGAGTTCTGCTTTCTTTTCGTCAAACACATTCGACCACCACTCCGCAAGCTCGTGCTGGATGGGTTTCCAGTCACATCCACGTTGACGCTCTTCGGATTGGAACTGGGCATCAAATAGATGATAAACGTTTCTGAATAGAGCATCGAAGAAGCGCAGGAAGTGATCGGGCAGATTACTGCTAGTCTTGTTCGTGACGAAATAATCGTAAATGGCCGAGTCGGATAGAGGATAAGCCCTGTCTGCAGTCATTTAAAATCAGAGGAAGAAATGCATGGACATTGGCTTCGACTCACCCTTTTTATCCTCTAAAGGATTTCTAATATTTACAGGAATCGCACAGACAAGCTTCCTGGCTTCGTTCAGCATCCTTGATTTCCCAGTCCCGGAAGACTGAACAATTGATGTTATATTTTTGTAATCCTTTATTTCGTGACTGGTACCATCCCGCAGAGCGTCGAGGAGGAGTTCATGAGAGTTGCCTACGAATGGAGTGCGCCAAGCTGTACTGATCGCTTAGCAATGAAAGAGTCAGTTTGAGCATGCAGGCGCCGATAAACAGCAAATACCTTTTGCAGTGGCTTGATAAATGGCCCAGATCAGCAAAGGGACACAGCAGGCGTTATCGAAAAACCTCACCGTCATCAAGAGGCCTGTTCTGGTCAGAAGGTTCCTCTGGAGCCTTCTTTTGTAACACCTCTACGTATGGTCAGAACCCATCATCATATCGAAATATCGTTGAATAACTGACCTCGACGGGCGAGTTCGGTGTAGTCCGCGCCTTTGAAAGCCGCTGCTATGGCCTCGTTGAGATCGGGATTCTTCCCAATTAGCTCTTCAGCCAAACGCGCATGATCCCAACCACTCTTTGGGTCTGGCTGAATGAGTTCCAACCGATCTGGTGCATGTTGCAGGACGTGTTTCAGGATGACTTCCGGTGTAGCACCAGCATCCACGATTATAGGGACGAAGGCGCGCATAACATTATTGAGTACTTCGTAAGCATTGACTGGCTTTTGTGTCAGGATATCAGTCATAGTGAGTTATGTATGGCGATGAACGAGAGAAGGATGCAGCGCTTGGCCGCCTGAAATGCAGTATATATATGCGTCTTCTGTTGTGGCGTTCATGGACAATGGAGCCACAATTGGCATCGATAATCGACGATTGTGCACACCGCATCGGAAATAGCCGAACTGAACGTGGCACGCTAACCCTCTAAATGCAGCGGTGGCCACCGATCAAAACGTTCTTGGCCACGATATGCACGCGTGGGGGGCGTTGTTTGACTAGGAACGCCACTCTGAGGCGCGGCTGATTCGATTTTATTGATGGCATTACGATACATGTGAACGAGCATTCGAGATTCGAGTGCCAACTTCAATGACGATGTCGTAACGATGCCTGACAGTGGCCACTGGCAGTGAATCCAATACAGGTCTTCAAGCTACACGTCCTGAGGCCTGATAGGTGGGACGCACGCAAGTAAGCCAGCACGTACTGATGCATTACGTGGAAGAAATGAAGGACGAGAAAAAAAAAACTACGCGTCATCCTCCACATAACAGGCGTCGCCGACATCGACACCCTCCCGTTCTGCACCCTGATCTTGCACTACAGGACCATTAAGACGATCGTTCACCAGCCAGTCGTAACAAGCCGATCCGCGCGTCCACACCGGCTTCAGGTTTTGGACAGCATGGTTCCATCCAGCAAACGAGTCGCGCGATCGAAGGAATTTCGCAAATTCACTCTCATTTTCCCAGCGAATGCCCTTGTAGACCGTGTGTGAACAGCCCCGGACGCAGATCGTATAGCGACTTCGTTCCTGCCAGTTAGACGTGTTCGCTCGCTGCTCGTGATGAACGCCATTAGCAGAAGACACTGATGATGCAGCTGGCCAGTGAGCTCGCAGATCCATGATCAGCATCATGAACGGCACAGGTTCCTTGACTTGCGCATCCTCCTGGTGGTCGCACTTTCCTCCAGGTCGGAAGAACTTGAGCTCCAGAGCATCCACCTCGGCATGGATCAAAGGCAGAGCACGGCTCCGGTCGCGAACCCGTACAAATATAGCTGTCATCGCATGCTCGCATAGCGGTGTCTTTTCGGGATCGTCGCAAAGAAAGACAGGAATGATCAGGTCGATAGTTGCTTGGCAATTCTTGCAGATGATAGCTGCGCCTCGAATGAACGCCGCCCATGCAGCCTCGGCCGTGACTGAACTGTCGTCGCCCGCTTTGATAAAATGAGTGAATCGAACGATGCCAGTCTTCATTGCCGTCTTGAGATCCAATCCCGATTCTCGGCCATCCGCATAAGATTGGAGGACCTTGTCAATGAATGTTTCCGACAAGAGCTCGCGCAGGAACGTCAGCAGCGGACAGCCTTGGTGGTAATAGAGTGACTTCGGGTGCCGAATCACTCTTCCTTTGTGTACGGCCCTACGATATGCACCCGAAAGTAGAATCCGCGCCATCAGTTCATCCGATTCCTCCTTTGATAGAAGCTCATTGTTTTCTCCACGGTTCAGAGTTTCCATGACGATCCTAGGCTCTTTCTCTTCCAATGACCAGAGGTAATCACAGGCAGTCTCTGCCAGAATTGGCTCTGACGGATACCCGGAACGCATGTAAGCGCGGTCCTCCGAGATCGAATACAGCATGCGCATATAGTTCTCCACCAGGTTCGACTCGTAAACACCCGCACTTGTCCGCCGCGGTTCATAATCTAGATGATGGATGACGTCGATCGCTACCATCCTCCAGCGTGAAGAATTTAGGGATTTGATCAGTTTGTCGAAAGCGAGATATTTGACATTCTCCCCGGGCCTTCCAACACCTATTTCACGATATCCCTTGTAGACTGACCAAAATCTATTTAACGAAAAAAAGACATGAAAACTCGATCTGAAACGACAATATCAAGACTTACAGTGGTCGGCCAAATCTGACCATAAAATCAAAACTCTGTACAGATTCCAATGTCAGATCAGGTCCAGCCTTGATTCGTGTTTCTTGATCGAGTAAAGATGAATGACAGTCAAAAGGCGTCCATATCATGGGAGGTGGGAACGAGATTCTGGCAGGCGCGAACCCTGCCGATGAGGAAACGCTAACTGGTGGCGAGTACTTGGCGACAGATAGATCGGTCGACAGAAAAAGATACGAGACGGTGCTGATTTTGCCGATTTTGACAGAGCTGATAGCACAACACAATTGATGATAACGGGAGCGTTCTTCATCTGAATCGTTCTCTGAGAGAAGGCTTTGTGCTTCGTCGAAATAAATCAGCAGCTCTAAGGGAATGTTAATGGGCTCTTCCCCTTTGCGACGATCTGCGGTCTTCTCTTTTACGACTTGCAGAAGTCGCCTCAACGAGTCTATTGCTCGCTCTGTTAAATCATTCGTAGTGGCCGGCTTCTGATTATCGATTATCGTCATGCTTTCACTTCAACGACAGCAACGATACTCACCTTTGCTCGTATCTGTGCATACGCAACAATTTTCCCGTATAGTTCTTCTCTATTCTTATCGAGCAATTTCGACCACCACTCCGCGAGTTCGCGGCTATCCGGTTTCCAATTATACCCGCGGCGGCCATTTTCGAAACGGAATTGTTCACTGAATAGGTTCAGGACATTTCGAAACAGTGCCTCAAAGAATCTCAAGAAATGATCGAAATAATTCTTGTCGTTGCCTTTGACAACGAGATAGTCGTATATCTTGGAGTCAGATGGTGGGTAAACGCCGACTACAAATCATTCAGAAGATGGGAATTATGAAAACAAGTAGCGAGCACTCACGATTTCGATCCATGGTGGGATGTCGAATATTGAAAGGGATGGCAAAGACAAGCTTCCGAGTCTCATTTGCCATCCTGGATTTCCCAGTTCCGGACGATTGTATTATCGACGTCATGCTTTCGGGATACATCAAATGGGCAGAGGGTTGTAATTGGTCCTCCAGTGCATGAAACAGAAGCTCGTGAGAGTTGCCTATGTAGGGGGTAGCCCAAGCCAACCTCATTGCTTGGACAGGCAAGAGTCAGATCTAGGATGCAAGCATTGCAATCAATGAGAAACACCTCTTGTATCTTCGTGATGAATGATCTAGATGAGTAGAAGAACGATATAAGTGTCGTCGAAAACCTCACCGTCGTCGATATAATTGCTCTGATTCCTGACATTGACAGCTCCAACCAAAGTGCTCTCTTGCAATACATCTATAAAACAATGAGAACTAGACATGGATCGATATGAGATCACAGCACCTACTTAGGCAAGCAAGTTTGGTGTAATCCCCGCTTTCAAATGCGGCCGCTGTGTATCTCTCGAGATCGGGATGATTCCAAATCAGTTCTTCTGCTAAACTTTGCGGAGCGAGTTCCAACGCCTCCGGTGCATGTTGCAAGACGTGTTTCAGGATGACTTCCGGTGTAGTACCGGCATCTTGGATGTCGTCATGACTGACTAGCATATACCTATTCAGGAGGTGGTAATAGCCGCCTAGCTTTGGTTCGAGTTCTTGAATTTCAGTCATAGTGCGTTATGTATGGCGATGAACGAGAGACGGACGAAGTGCTTGGTGCTACCCGTATATTTATTTCACGGACAATCGGGCCACGATAGGTGTTGATGATTGATGATTGTGCACGCTTCATCGCCAATAACCGCCTTGTGCCTGGCAGGCTGTGACGGGAAATGCTGCAAACATTCAACTCCAAGGGCGCACCGACGTTGTGAAAGGGAACATTTGACATTTTTCCCCCTTTTTCGAAAGGAAAAAGTAGCCTCCTTGACAGCGTCAAGTGCAGACTATGCCTTGCTTCTAGCGGTCCCCCTTTATGACTTCATTCGCGAACTATTGCAACCCACGCTGCAAATCCTTGTGCAGACGTTCCATCGCGGACACGTCAACTCAGGCGACAGAAGCTTTCCTGCCGTGCGTGGAAACGGAGATTCCCGTCGTTGAACCAAGAGTGCGCGCAGGCCCGAGTGCCCAATCGGGGTAGCCGGAACCTCAACTTTGGCCCCCGGCGTCTGTGCCACAGTCAAGCAAAAGACGTGTGATTGATAACCCTTATATCGATGCCGCGTGTTAGGCTTCCTCCAAGCGAATACTCCACTGTGAAAGTCGCACCGGCCATCAGGGTCGACGAGAGAAGACCTCGACATCCAAAACTTGAAAACCTTTCTTGCCTCACGAGGAGCCATCATCTCAGCGGTACGCGCCAGTTGTTACAGCAAAGTGAGAAAATCGACGTTCGTGACTTGGACATCCTCGAAGCAGAGTTCGCGGAGTTTAGACTCTGCTTCGAGGCAGAAACGAGGCAGCTTGCCATCAAGCCAGTTATTGACACGATGAGGTTTCCCTTCTTAGTCTCGTAATGAGGAGTGCGTCTTGGCTGAATCAACATCGCAAGTTCAATTTTTGAAAAGGTAGACATGCGTCACGACCGCCCACGCCATGCGGACGAGTCCGTTGCAAAGTAGCATCTTGACAGCGAGGAGAAGACGGGAAGCATGCCAGATATATGCATTATTCCGCAATTTCCCGTACGACGTTAGAACGGGAGAAGCAGAGGTAGGCGGCAGCGAGTGTTCCGGCCTGAGAAAGACAAAGCCCTGGATTTTGCAAGACCAGATGGAGCAAAACTGATAAGCATAGTGTGGAATAGGTAATTCGATATCCGAGCAGTGGTTGAGTGACACAGTTATCCAAGGTCATCGCTGGAGGAATTTTGCAGCTCAGGACGACCGAGTGTTAAAGACCCCCTTCCAAGTCATCTGCTCCACTAGAACGGTCTTCGGTGATCTTGAAAGACTCGGAGGCCTTGGAGGGTCGTATTTAAAACAAAAAAAACGCGCTATAAAGAGGTAGGAAAGGGCGTACAATGGAAGGGGAGAGGTGGCTCTTCCTTTCGCCATGAGGATGTCCATTCCATTCTGCCCATGACGTCCTGGACTTTGACCAGAATAACCATGCTCGAGGAGTCTTCTATCACTTGAATGAGCTACTGCATTGCCAGCCAACCAAGATCATGGCAGTGTTAACATCCTCGCATGACTAATCAAAATTCGTTGATGATAGTCTTCAAACTTCAAGTCATGATTGTCTCTTTCAATATCAGGCCGGGTGGCCAGATACCCTTTTCATAAAGCAACGCTTTGCAGCGAAGGTATAGACGAATTGAAATATCCGTGCTCTAGGTATCCTGTTTGGAGATGTCAATGGTTGTGCTTGATATCCCGGAAACGACGGGTCTTGAAGGCACGCAATCCTGGTAAACTTCCTGTCAAGTTGGCATGCATCGCTCGCGGTTCCTGGCCATTATAAAACTCTCGAATGCCAGGTACGAAGACTACGCTGAAAAGCGGTAAACGGATCTTGCTGCCGCGAACGCCATATCCTCGTCCTCGACTCATCGCCCTGTCCAGGTTGTGCAGACATGTCCTCGTCTTCTCTGTCTCTCCATGCCGTACAGGAATGCGGCTCGTTTTGGCTTTCCGTAGCCTCCACCCTCGCTTGGCCCACCTTCCTTTCCTTCCTCGGGTTCCTATACCTCCACACGACCATCACCTACCGCTGGAACGAGGGCGGGAAAGTCGAGGTGTCGACCATGCTCGGCGAGGTAGTGCACAACGACCTCGAGCCTGGCACCGTCAGCGACGAGATTCTGGACGCCAACCACACAGGGGGCTGCCTCACCTCGACTTCCTCGACCTCCTCCGGCGACAACTACGACATCTCCTCAGTCGGCTACGGCAGCCTCTCGCTCTTCCTCAACGGCTACCCGCTGCGCAACTTCACATGGGACGTCAACAGCGAGGAAGCCGTCTTCGCCAGCGCGCAGCTCGTCCGCCGCGCGCTCGTGAAGCGCCCCGTGCTCGACAGCGAGAGCGTCAGCAGGTCCAAGCTCGCCATATCGCTCTTCGGCTTCGCGTTCGGCCTCGTCGGCCTCCTGCGCGACCCAAAGTCCGTCCCGCTCGCCGTCAAGGCGATGTTCACAGCCGGCGTCGTGCCCGACATACGCGTCTTCCTCCTCGGCTCGTCCGTCGCCTCCGTCCTCGGGTTCATATGCGGCTCCTTCGCGGGGCTCATCAGTCACGCGCCCTCGGTGCGCGAATCTGTGCGCTACGTCTCAAGGATACTCAAGTTTCTCTGGATCCTGCTGTGCATGATGTCGTTCGGAGTGGGCTGTTGGCAAATAGACGTGAGGAGGAAGGCCAAGCAGCCTGTCTGGCCCATGTTCATTTATTGGGTGCCAGCATCGTTGCTCATGCCCATCGTGTGCTGTGGCATCAACGCTACCGCTGTATTTGGGACGGTCGGCGTCGTGCTAGGAATCATAGCGGGAACCAGGCATCGTGCTGAACGATGCTATTTCAGATCGTTTGTAAATTATTCAGGAAAAACTGGTCACGGCCATCGCTGTTCTGGCCTAATCTTCAGGCCGCTAATGTCATAGAAAATGTGTTATATTTTGACCTACAAAATGCCTGAAATAGAACTTCGTATCTAGCCTTTACGAACAAAAGGTCCGATTGAAGTCCTATAGAAAATAGAGTGATTTACGATTACAACATGACTGCGAAGGTACAGAAGGAGAAAAAAAAAATGCTAGATGGGATATAAGTCTGCATGCACGCCAAATCAGCTCAAGGACAAAAGCAAATCAAGTTTGCAGCGCACCGATATGCAAGGATGTCCGTGGCTAAATCACTGGCTGCCGCTACTGCTCGGCTGCCCCTCGTCCGTGGCCACCTTGTCGTCCGGGTCTAGCCAACTCTCCTCTACCGTCGCCTTGACTCGCCTAACGTACTCCTTCATATTTTCTCTATACAGCTGCGCCGCTTCAGCGTTGGCAGGGCTGTTGGGGTTCGGATCGTGCAGGAGGCTCTGTATGGAAGTGAGGATGGCGGCGACGTCGTAGGTCGGGGACCACCGGTTTTGCAAAATGTCCAAGCAGAGTTCGCCGTTGGCGTACACGTTCGGATGGAACATTCGAGAGAGGAACCTCACCGACGGAGGTTTGTTTGGGTATGATTCATCGAATGTCAACAGGAGCTTGAAGGTGCCGTCCTCGAACGGCGTGTCGCCTGCGACGAGGGTGAGCGACGTGAACCGGCTTGGCCTAACTGCTACTGTTACTTGCCTGGACCAAAAATGACAGCGTTCCAAAGCATGATATTGTCAGGGCAGGGGCTGCCCGAGATGCCACCCGGTGGGTCGCTCGAGAGTCGTTTAAAATCCCTAATGAGACGTCTTCTGCAATTTGTAGACTATGAAGAAGAATACACTTAGGTCATATAATTTTAAAGATGTTTCCAGCATACCATTGCGGCTATAAACGAGAGATAAGGTGGGTGGTCGCGAGCTGACGAGGAGAAGTGATGGAGGAAGTGAGTTAACGAGGCCGTGCTTTGTAATCATTTGCATTCTCTGATATTTTCAACAAAGACAAACAACACGGATATCAACGACTTCCGTTTCCGGCCTCCGAGCCTCGGCTCTGCACAGCAACGTGCTGTTTGGAGATCTGAGTCCTGATGTTGTATTTTTATAGTTCAGGTATATAGCAAAAGAAGAGCATTATAAACTACAATTCGTCTCTAGGATGCGACTCCGCGCCCTCGTCTTCCCTATCTGCATCCTCTATGACATCCTCTGTCTTATGCGCACTATCTGGCTCAGGATTCGGCACCGATCCGGCATTCGCCAAAACATTCGCATCCGTAGCGGCAATATTGGACTGAATCTTGCCTTCTTCCGCCAATTTGCGAGCGAAACGCGCAATCTCTGCATCGTATTCTTCCCATTCCGGAATCTTGCGCGCGCGTGACAGCTTTGGTTCTTTCTGCAAGTCATGGCTGGGTGTTTGAACATGGAAAAGCAAGACAGGAGGGTAGGACGCACGGTAAGCGGATTTTGGCAGAGATCAATTGTCTTGGCGCGGTGAAGTCTGTCTTTGCTGCCTATTGGTTGTTGCGGACAGTTAAGACTCGCTTTGGCTTTCGTCTATGAGTCATTACTTACACCACGTCTCACACTGCAAGGTCAAGGCGTCAATTCCAAGAAAGGCTGATACATCAAGGACACAACTCACCCATAGCCAATCCTCATGCAAAGAATACTACAACGTGATCAATGTAAATGACACAGAATCAACAAAATAATTTACAATCGGGACTTCGTTCTGTAGATTGTTCGGGAGATCTGTACAAACGCTCCATGAGGACATAGTTGTAAAATCGGCAGAGACACTTACCTTGATCCAGATTGGCCAGAGAGTTGGGATCTGCGGATAGCTGCTGGTATGATCCTCTAAGGATGTCCTGGAGCCATCATGCAGTGAGCTATTGGCAAGTTTACGCATGTGAGAATCATACCCCGGCAGCCAGCTATGACGGCGGGATGGATCGTCAGGTCGCTGGACATCTATTTCTCAACGAAATCGCGCACCTGACGGAATCTAACAAGGTCAACAACGTAGAGCGCACTAAATCGTAGTTCGTTAGCACGCATCCCCGACAACGAGCAGAAACCAGCACCTAATGTGATACGGTTTTCCACTCAAGAATTTCTCCCAATATCCGGTCTTCCAAAACCTAAAACCTTCCATCTCATAGTTATCGTCGCCCATGGGGGTATATCCATAGGGCGCGCCGTGGAGATCCAGGTCCACCAGCTCCTTCAGATCAGCCCGCACGATCTGGTCAGCGTCTACGAAGATGACTTTCTTGAGGTCCATAGGGAAAAGAACGTCGAGGAAAAGGATCTTGTATGCCCATATTATTCTCTGCTTCTCGGTTTGAGCGCGAAGCCACGAGGGCCATTTGTACGTGACCAGTTCGTATTTGAAGTTGTAAGCTTCCGCCATGTGAGGAATAAATTCCTATCAGAACATTAGAGGGACTTAATTGAGAATTAGAAAGCTGAGCGGACCAGGAATGATGGAGAAAGGAAGTTCTCTATGAACCAAAACTTGACTGTGCTCTTGGTGTTCCGCAGGACGCTCAGAATCATGATGGAGGCAAACCGCTATCACCAACAAATAGCTCCCGTCAGTAAGTTCGAAAGTCGCAATTCATTGATCTACGTGCCTCATATAGCAAGCCCGATGCTACGGTGAAAATATTGATGTCAGCTTGATCATCGCGCTCAGCGACCGACTTTTCAGCTGCAGGCTGCTTCTTTTTGAACAACGACGTAACTCTGCCAAAACGAGATTAGCATTCCGGCCAGAGAAGCAGAGCGGGAAAAGAAACAAACCGAGAAGCGATATCTTCAAAGATGCCCCCGCGTTCTTGTTCGCCCGGTTCCTCCAGAACTTCCGCAGTCTCCATCCCAGGCAACCTCGAGAACCGCGGGAACAATGTCAACCCTTCGAAATCCGTCACAGTAATCTCGCTGCCAGCTTCTTCGATTGTAGGGCTGTCCCAGCCCTCGTTCCCGACGCTGTCGATCTTGAAAATATTTCTTCCTCGCCCGGGGCGGATCTCAAGGCGGAACACGCCTGGCTTGACCTTAAACTGCAGGTACCCAAGGTTAGCCACGACCTGCGTGTCGTCGATCGGCTTGGTCTCGATGCCCGCGCCCGCGCCCACGAGTTGAAGCTGAAGCCCGCGAGGAGGAGTGTTGGTTTTGCCTTCGCGCGCGTGGCCCTCGACAACTAGGTAGTCGAGATCAAAGACGGCGTCGATAGTGCTGTCGCCGGAGAAGAGATGTCCGAGTTGGATGTTATCCAGGTCGTAGTGGGCCAGTCGTGGGCGGACGAGCCAGGATTGGTGGACGTCCATGGCGAGAGTATAGATGGGTTCCACCGGAAGGTCATTGAAGACAGTGTGCGCCGCGATCTCTTGTCTGTTGGAGAAGTCAGCCAACACCAGGGCATTGTCGATTGGGGCCTACCCGTTTTCATCAAAGGAAAGGTTAGGGAGCAGGTTATATCGGTAAAATCGTTTGAGCGGAATCTTCAGCCAGCGGATGAGTTAAAAATATCTGTGATACAGTTTGAACATAGGGCACCTACCTCTCTGTAAGCGGTTGGATTCATGTGGACTTCGATGTACACGTCGGGGATATTCGACAACCACTATATGATTGCTAAGCATAACCAACTCTCATCACGTCGGATAGACGTACGTTGAGTAAGCTGGTCCATCGTTGAGCGATCTCACTGAGAGGATCCACAACAACGGCAATATGATAAAGCGCCGTGGAATTGTCGCCGAAATGGAATGCACTGTGAAAAGTTCAGGACAGCGACGATTCAATGACAAAGAGGACTTGCGTGTAGGTCGATTCAAGGAGCTTGTATGATAATGATCTTGGTCTTGGTGGTGCGTCGAACAGGCTGAACTCGCTTGGATCCGGTTGTTGAATGGCCGAAATCACCGACGAAGCCATAGAAACAAGATGAGCAAAGGAGGCTCTGAAATTTCCTTTGTCAATGGAATTGCACGAGGGATGGCAGTCAAAACGTACCTATCAAGGTCGAAGGTGGAGGGAGCGATGTCTTCGAGGGCTTTTACGACCGGATCCGTCCTTCTTCTCATTTCATATGCCTCCAATGTCGTGAAATCTGGAGCAAGAAAATCTTTACGGCCCACAGGTCCTAGAACCTATTCAAGTGGCTAAGAAATGAGACTGGTATAGCAATGGCGGGGCCGCTTACCCTTCCGTTTGATAGCAAGGCGGATTCACCGGGAGCTAGCCCGATCTCTCGGGCCAACAACCTGCTCTTCATCGTATATTCCCCGTAGCTTGTGGCATTGAACGCGGAGACAGGTACATTACCAGTAAGGCTAAGCAGCGCGTCATCCCGTGACAGAATTGTTTGCACATGCCCATCCTGAGTGGTGACTTGTTGCGTTTCAAAGCCAAGGGCGTGCAGAATCTGCGCTGGGGACGATTTGGAGAGAAGGTTGCCCGAGATGAGGTGAGAGATCAGCCAAGATGCCGGCGACCTCTCTGTCGTCTCTGTCGGGTCTGTCGACGGGTTATGAACGAGCGAGATTCGTGCCCTCGAATTGTCATCCTGAAGTCCGCCATTCCGACTGTCAGAGATGAAAATAATGGCAACGACAACCACTAGCCTACCATAGATGTTAGAGCTTCCTTTGCGAATTGCGACCCATCCTCGCTATCGAGATCAGCTACAATGTAGAATGTAAGCGGAACAGATTGAGTTCCAGCTACGATAAATTTATGAGTTAGCAGGCTCTAAAAGAAGAACATAGATCCATGCTCACGGGGATAGACGAATAATGAAGGCTCAGTTCGGAATCCGATGCGGGAGAACAGTTCGGGAATATTAAATACTTTCATGCCGCCGACAGGATTGATGTACTTGTTCCGTCTGACGCTGGTGGAAGGCTGGTCGTAAAAGTAAGTCGCCACCGTGGCATTATGCTCGTCCGTCAATTTTCCAGCGTATATCTGTATTGCGTTTCCAAAACCCGTAAGCTAGGCTTGATTACAGGCAAGAGAACAGAGGTGAAACATGCCCGCTCTTGCAAGAACTGCAGCTGTCTCGACACCTCCATTTGCATGTTCGGGAAGAAATCCTACAACATTTAATCAGCCTGATATTCTTTTCGTTTAAAGTAGAAGATATGATGCGCACGTCACTCATTTCGTAATGTTTGCCGTTAATGAATGCGTGTCCCGTGGGCGAGGTCGCGAGCGATGTCCCCAGCCGTTCCGCGTAGCTCGAAAGCTTGTCAAAGGGCGGGAGCGGTGTCGCTTCTCCTTTCAGAACTACATCAAGGTCCACTACAGGCGCATCGTCCGAGCCTTCTTCGCTTGCGAACTCATTATAAACTTGACGGAGGACATCAAGCTCAACGATTTTCTTCCCAGAAAAAGCTGTCGCATGCGCGGCGGTAACCTGCACAGAACGTCAGTTGCGACATTACATGAACAGTGATAACGATACCGGACCTTCTTCAGAAATTGCAGCGTCTTCTTTCGACCATAGTTCTTAACCAGATAATAAAATAGCCTAGCCATCTGCTGGCCTAGCGTTTTGGTAAGTAAACCGATTTCAAAGATGGTTCAACCCAACAAAAAACCTTTTTCGGTCTCAACGATGGGGACGACGCCAAAGCGGAAAGGATACGACCTGTTGATGATATTTGCCATTGGAGCTGCGATGAAGTTGATGGTGCTGAGTTGGGATAGATCGACGGCAAGAACAATGTTGAAGAGATTCAGCCTGACGCTGGGGAATTGACCGGGGAACATGGGCCGAATCAACTGAGTAATAAAAATGGAAACGTGTTAATATTACCAAAGAAGAGTATTGTCAAACCCACGATGTATAAAGAGTTAGGCCACCTATCATACCTAAAGTCCCTCATCAACAGGGATTCCGAAGAGGATTTAAAGCTAGAACTTACCGGCTGTCCTTCTCCAGATTATTCCACCATGTTATGACATTGCCGCCTTCTGGTCTATCGCTGGCGTCAAATAGCCCATCCAACACATTCTTGTCACCTTGCGCATCGCCAACCGCCGAATGCGTGAGCAAGCGCAGTGCTTGGGGCCGCGTCAGTCCCAAATTCGTCAGAGACGTCATCAAGCCTCTCTCTTTCCTCAGAAGGCGCAAGAGCCCGAACGGGTTGACATCCTTGTCAGGGACGACCGCACCGTTGAGCCAGAGGGCATGTGCACCAGGCTGGACTTTGTTCGAGTTCGCTTCGAACTCTGCCTCAACGCTCGAGTTCACCACGACGCGTCGGGCGAGAGGCGTGGTGTATTTGGGGAAGTTTTGGGAAAGAAGCGTCAGTGTAGATAGAGGATCGTTCGAGTCTGCAATGAGTTGCGCAGCTTGGAGACCGATCTCTGTAGAACAAAACATATAAGTCTTATTAATCACTAATCAAGGACAGGTAGAACGAAGACACACTTAGCAGCTCATCTTCCGACAAGGGCGTCTTCGCTCCAGGACCTGTCTCATTTACAGGATGCGCGTGAATTAGGTCCAAGACTGGATCAACATCTAACAACTCCTCGTTGTTGGAACTCGACTCCTTCTTGACGTCGCCAGAATGACGGACGTTCCGGTCGTCAATAGCGAGATAATCCATCTTCTTCAAGTCCAAAGCGACGCCGTATCCCGACAGATAGCTCCTCGCGGCATCTGCCTGTACACGGCTCATAGGAGGCACAAATCTCAGCACGTATTCAACGTGTGGAACGGGCCCTTGTGCGCAAGAGCAAGGAGGTAGGAGTGCAGCTCTCGGAAATTCGGAGAGTCGAGCGACGCGTAAAATATCGCGGTGCGGAGGGGCCTCTTGAGCGTCTGACCCGGCGGCGGGTAGACATGGTCAAACGTGAGCAGTTTCGGCCTTGCGTAGTCATTCGCGCTCTTCGAAGCAGCGCTGCCACTCGCGTCATCGATCGTCTCCGTCCCAGCCAACCGCGCGAGCGTCTCCACGTCGCACACCACTTCTCCGTACCACTCCACCCACGACCCGCACGCGTCTTTCACAGTGCTCTGTCCGTTGTCTGCGTTTTGGAGACGAAGCATGTGCCGTTGTCGTGCAGGCGCAGCGACGTTGTCATAGTGCGAATAGAACGCCTCGATTTTGGGCACGGCGACGTGCAATGCGAGGTTCATCTGTACAGACGCCAATGCGCCGGGCTCACCGAGAAACCCATGTACTGCGGCAACCTGCAATGCTGCTTGCTGCGTCGCCTCCGCCGTCAGAGTATGTATGGGTGGAATGACCTCTTCTGGGTCCGTCAGACGGTCCAACAACGGGAAAAAGGCATCTTGATTCTCGAGTGATATTGTTTCTCTGTAAGAATGTAGAAGGTAGACGAGGTACAAAAAAGAGGTACTCAGCCGGAAATCACGGCAATATAAAATGAGCCTGACATACAGGATTTCCAGTAGTGGAGGAGGTGCAGGCCAGGATGTCCTTAGCGACACTTTCACCGGCGGACTGGCAAACGTCGGCCTAGGTATTGCCAATAGCAAGCCCAGCAGTAAACCGAGTTTCCGGTCCACAACCATCGCTGCTAACGGTCGCAGTGCTACACGTCCAGCTCCGATCCACGAGTGCCTGGATGTTATTGAAAGACAACGAATTTATACTCGATACAAGTTGCTCGAGGTCTTAGTACCTAAAGCAAAGCAAGGTCAATGTAGAACCAGAAGCATGTAAGGGACTTTTGCAAATTAATCCACGAGTATGCAAGATGGACACGATTCGCCGACACGTCAACAAATTCACCCAAATGGATTAATCTAATCTTATCAAATAGCGGTCTATTACGCACGTGACAGAATTTTTATCAATCGTCCTCGGTCCCGTTACTCTGCTCACTCAGCCTCGAGAGAGGACACGGACGAGATTATATACCCTTCCAAGGCTGTATTGACGCATCTCGTTGATCCATATAATTCGTGGTGTCTTTTTATTCACAGAAGACTTTGTTAACATCCAAATCTTTGAAATCACACTATGGAGTTTGTTCCAGCACCACCCGTCCATCGCGTGCTCTGTGCCGACTGCGGTGAGCAATGATGTCTTCCAGTGTGCACAAACGCGAATTGTCTAAATTATACTCGAAACAGGTACCCCGATCGTTCCAAATTCTGCCAATCTATGCGTAGCATGCCTGCGAAATACGTGAGTATCCAACGATCGCGGAACCTTCATCTTCCTTGACAAGACACTTTCAATTCAGCGTTGACATAACAGAGGGAATTCCAAAGCAAGGTGAATCGGAAACCTTCGTGCTAATCACTCGCACTTCTCACCTTGATCCCTGATGATTGCAGCATCGGTGGCATTCTGCCGGAACTGCGAACGTTTTCTCTCACCGCCAGCGATATGGGTGCTCGCACGGCCAGAGTCCGCAGAGCTCCTCTCAATATGCCTAAAAAAGCTCAAGGGGCTAAACAAAGTCCGTCTAACGGACGCCCACTTTATCTGGACTGAGCCTCACTCCAAGCGATTGCGAGTCTCGCTAACGATACAAAAAGAAGTGAGCGTGATTAATCCAACAACATATGGTGTGCTCATGAAAATTCCAGGTTCTGACAAACACAATCCTCGAACAAACGTTTGAAATTGAATACCTCGTGCAGCACGGACAATGTCCAGACTGTACTAAACTGGCCGCAAAGAATACATGGCAGTCGTTGGTCCAGGTCCGCCAAAAAGTGCCGCATAAACGGACGTTTTTGTTCCTTGAGCAGCTCATCCTCAAGCATGGTGCGCAAAAAGACACGATATCCGTGAAAGAGGTGAAGGACGGGTTGGATTTCTTTTACAGCCAACGGAGCCACGCGATCAAGATGCTGGAGTTTCTCACTGGCGTCGTGCCCGTGAGGTGCGCGAGTCCCAATAGTTGCTACAACCCCCCTGTTCTAACCAATCCTTACAAAGATCCAAATCCTCGGAACAAATCATCTCCGCCGACACGCACTCCAACACCGCCAACTTCAAATTCACCTACTCTGTCGAGATCGCGCCGATCTGCAAGGACGACCTAGTCTGCATCCCTCCGAAGCAGGCGCGCGCGCTGTCCAACATCCACCCGCTGACTATCTGCACGCGCGTGGGCAACTCGTTCCAGCTGCTCGACCCGTCAACGTTGCAGACGGTCGACGTTGCTGCGCAGGTATACTGGCGCGCGCCGTTCCAGAGTCTGGCGTCAGTCACGGACCTCGTCGAGTTCACCGTGCTCGACATTGAGCCCGATTATGCACGCACGAAGGGCAAGTATGTCATGGCCGACGCGCAGGTGGCCCTCGCGGGGGCATTCCGATCCTCCGGTTCAAACTCCAAGAACGACGATGACGACCCAATGATGGATGTTGAGGGGCGCGGGCTGACCAACCAGATTTTCCACACACGGACGCACCTTGGTGCCATCTTGCAGCCCGGGGATACGGCGCTAGGGTACTTCTTGACCAACAGCAACTACAACTCTGACGACTTTGCGAGCATCCCCTCGGCACGCGTGCCGGACATTATCCTCGTGAAAAAGACGTACCCGAACCGGCGGAAGAAGAGCAAGGCGCGGAACTGGAAGCTGCGCAGCATCGCCAAGGAGGCAGGCGAGGAGGGCGAGACGAGCAACGCCCGTGGCGTCGTCGGGCGCATGGGCGGCAGGGATCAGAGGAAGGTCGAGGAGGACTATGAGCTCTTCCTGCGTGACCTGGAGGAGGACCCGGAGATGCGCAACGCGGTGAATCTGTACAAGGCGGGCAGCAGCCTGCGGAGAACGCCGGGGATGTGAAGATGGTCGCGCCTGGCGCGACGGGTAAGGCGGGCCACGGGAAGCGCAGAGCGCAGTTTGCGATGGACGTGGATGAGGTGGCGCCTGGCGAGAATGGAGCGCAAGAGGGAGAGGGCGAAGAGGAGGAGGAGGAGGGCGAGGAAGCTGATTTCCCTGAGGTTAAGCTGGATGAGCTGTTGGAGGATTTCGACGAAATGACGCTGGGCCCCGACGAAACCGAGCATCCGTAGATCTGCAAGTATGTTTGACTTGATTGCCTGCAGCGAATACGAGAGAGGGGGCCGCGTGATTGTATAGCGTCCTGCGATAGAACGTTCATTATTGCGGATGATGCTTCTCTGATATCCAGGTTCGTTATCAAAGGCAACATCAAAATACCTGCTGTCCGCAGGCCTAGACACGGATATCGAAAACTGCGGTGTATGATCCTTAGAAGTGGCAAAAGGATCGATGTTTTCCCTCTAGCCGACTTGAACGACTGACCTCGTCATTACTAGTGACGCGCTCTACCAACTGAGCTAAGACGGATTATGTCTCTTTCGAGTCGTATTATAAATTCATGCCCATGCCGCCTCTGCGACACAAGATCCCAATGAGTTGTACGCATCCCGGCGGGCTTGTATGGTTGCAGGATATGAGCGAAACAAGCTAGCACAATATAGCGGGCGTTCCTTCGCATTAGAATGCTGAGACTGCTGCTCAAGCCAGCCGTGCTACCACACGAAAATGGGTTCGACTGGCTCAGCGAGAAGAACAAGCCAAGTCCTACGCGTAGGGTGCTAATGAATGGATGGATGGAGGGCCAATCCCAACCGAAACTCAATCTACTGAATCCGTCGATAGCCTGCGATAAGAGACCTGATCTGCCTAGTTGAAGGCGGTATTGTTCTCCATTAAAGCTACAAAGGAAAATTAACATTGCGGTTTTGTAAGATTCTGTCAGGTTTTTATTGATATGTTTCTTTAGTAGAAATTATGTTTTTCGCCAAAGAGGTGTTTCACTTTGTTCTGTCCAAACGGTGAACTCGACTGCGGGCCGAACATTACGTAATATCCTCAAAACGATCAGGAGAGAGTCGTTTCCTAGTTTCTGCAGACCACCACAAATATGGCCAGCGCTGTGGTCCTGCCTCCAGCCTCGACGGCCATATATCGCACAGCGACGACGACATCCGCCTCGTCGTCTTCGTCATCGTTATCGACTGGCTCGGCTAGCGATGCAGGCGCAGCAACCGCGACCGCAAATCAATCGACTAGTGGCAGCAATGGCAATTACAACAACCACGCCGCCTACCCCACGACGTCGCCGAGCAGCAACGTGGCAGCCACGATGCCCACCGTGGGCTTGGAACTGCACCGGCTTTCGATTCAGAGCGCGGTGTCGACCCAAACGAGCACCACCACGTCAGCCGCGTCGTCCTCCTGGCAGACGGCCCCTCTGCCGACCGGATCTAGCGCCGTCTCCATTCACTCATCCCACCTATCACCCGCATCGACGCCGACGTCTCCAAACTCCAACGCTTTCAACGCGCGGCAACCGTATTATACGAACACCACTGCAAATTTCACCGCCAACGCCAACGTCAGCGCGACCGTGACGACCATGCCCGGTGCTACGCCAGCGTCGGCGTGGAGACAGCAGCAAAAACTCCACGCACCGCCGGGCGAAATCCAGGTGATTCGACTTGACGGTAGAGACGCAGATTTTGGAGCGCCCATATTAAATGTGCATCGAACCAAGAGGACCCTCACGGACGTTCGTTCCCTCTCCCCTGCCACACCCAAAAAGCTAGGAAGCGGGGCTTCCGGTCCACCGCCGCCTTCGCCTCCTGCTAGTATCGAGGGCGACGGGGAAGCAGACGATCGGGAGCAGGAGGCGGAAGAAGGTGCGCAGGAAGCGCTCGTCTGGACAGATGAGCCGGCCCCTTTCTTACCGTACGAGCCTCCTTCTCCATCATCCTCCCATCATCAAGTCCACCTGCACCCCCTTTCTCACCTGCAATCTCTCCCCGAGCCTCTGTACTCGAAGCAGCCTCAGCAGCAACAGTGCTACCAAACTCCCCCTTCGCCCTCGCCGTCCCAGCCCGTCCCCGCCCACCGTCGGTATCCTCTGTCACCTCGGAGCCTCCCTACAGCGGCTGCACCGCGCCTCGACGGACACAAAGGCCTCGCTCGGACTGTCATCCCCGCCGAGCCTCAGGACCGCTTCGCAACAGCAGCAACAGCCGACGCCCCCGACGCCGACTGCCTCCACCACCTCTGCTCATGTGAGATCCACAATGCCGGGGCAGACGACCGCATCGCCAGAGGGTTACCTACAGCCTAACCCACAGGCGCAGTTGCACGGCGCATCTGCTTCCGCACCGCTCATTCTCAACCCGCTCCAGCAAACCGCATCGCTTGCTTCTACCGTCTCCGCTGCCTCTGCGTCTTCGTCGCGCCTGGCCGCTCCACCGCATGCAACGCTCGCGCAGCAACAGCAGCAGTACCCGCACCCACCGCACCCCCGCCCAACGCGCCGCAACACGACCGGCTCGGCACCGAAGCAACAAGGCCACGCTGCCACACCTTCCGCCGCGGGTGCGATAAGTCTCGAGGACGGGCTTGAGACGGACATTCGGATGCACGCGGAGAACATCAGACGCGAGCGCATGAGCAAGCGCGCCAAGGCGCTGCAGGGGCAGAGGGGGAGAAACGGGATGAGCGTGGGTATGGCGCCCAGAAGGAAGATGAGGCGCCTCTGGTGGGCAATTTGATTGGGGAAGGACATGTGAATTATGTGTTGATGTACAATATGCTGACGGGGATTCGGATCGGTGTAAGTGCAGTACATCATATCGCGGTTGGGTCGCTAATTTTATTTTTCTTTAATTTGATGTAGGTCTCTAGATGCCAGGCAAAGATAAAAAGACCGTTGACGCCCGAGGACTTCAAGGCAAAACACAAATATTCGTTCGACATGTGAGTGACCCTGGCATCCGCGCTTTATTTCATCTAACCGGACGCTCAAGTGTCGGCAACGAGCTTACGCCTTCCGCGAAATACGACTTCAAATTCAAAGACTACGCTCCGTGGGTGTTCCGCTCTCTGCGCGAGGACTACTTCCATCTCGACCCCGCGGACTACCTGCTTTCGCTCACGTCCAAGTACATTCTCTCCGAGCTTGGCTCGCCGGGAAAGTCGGGCTCGTTCTTCTACTTTTCTCGCGACTACAGGTTCATCATCAAGACGATCAGGCACTCGGAGCACGCGTTCCTGCTCTCCATCCTCGAGCGGTATTACGAGCATGTCAAGGAGAACCCGCACACGCTCTTGAGTCGGTTTTACGGTCTCCATCGCGTCAAGCTGCCGAGGGGCCGGAAGATACATTTCGTCATCATGAACAACATCTTTCCGCCGCATCGCGACATACATGAAACGTATGATTTGAAGGGAAGCACGGTCGGAAGGGAGTATCCGGAGGGTAACGGCGAGGAGAACAAGAGTGAAAAGGGAGAGCAGATGAATGAGAAGAGCGTCTCGTCGGCGGGCAAGGAGAAAGAGAAGGAGGGAAAGAAGAAGAAGAAGGGCGCGGTGTTGAAGGATCTGAATTGGATAAAAAAGAAGCGCCAGCTGGAGCTCGGGCCCGAGAAGAGAACGCTCTTGACGGAGCAGCTCAGACGCGACTCGGAGTTCTTGAAGAAGATCAACGTGATGGACTACAGTCTGCTTGTCGGCATTCACAACCTCAAGCGCGGCAACAGGGACAACGTTAGGAGGAACACGCTAAAAATGTTTTCCGTACGTGTCCTCAGCTGAACTCTCCAGCTGCTGTTAGGATTTTGACCTGTCCTACCCTCATAATAGCCTAATTTGCCGTCACACATCGGAAGAAGGGTTGGGCATGTGTCGCAGGGTGGCGCGGCTTCTGCAGAGGCCATCGCGATGCGTCGAGCCATCCACAGGACATCGGATCCCCGCCGGCTAGACATAATTCAACTACCTGAACCGCCGGACGAAGGCCAGGACTCGGAAGACTCCCCAGGACAGCCACCAGGTCCACAGATTTCCAGCGCGACCCAAGACGACGCTTTAGGCGTGTCGACGGCCCTCTCGCCGCGGCCGCCGTCCTCGTGGTCCTCTCCGCAGGTGGTTTCGTCCTCCCGCCGGCACTATTACCACCACCATCACGGCCCGCAACAGCGGGATTATCAGCAGGAGATGCAGGACTTGTTCAGCGATCGCGAACATTTCCTTTTTTATCAGGACGAAGGGGGGCTCAGGGCGACTGGCGAGGAGAACGAGGGGCAGGATAAGATTTATTATTTGGGCGTCATTGATATTTTGACGCCGTATGGGTGCGTGAAGAAGATGGAGCATTTTTGGAAGGGGTTGAGTGCAGATCGGGTGGGCGATCTTTTTCTGATCCTAGATTGCAGTTCAGGGATGCTAAATCGCTTTTGCTTTCTCTTCTTCCATATTCAATAGCACAAGATAAGTCCGGTGCCGCCTACGGAGTATGCTGATCGGTTCATGAGATTCATGAGGGCGATAATGAGAGGCGGCGAAGGTGGCGAAAAATTCAAGGACGAATAAGGCCTCCTGGAGAATGCAATCTCAATAAAAAGCAATTCAGTATTCCTGTACCAAAACGACCCTTTACCCGCCACCGCCACCTGTTCTTTAATGCGCGCCTGTACCTCTTCCCGCCGCCGCTGGCCACCCCTGACGGAGTTTTTCTCGATCTGACGCCACGTTCACCCCACGATGGAACATGTTTTCTTGACGATCATCCGGAACACGACACCCAATTCTTCAAAACTCTTCCGTTCTGTCCTGCTGACTTGCATATATTCCCATCCAACCGACTCAAGATGCTAGAATTCCGCGCAATTTTGGACCTGCTGCTGTCTGGAAGTCGCTGTTCGCTTCCGCCCTTTTCTTTATCGGATATTTTATGGTGTGTTCTCCGCGAGAAACCCCTTGTGGACTTGGATATATGAGGTTCTACCTTATTGGTTTCATCGACCCTTCTCATCCTTCGCCTTCAATGACACCATCCCAGATCGCAAGCCCACCAACCGCCCTTTCCAACATCAAAGCAGACTGACTGCTCTATCCGTTCCCTTCTTTCATAATTTCCGTGCATCATTCGCAACCCCACATCGACGGCGCGCAACGCGATTTCGTCTACCTTTTGTCCATATACGTTGAATATACCACTCCATCGCGTCGCTCCTTCCACCAAGTCTTTCCCGCTTCGCTGCAACTCGTCACGCTCTCTGCAATCCTCATTTCCTTCTTTTGGGCTTCAAGGGGGTGTACTTGTTATAGAACCACAAGGGAATCTCGTTCCACGCTCTCTACTCGATTTCTTTTTCTTTCCGGTCTCGCGCCGTCCACGCTCATTCGCACTGCCTCTCGCTCGTTCTTTTTTCCGACTTATTTATTATAAGGACACTCTATAGAGGACAGTCTTACTGCACTCTCATCACAACGTTCATTCCACCTGAAAAGCCAGTTACCTTTTTCCCCTTTTCTGTTCTTTCGTTTATAGCAACTCGGCTTGCGTTTCTAGTCGTGTACAATCCTCCTTTTCTATTATTCATTATCGACACACTCCCTATCTACATCGACTAATATCGAACTGACCGTCTTTTACGCTTGCCGTTCTCGCCTTCCCGTCTTGCTTTGGGCGCTTTGGACTTTGTCTTTCAATTGTTTCAATTTTGCATGCTCCTCTGCACCGTTTGGACTGGCGTTGGTTGCATTTAGTCGGTACTGTTTCAGGAATGGACAACGTCGACAGGCTTGCTTTCTTGGGACGAAGTTGCTGCGTTGGACAGGTATGGATGTCCTTTCTAAGGACTGTGGACTCTTGAAACAATCGCCAGTAGCAAGAGCATGACCGAAGTGCGCCCTACTTCGACTGAAAAGACATCGACATGCCCTCGGAAACTGAATAACTGTTGGCTTGGGATAGTGGTTCAGAACGATCAGGATTAACGAAGCGTGAAATGGCGATAACAGAACATATTAAATATCTACAAGGTATCATATAAAAGAACATGGCAGTTGTACACCGACTGAAGTTAAACGAGAGTCACAGAAACAAACCAACAGTCAACCATCGGATCCAGTCCTGGCCTATTCCTCATCTTCATCTTCAATCTGAGCAGCCTTCTTACCACGGGCTGTTTAATTCGATAGAGGGGTAAGCTCTCAGATATGGAGGAGATGAGCGGAGGGAGCAGGGCTCACGTTTTCTCGCTGCTCGCTTTTTCACGGCCGCTTTCTTTTTGCCGACGCGTCTCTCTAGTGCTTGGTCCTCTTCACCTTGAATCCTATTCTCTTCCAAGAGCTGAGAAGAGGTTGATGAGCGACGAAGAGTTTATGGAGAACGCGGACGAACCCTCTCAAACTCGTCTAAATCTGCATCTGCGTTCGACTTGTTGGCACGGGCCTACATATAACGAGATTAAGAGTCACGGTGAGCATTGGAGCAAAAAAAACCATGCACACCTTCACCAAGATTTCGGCGAACAATTCGTAAACTTTCGCTTCGTGCAATTTATCATGATAGAATTGGAAACCTTCAATGAGTTTCTTCACCGACCGCTCTGATTTGAACGGCAATAAAGAAAGGCAAAAAGCAATGTCGCGCCACTGCCTTGGTTCCTCGGTGAGTCGGAACCTCTGACATAACTTTTCGACAATATTCTCTGCCTGTTTTTCCTGAGCAAAGAGAGTCAGTGGTATATAGCGCCGTTAAGTCCTGCATACTGACCTTCTCTATGAATTTGAATATATATCTTAAAGTACTTTGGAAGACTGGTTCCTCCACTGCATGTTCCCCAGTGGACAGATGACTGATGACTAGGAAAGAAGAAAATCAGGGAGACCGAAAGTATTTCAAACGCTTATACAAACCGTCAGGTAGGTTGTTATATATTGCGTTGTCCTTCGTCGAAAGCTGGGTAAAGAACAGCTTGGCCAGATCTGCTATGCGGGGCTCGGGGTCTTCCAGGCACTTCGCCATCTCACCAAGCTGGCCCTTGACTTTGATCATGCCGTTGAGAATGAGATGGGTCAACACCATCAGCGTGTTCTTTTTCACAACCAGGTCCGGGTCAGAAAGACCCTTGTAAAGCTCATTGTTGTTCTCGTCGATGATGTTGCTGAATGAGACGGCGACATCGCCAAGAGCAATGACGATATTGCTCCTGATGTTCGCATCCCTAGAAGTTTCAAGAATCTTGAAGAGCAGGCGATGGTGCTGGTCACAAAACTGGGAGCTGACGCATAACAACTTGCTAAATGACAGTGTCGCAGCTGCTCGCAACGTCCGGTTCTGTTGTCGAGTTCAAAACGCAGTTCACATCGACTTAGGAGTGCTGACCTTGAACTTGTGAGGACTGCCGCATATATGAACAATTAATGGTCCGAAGAGCGCCAGCAGCGACTCAGGGCCATAGAGCAACTCCGACTCTCGAATAGCGGCAACTCGGTCGCCAATTTCATCTTCAGCGTTGCCAGCAACTTGATCAAGTTCCTCGCCCTCTTTTGAAGCCTGCCGGTTATTTGCTTTGGCCGCCTTTTCAGCTGAATGCGGTTTTCAGGTCAAAACGCCACTTGACAGCATGACAGCATGCAACTTACCCGCCTGGTTTTCATCCTTCTGCCTCTTCAACTCCCTTTCCACTAACTCCAAGTAGGCGATGTGCTTGAGGCCCACGTGCCCGACGACGAAAAGAAGTTGACTCAATTCAAATGCGTCTGCGACATCTTTCGGCTTCTCTCCTCCGTACGTTGACGCAGGCTCTTCGGACATCTGCGTGCTCTCCGGAAGCTGATCTTCGTCTATAGCATCCGGGTCCCTCTCGGTTTGAGATGTAGGCGGTTCGACAGATTTTGACTTAGGTGGGCGATTGAAAGCTCTTACCGCCAATTTCTTGATGATTTCGGTGCAAAGCTCGTCAGGATGTTCCCCTAAGGTGTAGATGGTATTTATCGCTTGCTCTGCAAGACCAAACCAATCTTTGGACCGATATGGGGCTTCAATTGCGGCCTGCAGCTTGCGGAAGATAGGATTATCCATCTCGAACCGCACAGACTTGTCAAGTAAGGAACCTGAAACAGAAATTCCAATCTAAATTCATGATCCCAGCAAGATAGAGGTTACCTTTGACCTTCTTGGCGCTCCCAGCCAAACGTTGTAAAGCGACGCAAGTGTATCTAGCAAGAGTGAGGTCCGCCTGTGGATATGGTTCGAACGTCATGCGCATAGTAAAGCAGGATGAATACTTGCCCGTCCAAGAGAGCCTAGGCCAACTTTAAGCATTGTATCCACGCGGTCAGTTAGGACATTCCGTTTGGCCAAGGCGAGCATTCCCAGAATGATAATAGCACCTCTTCGTTGGGGCTTAGGCAATGGTCGGTCAGCGCCTTCCCCCCAGGTGAGAACAATCACAGAGATAACCTTGAGAACAGTCAAAAAGATGCTCACTGTATACCTGCCAAAGCTTCGAAATGATATCCGGGTGAACGTGGCCCTCTTCCATCATAATCCTCATCATCTCCTCCAGACTGGTCAGCTCTGCCAAAGTCGCGTCGTATGTCCGCCTATGGTTCATTCATCCAGGACATTCCCAATCAAGTTATTAGACACTCACTCAACCATGTTCTTGGCGATCCGGTTTACTTGGCCTTTGGCGTCCAGTTCTGTATCTGGTAGGGGGTCAAAGTATAAGCTGCGGTAGCACTCCAAAAGCCTGGATCGAATGCCCTTCAGCTCTTTCCCGTCTTCAGAGGTCGTGCTGTTATCTTTGTTCCATATGAGGTGAAGCATCTTCTTGATCCCAACCTGACCAGAAAGACCGTCAGGAACACAGTGGATATATCAAGGCAGGGAGCACCTTGGCACTCTCGAACTTGTATTCGTGCGCTACGCGGAAAAAGTCCATGGCCTCAAGAACTTCGGCCTTGCTTGTCGAGCCGAGCAGCTGGCACACGATATCCATCGCACCCTCGATCTGACGAATGAAGTTGAGTGCTTCGGCATAGTACTTCTTGCGGAGGCGCAGATGTAGAAGCTCGTCCGATTGCAGAGCCGCAAGAGCTGCCTGCTCATTCGTCACAGCGGTCACGTCCAACTGGGATTTGCGAGGCGCGAGCTTGGGGCGTTTCTTCTTTTTCTTGACCGGCGTTGCTTGCGCGTCTTCGTCGTCAACCTCCATGGAGTCTTCATTTTGGCCCTCATCCTCTGATTCGGTGTCTCCGCCTTCACCATCTACATCCATGTCACCTTCGGCACTAGCTCTCTTGCTGTTCGTATAGTTAGACAGGGCTGCCATGAGCAAGTGAAACAGTGCCACCTTTTCTTTTTCCTTGACGTCCCTTCACCCTGTTCATCGTTTTCGGCTTCTTCGTCATTCTCTTCATCGTCCTCTTCATCTTCTTGCCCTTCTCCCTCGCCTTTGGGTATTTCGACAGCTTTACCCATTTTTCCTTCTACTTTCGCCAGTTCCTCTTTCACAGCCAGGTACTCTGCCTCCCAGACTTCCAGCTCCAGATAGCCCCCGTGCATCAAGCCATACGGGTGCGTCAGTAGCAGTTTTACCAGTAACGCAGTCGAAGCCTTCCGCACGGTTGCAATCTTGTCTTCCAGCGATGCAATAGCAGCCCGCGTAATGGCGAGGCGCTGTTTGGGGAATTTGCCCCTCAGGTCGCATAGTCTCGACAGCACGGCTAGAACCTTGACGCGTACGTAGGATGAAGTGTCCATCATCCGCTCGAGCAGGAGGTCGTAGAGCCCCGCGATCTGCTTTTGGAGTTGCTTCTTGTCTATCCCGTCGTCGCCGCCCGAATTGGCCAATTCGTTGATGAGGTAGCCGATAGATTCGACAATGGCGATGCGCAACGGATAAGCCTAGGATATGTAAGATATGACAAAAAGCCGTACAAAGAAAGAAGCTCACTTCGGAATCAAGTTGACCAAGAAGCAGCTTAGCTGTTTTAAGATCGACCTTGGGGCCAACTCAGCAAACTTTGTTAAAAATCGAGCAAAGGCCCTTGGGCCTTTGTTGTCTTGAGAATTGAAGGTTTTCGCGGCGATTTCGCGGAGGATTTCGTCGCCGAGCTGGGCGTGGTCGAACTCTTTAGCTAGGATGGTCAGGCATTCCGCCATTGGCTCTGAAAGATGTTCGTAGAATTGCAGATGCTGCATGATCGTGATTTGCGCCGCCATGAAGTGACCATGATGTTTGACAGCGAGACAGATAATCTTGTACACTCCGAGCTTGATTTCTTGAGATTTCATGTATTGCTCACTTTCAGTTATGTGGTAAGCGGGGCGAGTCAAACAGCTTGAGAAACGTTCGTTCAAATTAGGTTAGTAAGGATAAGAGGAAACGAAACTTACTTTATAAATGTCTCTCTTTCTGCTGTCGTGGTCCATATCCTTTGCGTTTGGAGCCTCAGGACGCGACTTATCAAGGCCAGTGTCTGGGGTATCTGGTCTATCCAAGACCATGTTTCAACTCTCCTAGCGGCGACAGCAGCAGCTCTCGATGCTGTTCTGCCAGCCGCACCTGCGCCTCGTCCTCTGCCTCTACCTCTTTTTCCACTAGTCCCTGCGCTCGTGGTGGAAGGCGGTACAGCACCACCATCCTCTGGAGCCTTGACTTTTTCCGCTGCAGCGACAAACCACTGCAACAAGAACGCATACATCTCCAAAGGAAGCTTGTGCGACATATACCCATGCTGGTCACCCAGCTCTACTTCGCGCACAGTGGCATCCAGCTCAGTTTGTAAGCCAGAAGAAATCGAGTCTAGGAGCTTGGACATGATGGTGCCCGGCACCGATGACGAGTGCTTGAGCAGACTGCGGTACACATCGAAGACTTCTTGGTCCGTTAATGATTCACTCGATTCCGCCACAGCCTCCACTGCGGCTACAGAATCCAATAAATGTCAGCTTTTCGGAGCAAGTCGCGGTCGAAAACGTGGTTTTACCTTCCAGCAGGCGTTCTGGATCTTCTTCGCTAGGATCATGGTCGTTCTGAATTTCGTAAGACGAGGTATCCTGAAGAGCATCGAGATGCTCTCGCAGCTCAAAGTCGATTGTCATGGTCGTCCTTCAAGTCGAGCATCAACGCGACGATCACGTGTAAGACGCGTTGTCGCAATTCGTGATTTCCGTCACGCCTCTGTATGTACGGTATTTTTTTTTGGTGACCCTCTCCGCCGCACAATCCCAACAATCTGCGTATTCTTATACACTCGCGATACGTCTATCCTTCCGCAATGACTGATTTGACTACAGTAAAAAGGCGTGGGCTTGCGTGGCTACCTCACTGGGTCAATTTCCTGACGAGATCGTCATTAACCCAATGATATTGCTTTCTCAGCCTTTCGCCCAACGACCTGACGTCCTTTGGATTGAGTACATGGCCTGGTCCAGCTATCTCGAAAGGAACTTTTAGGATGACGAACTGCGGTCCAGGGCATATTGCTCACGTTTCTCGAGACTAATGGGCTGCACGAAGACTAGGTTCATCAGACTGCACTTTGACGGAAATGCAGTTAGTACAACAACTCACCAGGTCAACTGTCGGGTCAGGAGGGTCAAAATGAACGAATTCACTGTCAGGGTGCGTCCTGTACTTGAAATCCAACATATTCATGACCTGATTGTCCGTCAGCCTCTTGGACGACGCAGATATCGTCGCAGCGGGCACATGAAGACTCGCCGTTAGGAACTCTGCCCATTTCATGGGCTCAACCTCGTCAACGCTCTTCGACAGATCTAGGATATTCTTGATATCATTCGCTATTCTTTCGGATGTCATCTTTGCGGTGGTCTGCGCTCTGTTCTAGAATCGTTCGGCGTAGAACACGAGGGAATATATGGCCCTTGGAGCAAAAGAAACTCATTGTCTCAGTGGTCACTCCCGCACGCCGAGTCGGCGCCGTAATGACATCATAAACATTTGCACTCTTCCCATCTCTAGCATTGATTGGGTTCAATTGTTCAGTGAGTCCAGCAACGATCTCGCCGGGCGGTTTCCGTAACCTGTCAGCGCAAATATCATACCATCTCGACGTGTATTCTAACCTCGGTCTGGCCACGCATTCTGTCATAATAAACTATTTACCGAATGCTGTCTCAGTTCTACCTCATCTGTTATGGTTGCATGTACGTTCGATGACTTTCTCGACCTCTAGGCAACCCATCACTTAATCTCGACTCCGCAGAAATCACACAGGTCCTATCGCAGTTCTTTCACGCGCGCAATAATTTGAATTTTCGCCACCTTCTTGATCGCGACGTATAGTTGAATCCGGAATCCAAAATACAAATTTCATATATCCAAGCGAGTGAGCGTTCCCTTCAGCTTGACCTTTGATTGTGATATAGAAGCTGTCACGCAAGTGTTCCCCTCGGTGTTACACTTCAACGTCAACTTCTGATGTTTATCACATGCTAAGCCCCTTGGCAACTCAATCTCGCATTCCGCCACCAAGGACGACCATAGAACCGCAGCATGTTCGTTCCACAGCTTCTACTACCGTAATTTCGCAGTGCCAAGGAAATCTCTCACTCCACATTCGAACAAGGAAAACTTGGTATCCCACGCGGCGCTCCTTCGGCTCATCGAGGACGAGAACCTGCATCGCGCTGTATTAAAGATGTTGACATGGTGATGTGTTTCCATGTATAACACTGTATACAAGAAATCGCGTCTATCTGTAGTGCGCCTCACGATTGTGAGACCATGCAATGGCCGATGCTTCTGATTTTCGCCAAGCAGAAACATGAGCACCATGGATAGCGAACAACAACCCGTGACGGCATAGCCCAGTACGAATTGTCGCTCATGTCCGCTCGGCTGAAAATCTCTAATTCTCCGTTCGCTCTTGGCTTTCTTGAGGCCGGCGACGGTCGACGCAGGCTTTCCCAGCTTATCATTTGTCAACGTCGCCAAGAACGAATCTGACCTTGAATTAGAGGTCCACATTTGCATGCCGCCTCCCAAGAAGCTGTGGGGCTCCGTGAAGTTGCCGGCATCCTGAACACTTCCCTGCCAATGCTGTCGAAAGCCAAGCACAGTATTGGAAGAACGCCGCATGCCGAAATCTTGTGCTTTCTTCGGTATCTTCTTCACCAAAACCGAGTAATGTGACTTCCGTGATAGATCGTCCGCGTCGGATGGGCGTGTGCGGCTCAAGGCAAAAGGCCAGAATTGGTGTGATTTGTGACTCCACCGCACAATCCCACATTCACTCTGTTTAAGGTCACGGGGCGACCATCCCAGAGAAATCGTTTACCGCATAAGGAATCGAGCCACTAACACCCTTACCAGTTACCGATACCAACTGGCTCTCCAGGTAAGCGCCCGAGCCCCTGCTAATATGGCCCGGCAGTGTATTTTTAGAATCGTCGTTCCTTGGGCCTTAATACGTCAAGCCCTAGCAATGCTCTGTGTTATACTCAGGCGCACCTAGGTGAGAGAAGAACTAATTCCCACTTAGAATAGGAAGAATAGCGAGGTCACGAGTCGGAGTGACGTGGTAACTTGAACTGTGAATAACACCCACCGATGTCATGTTCTTTCACAGATTCGGTCGGTCGAAGCGCGCCTTCCTGCATGATGACGATAAACTCCGCCTTACGGACTGCGGCCCTTGAAAGCGCGTCATGGGATCGGAGCACAAAGGGGATAACAGGAGCTAGTCAACAAGGCATTTTCGTCTGACGGCGGGTAGCTCGGCAAATCCAGGACATCTATGAAGGAGAAGCCTTTGTTCCTCGGACACCAGGCCGCACACGCCTTCAGAAATGCCTTCCAGCGCGTGTCTCACAAATCTTTGCTCGCTTTTACGGCGCACCGCCCACGAAAAGATGAATGTGAACGCCATCCAGGGTCGGCACCTCACAGAATCGGACTTTGAAATATGTTTCGCTTCAGCTTGTTCTTCGAAGGAAAGACAAGAAACTGCAGAAACGAGGCGTGTACGGATTAACAGAAGGTTGCTGCCAGGATAACCAAGACCAGGTGCGGCACTAACGAGAAAAGCGAGAGCAGACTCGGTCCGAATCCCGTGTTTGGCGGTGTTGTCCTTTCTTGGATGTCATTCCTGGTCTGCCTATCTCTGGATTTTAGAATGCGTATCTGGCCCTGATGCTAGTGAAGAAAAGGTCTAGCGTTCACCTGGTCCCTAGAGATAGCAGCTGGCCCACTTCATTTCGCACCAGGCTCGCCCTAGTTGTGTGTCTGAGAAGAAACGACGGATGTGAGGTGACATTTCTTTTTTGAAATGGCCTTGTCATCATCAGCGATCCCCGTGGTACATGTGGTATATATGTTTTAAAGCAAGCAGAAACGACCAGTGTGGAACGCCGCTCTCAGATTGAATTGGCGAAAAATCCCGAGCCGTCGGCACGAAGTGTCTGGGCGCCTCGACGCTCCGGCCGCAGATCGAGGAATGGATCTTTATGATTTCCGGACGTGCGCGTGGCGCATCGCTTGGACTCTTTCACGCGACTTGAACGATGCTGAAAGGGCGTGGAAGACGGTCTCTGCGGCATTGAAGTGATGCCGAGCATGTGCCGAGGAGCCGAGCGTGACAGGTGAACGAAAGGCATTGAGTGCAGAGCTGAAAAAAAAATGTGGGCTGACCCGGCGAAAACAAAGACGCGAGAGTCACGGGAGCAGACCAATGAAATCCTCTTCGTTTGTCTACGGATCTGGAAGGAACACAGGACAAAAATACACTCCATTGTGCCTAATGCCGTACAGGAAGTATGAGAATAGGATCATCAGCATCTAACAAAGCGATAGCGTTTCCATAAATGAGGTGATGCTATCGATGTGCCGTCGAAACAGCAATCAAAGTACGTACGGTCATGATCGGACACGAGGACGGGTTGGGTGAAAGTAGAGCAGTAGTAATGCATGACGTGTAGCACTTACATCTGGTCGACGCTTATCAGAGACACGCAGAGAAAAATAAGGAAATGCTGGATGCACGTCAGAAGGACGAGTTGCACAAACACGCCACCGTCCTGAGTGCACTTGCACTCACGATAACGATGGAAAGGTTGAAAGGAAAAGGCTTGCGGGAGCCACACGTGCTGGCTGACCACGAGCATATGTACATACACATGCATCTCAATCCGATCACAAAAATTTGTCTTTCCCGTCGTTCTGATCTCGCTCGCTCCGTTTGGCTAAACTTGAATCTGAGGCAATTGGAAAAGATAATAAAGACTGCTCATCACAAGTCGAAGAGAAGACGGAAAATGGAGTGGTCCCCGCTCAGCTCGTCCTTGCGTAGGCTTGTGGGCAAGCAGAGTCAGTTAGACAAAGGCACCAGGAGTGTATCATTCCGAAGAATACGAACGGAATGAAAGAGATACTGCACAAGGAGTTTGAAGCCGAGCGTGACAAGTGACTTTGTACCAAATACAAGTTCAGTAGGTAAATTTGGGCAAAATCTGGGTATCGAAGTGTCCCTTTGACGGAGAAGAGATTCTGCGGTGCTGGCCTAATCTGACGAGGGTAATCATTCAGGAGGCCGATTAAAACGACTCGAAGGTTGGTCATGAGAGCTGACACTTAGAGCCCGATATAACGGGCGATTGGCATACGCCATCGATGTTATGGATGATTGTCAGGCAGGGCGTCGACGTGGCAGGACACTGGTAGGAAGATGAGGGCGCCTGCATCAGTGGCCAAGGTGCCATATTGACTTGGCCAAGATAGTTAACTTAATGCTGTGAAGAGTCTTTTACGCCAAGCGTTGATCATGTCGAGCATTTCAATGACTCCATCAACACTTTCCACGCTCTTGCTTCGAATTCCTCGGAAGGATGGGATAATAAAGCGTGTCACCTATTAATGGAGGTATTTACTGCGTTTTGTGCATAAAGGGGTCGAACGGACGTTTTTGCTCCTTCATTTGGGCGGGTACGCTTCCGGCGCGCTACGTCGAGGGATTTTAGCGACTTGTTCACTAATGCCAGAACAAGAGGCACTGCTGCAAAATCGAGTTTCAGTCCGAGGCGACCCATGTAAGCGTGGACTGCCTGTTGACTGGATGTCGTCGGGCGATTGACCAGGTCCCTTTGTGGCCCGGACTTATTGTCAATCCCACATGAACGTGTGGGGCAGTGTCGTTCCCATGGCGGCTTAGCCGTGCTGGCCGATTTCTCTTCTGACTTTTCAGTTGCGAGATTGGTCGCTCTTGTGCCTTCGACACCCATGTAGATGGCAAGCGATAGGTGACAAGGCAAAGAATTTTGGAAAGCGCCAGAACGAACCTGGCTCAGAGTCGTCGAATCAGAATTCTGTCAAGCTGTCTGGAACGGCAGGCAAGTCGTCAAATGGTGATTAGAGGGGGGGGCAAATCGGTTATGATGTGATGATATGTTGACCTGGCCTCAGTTGAATGAATTCGGTCGTCGTCTGCGTCAACATGCAACATATTCGGAAGAGAAGAGAGATGCGAGCTTGGATCTGGAGTCCAGTGAGTTGGCGACGTGGTTGGCTGATGGAGGGCGCCAATCGTAGCTCGGCGCGCTGGGTTAGTCGACAGGGACAGAATGAAGTGGATGAAAGGGGTATAATTGGGTTGTAGCAATGTGTAGTGCGATTGGGGATCGGAGGTGTCATGAAGTGATCGGTCCACGTCGCTTGTGAATAGTCGAAGAATAGCGAGGAAGTGGCGGCGCTGTTGCTGAGTCTGGATGTTAGTGATGATGCTGATGCCACTGCCAAATTGGCGTTAGCATGACACTGGCAAAAATCTCTGGCCCTTTTTGAGGGTGAATCCGGAAAAAAGGAAAAGAAAATAGAAAATCAGTCACCGCGTGACGCCGTCAAGACAGTTGTTGCCATTTCTGTCCAACTATAGGTCGGACTCGGACAATGCTGTTGATATCATCCTCTTTACTCGCATTCAATGTCCGAATGCCGATGGTTCGGCAGTTTAACCGCTTTAACGAAATGGCAAGGAAGTAAAAGATGGTACAGACACAAGATCCCATAGATACTGCGCTAAAGAGCCTGCTCTGGCTTTGAGAACCGTTCGGAAGGCGGTATGAAACGCTGAGACTTGTGCTGCGTCGCGCTGCGCGTCATTGAAGAGGGAATCTAATCAGCGGAGCGAACTGGAATCGATTATCGGAACGGCTTGGAAGGATGTTTGCGCGTGTTTTCATGTTTGATCGCTTTTGAATTTGGGGTTTGAAATAAAAGGCAACATATCGTCCGCCGCCAACATTCCTTTTCCTCCTACTCCACCATCATCGTCGTGCCAGCCCTTGTCCTCTTCTACCCTCCCCAGTTGCTAGTCCTTGTGCCGGCAATCCTATCAAGGGTTTCCCCCTTCCGCCTCTCTTCTTTCTAATACCCCCGGTTTATTTCCACCCCTCACACCTACAATGAGTAATATCGAAAAGGAACCTGGCCCACAGGGCGACTCCCCCGCCTCCTCGCAGCCAGGCGCGGAACCAGGAAAGAAGCAGAGAGAGTACAAGGATTTTGGCCACGATGAAGAGAAACCAACTCGTACGTCACGCTCCAGCTCCTGCCGCCCGTACAAGCGTGGTTGAAACATTTTGCTTTCTGCTCTAGATGCCCTCGTTGACATGTCAAAGGTGCATCTTACCATCTTCTGACTATGCGTCTTTCACCGACGCGGCTCCATCCTTTCAGATTGAGTTGAAAGCTGAGGACTTGTACGATAAAGAAAAGGTCGACTTGGAGACGATCGTGATCGAGGATGTCTTCAAGCTCCTTCAGTGCGACGAGAATGGTCTCTCGCCTGAAGAGGCCGCACGCCGTCTGGACTTGTTTGGACCGAACAAGCTCGAGCAGGAGGAACAGAATCCTGTCCTTCAGGTTTGTCGGAGCGCCAACTTGTTTGATCCATGTTCGACTCAGTCGCTCTTTTACGTCTAGTTCCTGAGTTTCATGTGGAATCCTTTATCATGGGTCATGGAAGCTGCCGCTATTGTCGCTATTGGTCTCTCTAACGGTGAAGGACGTGCGCCAGATTGGGAGGATTTCGTTGGTATCGTCTTGCTTCTTCTAATCAACTCGGCCATTGGTTTCGTGGAAGAGCGGAATGCGGGTAATGCTGTAAAGGCACTCATGGACTCTCTGGCACCCAAAGCCAAGGTGAAGCGGAGTGGACAATGGCAAGAAATTGAATCGTCGATTCTTGTGCCGGGCGATATGATTGCATTCAAGATTGGTGACATTGTTCCGGCCGACTGTCGGCTGACGGAAGCCGTGAACGTGTCTATTGACCAGGCTGCTCTTACCGGTGAATCTTTGCCGCAGTCCAAGAAACTCGGCGACCAGTGTTTCTCGTATGTCCCCTTCCGTTTTCGTCCGTAATGACGTCATTGACGCGCCTCTAGCGGTTCGACTTGTAAACAAGGTGAAGCTGAAGGCGTCGTCATCTCCACCGGTGCCAATACCTTCTTTGGTCGTGCCGCCTCCCTCGTCGGCCAGGACGACGATACAACTGGTCACTTGCAAAAGATTCTTGCCCAGATTGGTGCATTCTGTCTCATCGTTATTGGTATCTTTGTCGTCGCCGAAATCTTCTGTCTGTACGCCGGCTTCCGCTACAGGTACCGTCGTGGTCTCGACAACATCCTCGTCCTCTTGATCGGTGGTATTCCCATTGCCATGCCCACTGTCTTGTCCGTCACCCTTGCCGTTGGTGCGCAGCAGCTCGCCAAACACAAGGCTATCGTCACCCGTATCACTGCCATCGAAGAATTGGCCGGTGTCACCATTCTTTGCTCCGACAAGACTGGGACGCTCACCACCAACAAGCTCACCATCGATCGTAACACCATCCGTACCTATGGACCCTTCAGTGCTGACGATGTCATCCTTCTCGCTGCCTACGCTTCTCGTACGGAGAACCAGGACGCCATCGATGCATCGGTTACGAGCGCAGCCGGTGGCACGGCCATTGCCCGCCAGGGTATCACCCTTCTCGACTTCAAGCCTTTCAATCCTGTCGACAAGCGTACCGAGATCACTTACCGCGAAGAGTCCACTGGCAGGCTCAAGCGTGTCACCAAGGGTATGACCGGTATCATCATCGAACTCTGCACGCGCAACAAAACCGAAGAGGTCGAGAACAAGCTCGAAGCCGACGTTGAGGAGTTCGCTGCTCGTGGTCTTCGTGCTCTCGCTGTTGCGTACGAGGAACTCGAAGGCCAGGATCCTGAGGCCGAGGGTAATGGTTTCGAGCTCATCGGTCTGCTCGCCATCTTTGATCCCCCGCGTGACGATACCAAGCAGACTATCGACGATGCCCTGGCTCTCGGTGTCAAAGTCAAGATGGTTACTGGTGATCAGCTTGCTATCGCGAAGGAAACCGGTCGTCGTCTAGGTCTCGGTGACCACATGTACCCCGCCAAGGTCTTGAAGGACGGCCCTGCCCCAGGAAGCCGCCATGCCTCTTTAGATGAGATGATCATGGATGCCGACGGTTTCGCCGGTGTCTTCCCCGAACACAAGTACGAGATCGTCAAGCGTCTCCAGGGTTTGGGTCATCTCTGCGCCATGACCGGTGACGGTGCCAACGATGCTCCCGCTCTTTCCCGTGCCAATGTCGGTATCGCCGTCGAAGGTGCAACTGACGCCGCTCGCGGTGCAGCTGACATTGTCCTTACCGAGCCTGGTCTTTCCACGATTGTCCATGCCATTCGCGGTTCTCGTATCATTTTCCAACGTATGAGGAACTATTCCATTTATGCCTGCGCTGTCACCATCCGTATCGTCGTCTGCTTCGCTATCTTGGCCTTTGCATATAGATTTGACTTCCCGCCCTTCATGGTCCTGATCATTGCCCTCCTCAACGACGGCACCATCATGACCCTCTCTGTTGACCGCGTCTTGCCTTCCAATACACCCGATAGTTGGGACTTGGCGGAGATCTTTGCCTTCGCCATCGCCTACGGATTGTACCTCTCTGGTTCAACGTATGTTTCCAATCTTGATTTCCTGCACCACGGATGCTGATTTTTTCATAGTATCGCCTTGGTTTGCACAGCTGTAGAGACGAGGTTCTTCCAGCGACACTTTGGCGTCCACCTCCTGTCGGACCCTATTCAGCCCAACGACCCCGGTCTTCACATGGTCATCTATCTGCAAGTCGCCATGATCTCGCAGGCCCTGATCTTCGTTACCCGTTCGCACGGTTTCTTCTTCATGGAACGTCCATCCGTCGCTCTCATGGGTGCCTTTGCCGTTGCCCAGCTGGTCGCTTCCATTATTGCCGCGTATGCTGACTGGGACTTCACAAACATTCACTCCGTCTCTGGTGGTTGGATCGGTATTGTTTGGGTCTGGGTAAGTGCTTAGATACCCATCATATCTTCGTGCTATGATTAACGCATTCAATGCAGAACATCGTATGGTTCATTCCTCTCGATTGGATTAAGTTTGCGATGAAGGCAACGATCATCAGATCCCTTCGCAAACGTCGGGAACGCGCGCAAGCTATCCAGGTCGCCCACACCGGCGTTCCGATCACCCGCACGACGTCGCGTGCTGCCTCCATTCACGAATCGCTCTACTCGAACCGTGTCTCCTTCATCAAGCGCGCTGCGCGCAAGGTCGGATTCGGTGGCAAGATCTCGATGAAGCCCGAGGAACTACAAAGATTCAGCAGCATTCAAGCCCAACGGACCGGACAAACGCTGGCACGCAACCCCAGCCGAACGGCTGCTTAGATCGTTATACACGCTGCACCCGACTTTCATTTCATCCCCCTCCCACCCTTCCAGCTCCCCAGATCCCGATCCGCTCGCACAGGCATTCATCTTCGCTTTTTAATATTGTCTTAATCTTTATTCATCGTCTCGCCTTTCCGACCATTTCCCGAAATTTTGTGAATTAATTAACTTGTTGGAAAAAGATCTCAAAACTCTTATAAAACACCACCTCCGGCGAACGAAGAATGTAAAGGTTTTCTCTTTTATTTCTCCGATCGCGAATGCAGATAGACAGGGAAAAAAAGATGAGGGTTTTTATCTCAACCCTGTCCTCCCCTGTCTCGTTCGACGACCCCTCATCGATCCGATCCGACCCGACCGACGACCTCACCGACGTATCACCCACACGCAATCCAAGCACATCACCCGACGCTCGTTTGTCTCTTTTTTTTCTTTTTGCTCCTTTCTATTAATCTCATATCTCCCGTCACATACAATTTTTTTTTCACTTCTGTCCTTTACATCCCGTCGCCAATTCAATTCATAACGGTGCAATACAATGTAGTTTATGAAAATAGATGAATCTCTCTTTTTTCCTCCCCATCTTCTTCGGCGTGCACATGTTTTGAAAGATTTTACACCCCTTCCATCGTTCCTATGGTTCATTCGGACAGGAAGTTTTGTTTTCTTTTACCCCCTTATGTTTTCGTCGTCCCTCGGTGCTTGTTCGCTGTATGGACGGTATCATTTTTTTTTTCCAATCTCTGAGCGTCGGGTGTGGGCAACTTCGCTTATGCGGTGTTTCCGAGACGATCCAAAGTAGACTTTTTGTTTTCTCGTTAGTTTTTTGTATACATTTTTTTGTCTCTGTCTGTTTCGTTTGAGAGGATTGGTGTGATGTTCTGAGGATTTCTGGGTCGGATCTGTGGGCAAGTGTGTATATGGAAGAACGGACTGTGAGATAGATGGTAATCTGGCCAAATCGGAGGTGTGCGCTGTGGTCCGTCCATGAGGTGGGAATTCTGGGGACCCTGAACGAACAGGTTCCTTTGTCTGACGCATCATTGCATTGCCCAGCTTTCCTCCTATTTGATGCGTAATTCTTCATACTCCATGCTTAAGGCTCCGTGCATGGTAAAAACGTTCCGAAGGCGCGTTCGAGTCCATCATGCATGATGAGCACTAGCAGCCGAGCTTCGATCTTTCGTTAGCAATGGTGGTCACCGATATCACGGCACAGGTTGTGGAGACACAATGGGCCCGCGTTTTGGCTCCGCGCCTTGGCGAGACCGGGGCTTTTCTGCGCGTTGGAGCAAGTGCGGTTGCGTTCCCGAGACGATCGATGGATTGGGGCAGCAAGGTGAGAGTGATCGATGCTTAGTCCTTTTTTTCTGTTTGCTAGCGTTAGATGCTTTCCTAATGGATTGGTTATGCAGGCGACTTGGCCTGGTGGATTGCGGGAGACCATCATTGTCATCATCGATGTTCTTATTTCAATTGCATGTTATGTTCTCGACAACAACCGCTCCGGCAGCGCGGATGAGTGTGAAATCGCGCGTTACGTCATACTCTCGCGTTTGGTGACAGCGAAACGCTAGGAAACAAGAGTTTTGAAAATGCACTGGCCAGCGGTCGTCCAGGCGCACGTTCTGGATGTCAGAAACTGGGCCATCAGAGACTGCAAGGAGTTTTACTTGCTTTTTTTTTCTCTTTTCCTCCAGCGGACCGCTTATGTCACGCGTATGTGGCGGAGGTGTGGTGGTGCTGTTGAATGTTGGTGTCGGCGCGTGGCTCCTAAGATGTGGCTGGCACATTGCTCTGTCTCGGTGGCCGAAGGGAGGCGCCTCAGTCAGCCGCAACGATCATAGGCCGAGCATCCTGGCCCCCTCCTCGCCGTGCACTTTAAAAGTGGCTGACGTCGATGTTCGGAATCCCCTCCGTTGTCTCGATCACGCTTGGAAAGCCACCCTCCTAGACCTCCTACTTGACGAAGCCTTATAAGACTGTTTCTTTCATTGACCGCTCGGTATATTTTCTGGTAAGACTGCTTCCCCTCTGTCTCTTCACCAATGTGACTCATTTTTGTTTCTATGCCATGCGTTACCCCTCTATTTTCGCAGATCCCAAGCCACACGTCATAGATCTGGTGAATAAGACAGGCTTCACTTCCAGCCCTCGCCAAAAGCGAAGTCAAGTTCCATGTCTTCAGACAAAGGGCTAGATAAGGCCTCCGGTCCTCCGGAAGAGACTACCCCACAGACGATAAGGGTACCCACCACCACGCAGAGGCCTCTACTTCCCCGGCCGGTGCGTCCTCTGCACATCTCTGCGACCTCCCCTCGCCCCAGGCCCTTGCAGCACACAGCACTGCCTTCAGCCCTGCGGTCAGCCCCCGAGCCCCCCCTACGGGCGCGCCAGGCGTGGCGCCCCCCATCAGAAGCGCAATAACTCGACGGCGAGCACGTAGATGTAGGGTACTTTGATCCCAAAGGCGTGCGGCAGCTCAATCGGACGCTTTCGCGCTTGTCTGATTCGAGGTTGGGAGACGGGCAGAGGGGGCCATATCTGGAGAGGGGAGCCTGGATGCCGATTCTGTGGGTGCCAGCTCGGACGAGACGATCACCGTCGGAGAAGGGCCGTTTGACCTTGCAAAGACGTTGAGATTGATTCATCGACGGTGCGTATTCTTTTTCCCCCACGTTGTTTCCCTGGGTTCGGTGTTTTAAACGATGCCTTATGCAGACGCGACGAAGCGCACATCAGAACACGCGAACTCGGCGTCGTGTTTGAAGACATGACTGTCGTCGGCCTTGGTGCATCGGCGTCGTATCATCCCACTCTCGGCTCAGTTCTCAATCCCATGATTGCGCTCGAGATGATCCAGAGGTTGCGTCATCCTCCACTTCGAGACATTCTTTCTGGGTTCGAAGGCGTCGTGCGGCCGGGAGAGATGCTTCGTGCGTGTCTCCATAGCGAAAAGGGCGTAATCGACTGACGAACTTTTAACGTCAATAGTCGTCTTGGGTCGCCCTGGGTCCGGATGCACGACCTTCCTCAAGGCTCTAGCCAATTACCGTGACGAATATCATGACATCAAGGGCAGCATTTTCTATGACTCCGTTAGCCCGAAAGATTTAGCTCAGCATTTTCGCGGCGACGTGCAATACTGCCCCGAGGACGACGTGCACTTCCCGACGCTGACCGTTGAACAGACGCTCAAATTTGCCGCCTTCACGCGCGTACCGCATCGCCGGCTTATCCGGTACAAATCCGACTACGTGAACACAGTCACAGAGATCGTGTCCACGATCTTTGGACTGAGACACGTGAAGAAGACGCCCGTGGGGACGCAAGGATCAGGGGTGTTTCGGGAGGAGAGAAGAAGCGCGTCTCGATTGCAGAAGCGCTGGCTACGAGGGCAAAGATGGGATGTTGGGACAAGTTTGTTCATTTTTTTTACTAGTTAGATGCATTCTCATAGTTTTACAGCTCTACGCGAGGACTGGACTCGTCGACCGCGCTCGAGTGAGCTCTCTCAGTGTCTGATTCTGTGTGTGTTGGTGGCTCAACAAATTATCTTGCTGCTCAGGTTTGGTCGGGCCCTGCGGATCGCGACGGACATTGACCGGCTGACGACTGTCGTCTCGATCTACCAAGCTGGCGAAACGCTGTTCCAGCTCTTCGACAAGGTGTGCGTCATTTACGAAGGACGGATGGCGTACTTTGGGCCCGCCGACCAGGCGAGGCAGTACTTCATCGACATGGGATACGAGCCAGCAAATAGGCAAACGACGCCGGATTTCTTGGTCGCGGTACATGCTTCGATTCAGCTTATCCAAAGACAGCACCACTAAACCTGTTTGACCTTCCACCAGGTTACGGATCCAAACGGGCGCAACCCTCGTCCTGGCGTCAGCAACATTCCTAAGACGGCCGCAGAGTTTGTGGACTATTATTCCAAGTCTGTCGTTGCGGAGATGAACAGGCAAGATATCGCTTCTTACAAGGAGGCCTACGTCGGCGTCTCCGATCGCGCGAATGCGTATCGAGAGAGCGCCCTTGCTGAGCATGCGAGGACGTCCAGAAAGAAATCGTATGTTACTATTATCACTTTCGTGAAGATTGAAACTATAAACTGAGATGTATGCGATGCTCAGCCCATATACCATATCTATACCTATGCAGGCCCGAGCCGTCATGAAACGCCGGGTACAAATCTTGTACGGCAAGAAGTCTGAGGTGTTCATGCAGCTTTTGTGTGTCGCGAAACCTATTTGTGTTTTCAGAAGCTCAGCTTACTCCTCTCTCCTTCCAGCGCGTTCGTCTTCCAAGGTGTTATCATCGGCACGGTCTTTTTGAAGAGCCCACAGTCGACAGCAGCGTATTTTTCCCGAGGTGGTGTTTTGTTCTTGTGCGTGTTACTGTTCGTGTTGTCATTTTTGTCCGTAAATGACACCTCGCGTCTTCAGTGCACTGTTGTTTTCCGCTTTGTCGAGCATGGCCGAGATCCCTGCGCTGTTCGGCCAGCGTCCCATCGTGCACCGCCATCAAAGGGCAGCTATGTACATCCCTTCATAGAAGCGTGAGTCGATCAATTTCAAACCCCCTCTCGCACAGCGATGACTGTTGGTCTGTTTGGGCAATAGGTTGGCTTTAACACTGGTAGACATGCCCATCATGGTTACCACCACCGTGGTTTTCGGTGTTCTGATCTATTTCCTGGTCAAACTACAGCAGACTGCCGGACAATTCTTGTGCGTCCTCTCATGACCTTCTCTGTTACGTTCTGGCCTGATGCGCTTGGAAGCTTGTTTTATCTGTTCCTGTTTACTATGTCTGTCACGATGCGAGCATGGTTCAGAGCTATTGCTGCCGCATTCAAGTCCGAAGCCACCGCGCAAGCTGTGTCTGGTCCGTGTCTTCTTTCTAGATCTGATTGGACGTTGCTGCTGATGTGTAGATGCTAGGCATTGTCCTTCTTGCGTTGGTCATTTATACGTGAGTGACAGCTAGCTACCCGAGGGGAATATTGTTGCTAAACATCATGCTACTCAGCGGTTACACGATCCCGAAGGCATCTATGATTGGCGCCTTGCGCTGGATATCCTACATTAATGTGCGCTTTTGCCATTCTTCGACACTCTCATTCACTCAACGTGCCGCACTTCTATCTTCGTAGCCTTTGAGATACGGATTTGAAGGTGTTGTAGCCAACGAGTTCCACACGCTGAATGGAACATGTGCATCTCTTGTGCCGTCCGGCCCGGGCTATGAAAGTGTGAGCCTGGCGAACCAAGTCTGCTCGACGGTTGGAGCCATCCCTGGGCAGAACTTTGTCGATGGAAACCGGTTCATTAAGCTCTCATATGCTTACTCCTTTTCGCACGTCTGGAGGGTCAGTGCCAGTTCATTTAAGTTCAGGGCAATGGCGTCCTTATTGACAATCTCTCGTGCCAGAACTGGGGCTTGGTGGTTGCCTTTGGGCTCGGCTTCATCGCTTTCTTGCTCATCTTCTCTGAATTCAACACCAAGACGTCTTCCGAAACAATGATGGTTCTTTTCAAGCGAGGCTCCAAGTCGACCGTGCTCAAGGAAGCCAATGGCGCGGTCTCGGACGAAGAAAAATCGCTCTCGGGCAAGACGCAGTCGGCGGGTGAGCATGATCCCAAGGAGACGGAGAAAGCGCTGGACGGGCATCAGCCGATGAAGCATGAATTCTCATGGTTGCATCTCAGCTACACCATTCCAGTTTCGGGAGGCCATCGGCGACTCCTGGACGATGTCTCAGGGTATGTGGCACCTGGTAAGCTGACGGCCTTAATGGGCGAGTCGGGAGCGGGAAAGGTGAGTGTTTTGGCGCGAGTTCTTTCTGTGCGATGTCTGGTGACGATTGCCTGATGTGTAGACAACGCTTCTGAATGCTCTTGCCGAGCGGGTGGACACTGGTGTCGTTACCGGCGATCGTTTCGTGAATGGTCAGGCTATTCCACCTGATTTTGCTGCCCAAACGTATGTGATGGTTTTGAGTTGTGCTCAATGAAACATCTCACTGTCTTCTTCAGTGGATATGTTCAGCAGATGGATACCCATGTGCCGACGGATACAGTTCGCGAAGCCCTGATGTTCTCTGCAATGACGCGTCAACCAATGTCTGTGCCTTACTCGGAAAAGAAAGCATAGTGAGTGAAAAGTAAACACATAGGATTTGGAGCCGTAATGAACGCCATGTTCTCAACAGTGTTGAAACCTGCTTAAAAATGTGCGGCCTTGAAGCGTTTGCCGATGCCGCGGTTGGGTCTCTCGGGGTCGAGCATCGTAAACGCACGACCATCGGCGTGGAACTGGCTGCAAAGGTACGTTCTGCCCTAATATCTAAGGCCTTTCCTCTATTGATCTTTCGCAATGCGTGGTCTAGCCCAAGTTGCTGTTGTTCTTGGACGAGCCTACGTCAGGTCTTGATTCTCAGAGCGCCTGGGCTATCATGTCATTCTTGAGGCAGCTTGCCGATCATGGGCAAGCTATCTTGTGCACGTACGTCTTGCTTTCAGCATTTTTGGTACCCAACTACGGCTGCTCATTACTGTCGCAGAATCCATCAGGTAGAGTCATCACGACTTCGCTGTCCTCGTCAGCAGTTGTGACTTTCCATCACAGCCCTCCGCCGAGTTGTTTCAAGTATTTGATAGGCTACTACTGCTCAGAAAAGGCGGACAAACAGTTTACTTCGGAGACATCGGATATCACGCTACCAAATTGATCAATTACTTCGAAAAGAACCATTCTCGTCGTTGCGGCCCAACAGAAAATCCGTACGTGCCTGCGTGTTTGTTTCATGAGGCAAAACTCATTGCGTCCCGTCTCATCCAGCGCTGAATTCATGTTGGACGTCATCGGTGCTGGTGCGACGGCTACCAGCGAACAAGACTGGTACGAATTTTTACATTATCCCATGACCGCACCGTATCTGTCTTGACGTGGCTGCTTAAGGCACACAATTTGGAAGGAGTCGCAAGAGGCCAAAGACGTGCAGGCGGAGCTCGAGGATATCCACTCCGAGGGCCGCAAACATCCACCAGTGCAAGCAGAATTCCCCAGCGAGTTTGCGACTCCATGGCCGAACCAGGTTTATCAGCTGCTTCAGCGTGGTGCTCGCGGGTTCTGGAGGGACCCAACGTATCTGATGTCAAAGCTGATTCTCAACATCTTTGCGGGTCTCTTCATCGGCGTTCGTCCATTTTACCTCATTGTGCTTCAGCCTCTGTATTGACACTCCATGCAGTTCACTTTCTTCAAGGCGAAATACACCCAGCAGGGAACGCAGAACAAACTTTTCGTAAGCCCAAGGCAAGTTCAAGCGCGCTTGCCCACTAATGCGGATGTTTGCAGTCTGTTTATATGGCAACTGTGCTTTCTGCGCCTCTCTCGAACCAAATTCAGGTCCCATTTCTCAAGATGCGAAATATTTACGAAATCCGCGAACGTCCTAGCAGGATATACAGCTGGACGGCACTGATAACAGCCCAGTTCTTGACGGAAGTCCCATGGAACATTCTCGGCTCCACATTGTTTTTCATCTGCTGGTACTGGACTGTCGCATACCCAACCTCAAGAGCAGGTTATACTTATCTTATGCTGGGCGTGCTTTATCCTTTCTATTATACCTCCTTCGCCCAAGCGGTGGCTGCCATGTCGCCTTCCCCGGAGATTGCAGCATTGTTGTTCTCAGTGCTATTTTCGTTCGTGCTTACATTGTGAGTTGCCTCGATGCTCTTGCTAGCGTTATAATGCACTGACGCGTGATGATAGCAATGGTGTGCTTCAGCCATTTCGCCAGCTTAATTGGTGGAAATGGATGTATGTTCTTTTTGTCCTTTCTTCCATGCCCAAGAAATCTCATAATGGACAAGGTACCATGTCTCGCCTTACACATACCTGATCGAGGGATTATTGGGTCAAGGTCCGAGATCATGAATCCTCATGCAATGTTCATTGACTTCGTTTACTCACGAGCCTCTCCCTAGCCATTGGTCATCAGCCTATCCACTGCTCGTCCGTGGAAGTGGTGACTTTGACTCCTCCATCTGGCCAGACCTGCGGAGATTATCTGCAAGCTTATATCAATCGCGCAGGAGGTTATTTGATCGATCCTTCGTCCACCTCATCCTGCCAGTTTTGCGCTTTTGCCACCACCGACCAATTTTTGGAAGCCAACTTCAACATCTTTTATTCCCATCACTGGCGGAATACAGGGTTTTTCTTCGTTTACATCGCGTTCAATGTACGTCCACGCCAGGTTTCCACGTTTTTGCCGCTGAGCTTTTGCCGTGCAGATTTCTGCGATCTTCTTCCTTACCTATATATTCCGTATTCGAACGGGTAGCATGATCGGTTCGCTGATACATAAGATACGCACTCCGAAAACGAAAAGTAATTAGTTGAGACTGGTAATTCAATTGGGACTTTGAGATGATTTTGAGTCCAGCCCATATGACTTTTCCGTGATGCGTTTGAGTGGGTTGCCCGGAGTTCTGACATCGTGGCGGTGGAAGTATGGAGGCCTAGGAAACACAAAATTTAAGCACCCGATTTTCTGGAACATCGCTGCCGGGAAAATTTTTCAGAGGTGGCAGCTCGCGTCATACTCAAACGCTAAAAAGAGTCAGTTGATTTTATGACGGGACTTGGGCGTCATTAGCACGATAAGCCAGGGAGTAATTGCATGGGATGATCAAAGCAAAGAACAAAATAAATATTGAGACCCGTAGGTCTACCACTCCGGGAAAGCGTGTCATCCTTGTGCAGGGGCCATGCTAATCTTCTCTGTATCGTTCCAATTTTTTCGTATGTCACCCCGAAGGGGACAATGTTCATTGGTGACAATGAGACAGTCAGCATCAGAGTTTTGCATTTTGTTCAGTTGACGGGTATGTTTGGTTGACAAGCTCTAGCCAAATTTTGACGTCAGATGCCAATACAACAAAACTCAAAAGGTATTAAAAAACTCAACTTGGGAGATTATGTACTCATGATGTTCCGTGAAGCAGAAAGGCACGCAGTTGGTAGGGAGGGTCACAATGGGAAGTTATACCTTCGTCAAAGGCGACAACAGAGTTTACCTTTATTTGGTTATGCCGAATGCTCGGCTCAATTCAAGTTGGGCGCAAAGCGACTTTCTGTCCAAAACCGTCTTCGCATGAGTTCTGACCGTAACGAACACCCCGACGTACAGAGCGAGTCCTCTGCATCACAGCAGAAAGATGCGGGACCGGATGAGAAAGGTACGTCCAAAGAATCAAGCCTTTTCGAACAGAAACCAGCGAGTACGTCACATTTCTTGTTTCGTGCCTGGATGCACCTAAATCGCTGCTCTCAACAGCTTCGCTCGACGCCTCAAAAGTGCGACATTACTCGTTTATGAAACTCATAGTAACTGAATTGGCTTCTCTGTAGATTGAACTAAAGGCCGAGGACCTATATGACAAAACGAAGATCGATTTGGAGCAGATTCCGATGGAGGACGTCTTCAAGCTGCTTCAGTGCGACGAAAATGGACTTTCACAGAAAGAAGCTGCCCGCCGTCTGAAGCTCTTCGGACCAAACAAGCTCTAGGTAGATGTGGATCATGCGCAGAGTACGCACCTTATGACTAGTCGGCTTCGGAGGACCTAGGCACTCGCAGAGCTCGGCAGAAAAGTTGAAATCGCTTGTAAGCCACGCCACACTGGACTAGCAGGTCATTGCCGTATAGCTCACTTACGGTTGTTTTTGGCTCACCCTCGATTCATGACAGAATCTTCTTCTGTCTGAGTGGCCCTAGTCAGTTCGTCCTCAATGGGAATGCAGGCGCTGAGAAGGACATTCTTTCATTGCCCTTCCATTACGTGGATAGATAATCCAGTACCGAAAGAAAGCCTTCAGTGCAGATAAGCCTGAAGGAATATAAAGCCACTTTCAAAGCTCATCACCAGCATACGACCTCTGCATCCGTGTTTCAATTCCCCCGATGTTAATTCGTGCGATTGTTATTGGCGTTCTCTGCATACTTTCAGAGAACGTCTCTGCCAGACTGAGCCTATCGATGTTTTCGGTACTCCGCATTTCCGTCTACGCCTCCATGTCTTTTGCCGACAGCGATATTTCAGGCTTAAAAACCGCGCAAGATGCGGACGACTTACGAGTCAATGCCATAATCACCAACACCGGGGATGAAGCGTTGCGGCTTTTGAACAAGCCGGGCAGTCCTGTGATTGACTCTATGTCGCACACATTCGTGGTCAACCGCCCTGAACAACTCAAGCTCGAGCCCGTCTTTCATCGGTTATCACGTAAGTGGACCCTCTCCTTCCAGGATTACCTGCATGCCGACACTGATGTGCTTGGTCAGGTACATTACCTCTTGGACAAGGCTCTGGCAACCAGGGACTTTACTAGTCTGGCTGTGGGCGAGACAGTCAGAGTGACGCACCATCGCAAGTCTTCGCTTTGCTCACCTTGTTAGGAGGCTGATGGTTAATGCTTAGTGTCTGCCGCTTACGATTTCTCGAGCACCGGAAGTGGATGGTATCGGGTCCAGGCGAATGGTGCATTTTACCATTTACAGACTGATGATTCGGTCATACGACTGGATGCGAGCACGGGAGCGCCACATACCTTCTTCCTCGAAAAGGCCGCAACAGCCAGAGCGTATCATCCCTCGGCACCCAAAGCGAAACCTTGTTCCAAGGACTTGCTCACGCCCTGGAAAAGGCCGCTTTCGGAGCGCAAGATTTGGTTCAGAAAAGCTACGGGTGTGTTGCCCTCATCTTACTGACGTTTTAATCCCATTCCAATTCATCCGTCAGGCTGCTTATCAAAAGCCAGAACACCCCGCGTTACAGAAAGTGGTTTGGAAAGGTCGATCCGGTTCGATACCAGACCGTCCTGAAGGCATACGGGAGCATGTCGGAAATCTCATTCGCGGCGCTGAAGTACATCTGCGAACCCGTGACCGAAACCCGTTGCTCCAATGCAGCCGCCTATGTCGCACCCAACAAGTTGAGCTCCTAAAACTGCACATCACTGAACATAGACCTGACATGAATGCTTTGCTTTCAGTTTTCCGAACATACACATATGTCCTTCGTTTTTGGACTTCCAGGCCGAAGGCCCTAATCCGCAGGCAGACGTCCTTATCCACGAGGTCTCTCACTTCACTCAGACCGTCCCGCCTACTGGCACGTTTGATTACGAGTACAGACGGAACGGCAGCCTGAGCCTCGCAAGGACCAGTCCAGACAAAGCCGTATATAATGCTGGATCTTATTACTATTATTCCGAGAACCCATAATCAAGTATTGTATTCTACGTAGTAGGAGATGTCTTGTTGAAATTACGATACTCACTTCGGACTGCCCATGACTCTAGCTTATGAGGATCAAAGCCGCCGGTTCACTCAACGGCATCTAACACAAAATCAATGTTTACCTAGACTACAAAGTATCACTACAGATGGCACGATACAGTACACAGCGGCTCTAGCATTGCCTACGTTCTCTCTCTAATGCATGGAACTCGGCGCTATAGTAGTTAGTGACTTCCCATCCAGATGGTTTCGTGCCGAACGACACCATGGTATGAAGACCGTTCCTCTCATCCAAACCCCTGTGTGAACTGTAGACAAAATGAATGTCAGTTAAAATAATGATGCAGAGGGCCTATTACGCACTTCGCACGGGACAAAGCATCCGTCATCCATGTGTCTGGACTGGGCTTGCCTGCGTCGTGAAGGAATCGTTCTGTGGCTCGAGCCGTCTCCCAATCGTTGATGCTGAAGTGGTCCATAAAGAAGTAGATCTGGTGGCAAACTGTTGTCAACGAAGCAAACGCCCAGAACAGGAAACGGAATGTTACCTTGGGATAGGGAACTGGCTCCCCAACGAAGAACTCGTAGTAGTACATGATGCGCACCTCCTTTCTGGGTACGTGGCTGATATCTTCGCTTGCGGAGCTATTGCGGTTCAAAATGAACTCTGAATCGTCGTCCTTGATGTACGGGAAAAGGTAATTGATGAACTTTCTGAAGTTCTTCATGGCTTCGTCGACACGTGGTCCTTTCAACCTGCCTCCAAGTGTCATGTCCCGAATAATGGCCTTGAGTGATAACTTGGGTGTTACTGTGTAGATCTATTCACGACGGTCGGTCACCCAGACAGATGAAACGCGAATATAAAACAACAAACCTTTAGTCTGTTCTTGTCTGGTTTGACAAGGTCAACGGCAATCATGACGAACGCTTGCCCTGCATCCTTTCCGTCTTGAGTGAGATAGTCGTACAAAATTCGGTATGGTCGTTCGAGGGATGGATGAAGGGCCTTTAAGAGAGGCACAAAGCAATCCCAATTGTTGGTCAATCGGCATGCTGTGACTGTCGTGGAGAGCTTTGCTTCCGCCGTGGGAGAAGGGGGAGGAATGTAGTACTTTTTCAGCATGATTATACCGGAGGGCTCCATGTCAAAAGCTGGAAGGGCATGACGTTCAACCAGAGGCGCGATTTGGTTAAATTAGCATTCCCACCAATGAAATAAGTATTGCCTGCGACAACTTCTTCGGTGCTTTCAATGTCCGGGAAAAGCCACTTGTCCAGCTCATCTTTCCAAACCTTGCCGTTCGTGTCGCGCTTGATGAGGCCAAGACCGCCTTCATCACTCCACAACCATTCTAGCACAGCGCCGCCAGCCAATCGGTGGCCTGTTTCCGGATGGAATAGATCAATCGTGAAGCGAAGGCGAAAGTTTGACTCGTCCGAGGGGTCCGAATCACGGGGAACGGCCCACGAAAATTCGACGGTGGATCCATCCGAAGTACATTCGATGGTGTAGTCCGGATGCTGCTGGAGCGTAGGGGTGCCCATGAGGCCTCCAAGACGCGCCCACCAGAACTGAAGCGAAATATTAGACAACTTATGGGACTGAAGGTAGAGAGGTTCATACCAAGAGGTGACTTGTTTGAGAGCGAATAGGATACTTCGCTGACGCCAGCTGGGACGCCAATGTACGAGCTCCACGTTCCCAGTAGAACTTTGACTGAGACGAGAGCGTTGGCAACACCTAAATCGAATCATACATCAGCCATGTCCTAATCTCAATCGCTCAAGACCTTACCTCCGTCAAAATATCATAAACCTCTAAGCCTTGGCTAGGCTTGAAGTCCGGGCCGATCCTCTTTAGTTCATAGGCATCACCTACAAGATTAGAAGCCACAGCGAGCACGTCTCCTACGAGTGAACCATCGGAGGTGCCGTTGGTCGTTACTGAACGACTTGTGGCTTTAGAAATTTGAGCTGATGATGTACCATTAATCCATGGTCCAATTCAGATCGGCTCCAGTTAACGTACCAAAGTACTGCCCATTTTTCCAGAGTTGAGAGTAAGAGATTTGTGGGACGTTGCTCATAGCTGTAGAGGGAGTTCAGTTCGCTCAAAGGCACTGCAAGAAACCAGAATGCCAGGGCCTTTTATCCTCCTGCCAGCCGGGAATGGCTCCACTGCATACTTGAAAGCCGTGGGCGGGTCGCATGAGGAATACCTCCATGTAGTTGAGCTCATTGCAATAACAAGACAACGTAAGTTGAGAATTTTCGAACATCCCCGTTTCATCTAGGGCGGCGCAAGTTGCCTTTTCGGAAGCGCCTCTGGTCGCCGCCGTCAGACCTGAGAGTTATCAGAGTGGTTATTAGAACAAAGACCTGGTGGTATTCGGGAGAGGTCCTTGACCCTTACAGACGAGCTTCCGGTTTCCAAGTGCAGATACGATCTACGCGTATTTCCCTCTCTTCCGATCGCTCTCAGGACAGCAGTAATGACCCTAGCCAAAAAATGGGATGCGCCTTTGATAGACCATCTTCATTACCGGGGACTAATTTGCGACAAGTTGTCAGACGAAGCCATGTCCTTTGTTCGTAGATAGATAGATGGGCTAGACTGGCAGGTTGGAATTCCATGGATGCTGTAGCTGAAGACTCAAAGCATATATCCCCGAGAACGACTTATGATAAGGTTGGAATAGATATTCCATAATTGGCGAAGGGCAGAAGTTTTCCTGCTGGTCTACCACTGAAATGTCCGGAAAATTTGGTAGAATTAGGCAATGGCGTGCAAACAGTCAAAACCTCTTTACCTGGGTCCGCATAGACCGACCTCAGATTCATAGATCAGAGTAGGCTCCAATCACCATCTATACACCAGATATTAATTCTCCAGACGGAACATGCCTGAAATGAGATAGCTGCATTCGCTCAGTGGACTACTGGTCATGGTGGCTGACCCGCAGTCAGCCAGCATTTGGTAGGATGTGGGATTCTCGACGAAGTTCTAGAGACCTGAGTGCGGAACGAGCAATGTATTGAAGTAGTGTTCTTCATGGAAATCACCATCAGGTTAGGGCTCACGCAGGATTGCAAAATTTTACTCACCTACCTACGCAGGGCCACATAGCTTTCGTCGCCGCAGATCGACTAACCTGAAGGGATCGCATGTGTTGGCCTAGTTAGTATCAGACTGAGTGACTCGCGCAAAACGGTAGATAGCAGTGTCATAATCGTCATCATCGGACCTACTCGACAGAATCAACGGAGGTATCTACACCGGGACGTCTAAGTTTATGGGTTATCGTCTTTCCGATCAGACCACGGGAACGGTGACTGCAAATACAAGAAACTTGACAATCAAGGAATAATGTACCACGTGAAAAAGCAGGTCACTGGTACCTGAAAACTGTTCATTGCCCCGACACGACCAATTACACCTGTCGGACTATCTTGAAATTTGTTCGGGAGTAGTAGAAGAGCGAGTTGCAATACACCGCCGGTCGCGTCCCTGCAGAATTCCGCGAATACACGCATTCAAGAAGAAAAAAGCAGAAAGGTACTCTTCTCGTGCTAAAAACAAAAACAAGGCAGAACTTGAATACACAAGATTGTGATCTGGTGTTTGCACATATATTGGCTTGTAGGTTGATATGGATCCATCAAATGCTACGACACGAGCTTGCAGACGGTTTCGGAACTATGCGCCCGAAACTTTTCAATAGAGACAGTACCTTCTAAATACTCTACCCCTCTCACGACCGTCTCACCCCTGCTCTTTTCCCAATGGCAGACTGGTGCCACGATTCCATAGGTTCACAGCGTTCAACGGAATCTGCCATTGCAAATAAGAGAGGATACGAATATGGGGATGCAGGTCTGGCGGTGGCAAGGTCGCCACACAACCATCCCCGTTGATATGCTAGAATAGAACAATGTGGTGTATGTTCTTGGAGCAATGCAACTCACCGAACTGCGGACCTCCTCCAAAAGTTCTCCTTAAATTCAAAAGCATTCATCACTATATATTCGCCGATGCGCCACTATAATCAGCCATAAGGATTGAATCAATAAGGACGAATATCACTTACGAGAGGATATGACAGCGGTATCCTTTCCGACGTGTCGCAGGCCGCCTAGTGGATATGGGGCGCGTCAACGGCGACAGTTCAAAATGGCGCGATGTCGAAAGAAGAAAGTATGGCTGGCTATGCAAGATCAGTTAATTTATCGCATCTACTGTTACGTTATCAAACTTGTGAAGCCGAAAATGAAAGCCGCTTGGGTGGCGGCGGCGCCTCCTGCAAGACTTGCCCCTTCAGCCTCGCTCTCTTTCTTGTTTTCATGAAATATCAGTGGCCGGTAAAATGTTTATTGAACTGCATCTATTTAGCTACTATGCCATTCTACCAATGTGTTACTCCCTGTGTTCGTGATACTAATAGAAAAAAAGACGAGAAATAGAACGCAACATGTAGTCTCACGTGAAGCCCATCATAAAATCATGAATGATAGCGATGATGTTTCAGCGTCATATATGAGGATAGATGAAGACTGAGAACATGAATAAATCCGATGAATCTGGGCTGTTGCGATGCGGAGAAATGTAGTCATTAAGAAATATCAACTTAGAAAACGGAAAGCGCGCAATGGAGGCGTGAGGGAGGTGAACCTGGTACCTCATGTTGCTTTTCCAAGTAAAGTGGGGGAAAAAGTAGTCTGACAACTTCACAGTTTCGACCCATCGACGGGCGCAGATGACGGGCCGATATCGGCTTTGGGCTGCCCCACATCGACTAGTTCGACCTTCGCTCCGTCCGCTTTGACAAGCTCGAGCATAGAGTCGACGATTTCTTGGGGAGCAGTCACATGCCAGCTCGCCAGCGTCCTTTTGCCGCTGTGCCCGACTGCGGTCGTGAATACACCCTCTGGCTTTATTTTGAGCTCGACTTTCGGGAAGGACGATGTCGATGAAGAGGAAGATGACGATGAAAGGGGTGGAGAATAGTCATCACCGTCTACCAGGGTAACGGATAGGGGGGCTTCCATCAGCACCGGGGTACCCGAAGACGGCGTCGATGTGGACGATGGGTCAGACGCATTTCCATTAGGAGGTTGCAGGAGTAATGCGCGGAACATGTCTTCATCCGTCTAGAAGGATAAGGGTATTCAGTCATGCATTCACTGATGCGTGAAACATATCAAACACGACCAACTTTATCATCACCAGCGCAGAAGACAAACTCAGCGTCAGGATTCTGATACAGAATTCTCTTGACGATTTCTCCTTTATTGACTGCGATGGGTCGCACTTCGAGATTCTTCTTGCCCACCAGCACTAATATGCACGAGGGGAATGGTAAGAAATCCCTGTCCAAGAGGCCGGAGGTCTCCATGACGCGGTAACACACCTTCAATAGGCCTCTTGTGTGCTAAGTTGTTTTCTAGCAAATCTTGGCATTGTCTACATTGGAATTGTCTATGGGTGGCCAAATACGTTGAGCTGCATGAAATGGTTTGCGAGGCCGCTAAAGGAAGAAGCTCACCCCCATTCAGGATCAGCGCTTCTGTAGTGCCAGGTAATCGAACTCTTCTTGACCTCTATCGCACTTCCAGTTGTTCTCTTATAGATGAGATTATAAAGACAAAACAACCTAGATTCGGAGAAAAAGAGACGCACCTCTGTATAGTACCTGAAGACCTCCCCGACCTCCCCCATCCAACTCATGTCCAATTTCTCAGTGAAGTTGCGCCAAACCTTTTCACCTCGTTCCCGCATGAAGCCGCCATGCTCTGCGCTGAAACCGACATTCGCCAATACACTACCCAAATGCTTCTCTAAAAAGTCGGCGTCGCGACCGGAGATGATGTAAACCACATTTTTCGGATCCGAAGAGAGAGCCTTAAGCATCGACAGCGTTTGAGCTGAGGGTACGGCGGCCGACGGCGTTTTAACAATAGGAGAAAGCGTTCCCTGATCGGTGAGGTCAGAAAACAAAAGAACGTCACAGCCGAGACCAGGAAACTGACGTCATAATCGAACAAGAATAGTCTTTTTCTGGCACTTTGATACTTCCATACCATGTCGTCTACTGGCAGATACGGCGTCTGTCTCGCTTGTCCCTGTCCGTCCATGAGGCCTAGAAGCATCTTGACGAGGAGTGCAGCCCAAGTATGAGACGTGTGCGTTGTAACCATTTTGTACAGCTTCTCTTGTCTAATTGCCTTCTCGTCTTGCCCCATGAGAAGACCCCGGTTGATCGCCGCTGCAACATCCTAATATTGCAGTCAATAGAGGCATGCATGGCTAGCCTGAACGCGGATACGTACGCCCAAGTCCCAAGGATTTACCAGCAATGCGTCTTCCATGTTCTTACTGATGCCCATAAACTCGCTGAGGACTAGCGGGGACTGATTCGTCTTGCTCTGTGCAATAACAAATTCCATGCTTGTTGTGTTCATCCCATCCCGGAGAGGAGTGATAACGGCCAAGTCTGCGACGCTCAGCAGCGCGTAAAATTCATCCTTTTTGAGTGTCTGGTGGCTGCAGAACGATGCTCTGTTAGAGTACCCTGATTGTGCAGGATAACGACGTACTAATGATGCACGGGAATGAAGTCAAGGCTTCCATATTCGCCGTTAATATGGGCTACAAGTTCGCTGATCGCCCTCTCGAGCTTCGGAGAGTCGGAGAGGGCAGGAGAGGTAACTTGAATCAAGACGACATTTCCAATCCACTCTGGATAGTCCTGAAGAAGTTTTTCGAATGCTCGAAGCTGGGAGGAATAAGGAACCTGGACAAATATTGCGCATATATGCGGAATACCTTCTGCAATACGCCCTTGACGACGTCCAGCTTATCTCTTCCTACAATTATCTTCTTGCCTTCATAAAGAGCGCGAAGAGCTTCGAGCTTAGGCTGAATACCAGGTCTCATTCTATCGCGAACATAAATCAGTAAGTTCCAATGAAAATGGGAGAAACAGACATGTCTCTGCCAACCCGCTCCGCATCTACGCCGACTGGACAATGCATGACATTGGTGATATGTCCTTCGACGTCAATTCCACGCGACGTGCTCTCGTATCCGCAGACCCGGATGCATGTAGAGATGAAGTGCCGCGCATAGGAATACGTCTATGACGGCGGGCATGAAACCGATGAACATCTTGTAAAGTCAGTTAAGCATACCTGGAAGCAAACAAGATCCGCGCCAAGCATTCCGTCCAAAATCTCCTTGCGCCCTGGACGACGTCAGGTGTGAGGTTAAGATAGGGAAGGAATGTACGAACGAGGAAGACATCTAAAGATTTCGCTGCTTGGAAAAGGCGTGTGTACGAACAGACCCAAGGTCGCATCCGGAATTGATTCTCGTACAAGCCTAATTAGAGTTGAAGGGCGTAAAGCTCGGACCCTGGGGAACGTAAGAGCGAAAAGCACGTACTTTGGCACAAGCAAGAGATGGTAATCATGTACCCAGATGAGATCGCCAGGCCGATAGACCTCGGCTATCTTTCGCGCAAAGGCAGCGTTAGCGGATTCATAGAAAGGATAATGCGAGTCGGCGGATGCATATTCAGTCGCGACATCCTGCCAGAGAAGATAGTGGAATAAGGGCCAGAGAACTAATAACGTGGGTGAACATTAATCATTCGCCGAGAGCATCGGAAGGCGATGAATGTCTCACTCTGCTTGCAGTACCCGTCGTAATGTCCGTGAGCTACCTTGTCGTCCAACCAGACCGGGACATACGTTGTCTTGCGCTCGTCGTCCGGATCGCTCTCCTTGGGCTGGTACGTCTTCAGCGCCTCCTCCAAAGCTGCGCGGTCCGCGTCCGTGATGGAGTCAGAAGATACGCGCTCGCTCGGGTTTGGGGAGAGGATATCGCCCGTCCAGCCGACGATGAGCTGCTCATGTGTCGACGACAGCGACCGTATGCCAGATATCATGGCTGCATGGCCGTACCGAGGCGCGAGCGTCCACGCAGGAACGGGCGCAGCACGCTCCTGAGCGATAGAGGCAGGCCGCTGCGCACTTTGAGCATCAACGCTTGGCTGGGGCTCCTGCTGTTCCTGAAATGGGTCGGCGGGCTTGGTTGGAGGAGTCGGCGGCGGGCTAAGCATTCCCACACGGGAGTTGAGGGTAGCTGTGATAGGGAGATAGTGGCATATATGAAGAACCCTTCCTGAAAGCGGGATGCCGGCTGCGCGGTGGTGCTGTTCGAGGGCGCAGATATCGTCTCTGACGGTGGCGATGTCGATGTCGTCGCCTTGGCGGGTGTAGGGGTCAGCGAAGGAGTCCATGGAGAAGGAGGGAGTGGACGGTTGACGGTGCAAAAATCAGCGGAGCCCAGCGGCTACTTATAGCTCACCATTTTTTCGTCATATCGCGCCCGTTTTGGAAACTGCACTGCTATCACCATCTCCATCGTCCCCTTTTGGATGTGCACGTGCATACTTGCCTTTTCTGGCTTCACCTCCTAATCGACGACTGTCTGCTGCCACGAATGACTTCAGAAGTGTCGACACGATGATAGTGCGGATCAACCTCGACAATCCGCCATGTCACAGTCCAGGCGCGGGGCGCATGCGTTCGCCAATCCCTGAAACTGAGCTCATAATCCGTCTGATGGTCCAGACCGTAGCAGGTGACATCTACACCGGCTAAATCATCTTTAACCAAAGTCTTACACAGAAATTCATCTTGAATTTTAGCAGCAACAAGATACGAAGAATCAAATAATGTGAGCACAAAAGAATCAAGGGGAGCTTTTAGGGCGGGCGTCCTCGTCTCGGTCGCCAGTCAGATTGAGCACAAATGCAACAGGACATAACAAATAACAGGTATGGGGTGAGTATAGCGAAATTAGGCCATGTCGGACTGCATGGGTGCAATCTGACCGCCCTTCGCGGCCGTAGGCGTGAATGTGTGCCAGCGATCATTAAACCGGACATCTTCACAGGGTGACGAAAATCAGCCATCACCAGACAGGCAACAGTTATGGAAAAAACACACCTAAGGGACGTCCACCATACATGTACTGTTGGAACTTGGCTGTGATGTGGCAAGTTAGAAAGCGGTATTGGAAAGGCAAGACAAAATGGCGCTTGCCGATTGCAGTCTCAGCCTCTGCAACCTGCGAGAACTGAACGACACCACATCCCTTCGAGCGCGTGCCATCGAACAGAATTTCCGCCAGTTCGACCTGGCCAGTCGTTTCAAACAACTCGACTAGGTCCTCATTTGCAGTGGACCAAGGAAGCTGAAAATGGAAAAACGTTGAACAAAAACACCCTACATCTCGCATGCGAGGGGACGCACATTGCGGACCATGATCTGCTGACTCGGTTCAGGTTCAGCATAGCCGCCAGGGTACCCTCCGACGGCGCCAAATCCTCCATTATAGCCATCCATTCTCAATCCGCTACCCTGCTGATCAGGACCAGAATAGTCGGCGTAAAGATCCTGATTAGAGAAATCGCGGCCAGCACCCGCCTGTGCTCCAAATCCACCGCGGAATCCGCCTCGGAATCCGCCCCTGAATCCTCCACGTCCCCCAAATCCACGAGGACCGCCTCGGAATCCTCCACGGTAACTACCAGGGCCTGAAAGACCAGCATACCGGTCCTGTAGGGCATTGAGCGAGAAAAGCGTTTTAATGCAAGAATGATCGAACCTCTCGAACTTCAAGCGTGCGTCCGTACCAATCAAAACCGTGGTACATGTCTAGAGAACAAAATTAGCAATGCAGTCAAGTGACGCGTGAGGCAACTCACTGATGGCTTGCTGGGCGTCTTTGGAGGTCTCGAACACAACAGTGCCCGATCCCTTGGGACGACCATCGGCACCAATGTTTATATCAGCTCTTATGATGTTCCCGGCAGAGCGGAAAAGGTCTTTGAGATCCTGCCATCCGGCTTGATAAGGCAACTACAAAGAATACGTCAGCTTCGGTCGAGATTCAACTTGCCGATGCCGACTCACGTTTCCGACGTAAAGTTGGTTGCCGGGATTGGTATGAGACCCAAAGAAGTTGTGCGAAGGAGGACGGGGCGGAGGTTGTGCGTGCAGACCTTGACCCGCCATTGCCATTCCAATTTTACCTGGAACTGGAGTTGCACCAAACCGAGCTTCATTTTCCCGGTCCTAATCAAACGAGGTCAACGTGGGCTGGAGGGTGGAATGAGAAACAATGAAGCCAAACCTCTCTGATGAAGACGGGCCGACCAAGCAGAGGCTGCTCGGATAATTCACGGATAGCACGTTGGGCATCTTCTGGCGAAGCGAACTCGACAATGCTTGGATATAAAAGTCAGATAAAATGTCATATGAGCATTCAACCTGCCAACACTTACCCACACCCCTTGGACACACCAGTCGGCGTTACGAGAACTTCGGCGAACAAGACCTCACCAGCTGCCGTCCCCAAAAAAAGAGAAAAAAAATCCCATCAATATCCTCGACGCAACGACTCGGACCAAATTCCATCAGTGAGAAAAACCAAAAGAAACGAGCTCTTCCTCGTCCAAATACTCGAGCTCCGCCACATCGGGATCCTCGCTCGCCGTGACGAGTGCCACGGGGGGTTTCAACGCGCAGGAACATCGGCCAACTCATGCCCATCTCACGACGACCACTCTTTCCCGCCCTTGGGACAAGACGCAAGCCATTCCCCACTAACAGCGAACTCCTCAAAGGTCATCTATGATCAGCCCTCCTCGCAACCCCCCGATGGCGGCCAATGTTTGAAAAGTGAAACAAAAAAGCTGATTCTGAGATATCCCCAACCCACCTCCCCTCATAAATTCCATAAGATCGCGATAGCGGACGTCGTAGCTGAGGTTGCCGACATAGACACGGTTTTCTCTCTTGCTGATTTTCGCGAACTCAACGGCTTCTTCGTGATCGGCGTTCATGGGGCCACCGAGCGACCGAGCAAACGCCTCGGCCGGTTTGCGGTCGCGAGACCTGGAGCGCGAACGCGAGCGAGTGTGAGAGCGAGAACGAGACCTAGAACGACGACGAGAGCGGCGGGGAGAGGCAGAACGGCGCCTGGAGCGCGAGCGACTTCTGCTGCGGGAGCGCTTCCGTCGCTGCAAATGAGTGAGGACTCAGGGTAGGATATATAAGCGCCAACAACATACGTCGCTACCGTTGCGCCTTTCAGGCTCCCAATGATCGCCACCACCTCTCCTAGACCGACCTTACAGGACACATATGTGAGTGTTTAATCGTCTACGAGCCGTTAAACATCTCATACCGGAATCCCTCCTATCGCGGTCGCGGTCCCTTTCCTTGTCTCTCTCCCGTCTATCCTTATCACGATCATAGTCGCGATCTCTGTCCTTGTCACGGTCGTAGTCGCGATCCCTGTCTCTCTCCCTATCCCGCTCTCTATCTCTGCTTGACGGGGCCATCCCCTTCTCCTCATTGTCGTCCTTGTTCTTCATATCAACGTCCATTTTGCGGCAGCTTTTCTACGTTTTGTTCGAATTTGAGTACTTTCAGTTCGCAAAAGTTGCGGCGGTATGACGGAGCACAGTGGCGAGACAGAGAGAAACGCTGAGAAACCACGTCTCAGAAAAACGCCAGCAATATTTTTGCGCGTGGGAATGTCGGACTTTGAACTTCCCTAGAGTTATGTCATCATTCAGCGCTTCACACCCTCTCGAGCCTCATTAATCATCCTGGACTGTGAATACTTCCGACGCCTTGAACCTCAAGCTGTTGAAATGTCGAGTCGGACGCAGACACAAATTATAGCAGATTTCTATCTATTGCTCGCAGGGAACTGGACTTGCCAAAGACGCAGAGGATCTGCCTTCAGGGAGTAAAGGCCGGATGACCCTCAGTGTCTGTTTCTCTGTGGGCCATTTCGCTAGGCGGTGCAGGGCATCTAGGCTACTCATCCTGATCAACGCCATACAGGCAAGAAGCTTGGTTTTTCTTCGCTGCCATCGGCCTTGTCAGCATATTTGCATATATTTGCGTCAAGAATAAGGGCAACCTTGTCCTCCATGCGTCTTTTGCGTCCGAAATGGTGACCTTGTCTTCAGATAACATGCCCTTATTCCACTAGAAGCGCATTTACCTGCATCCCCAGACCTTGTAACTACAGATGGATGTGCAACTAGGCTGGCTAAGCCTTTCTCGTTCTTTCTGGCCAAATAATCTCCTTTTGGCATCATTCTAGCTTGAAGAGGGTTGTAAGTGGTTTTTCGCGTATGCAAGGCCACTATCTTAGCATAGGCTTTCCTAACGACATTGTACTTCGGCTGTCTACGCGCCGTTATGTATGGACTATCGCAACATCATGTTCTGGTTGACGACCTTGTCCACTAGGCTCTGCTCTGAGGAGATTCTGCGTTGTTCTGTTTTAACAGAAATACCCCGGCCGATGAGCTCTTCCAATGTCTCCGTCCTTCCCCGGTCATAGACTCTTCTCCCATGGGCAACGAGCAATCCATCGCACCACGAACGCCACCACGGGGTCCTCGAGGGAGGAGGAGGGACATCGTCCTACCTCACGAACAACCACCATTCGATCCCTTAGTAGCGCTAATCCATTGGATCAAAGAGCGCATTCCTGAACCAATTCCATCCGTTTTCCGCAAATCTCCAGTCGAGTTAGCCTCAGATTACGCCCAGGCGAAATCTGGCCTTTCTCGTCATATGAGATCTAAATTCAGAGATGCCGATTTGCCAGAAGGGTGCGATATGCACAATGTTTCCTAGAATCTCTTTTTTAGATCGATTTCCCGTCTTATTTCTCGTTTTTATCTGCTACTGACGTTGGGTTTCAACAGGCACATCCGAATTCACTTTCATCTCTCGATTGACTCGTTGATGCGACATGACCAGAGCCCCCACATGACGGCTGTCGTACCTCTGGAACCATCGGGCGAGCTAGATCTCAAGAAAGTCAGAAAAGTCTGGAACCTCGAGACGTGTACTGTACGTATATCATTTTCCTAGTTACGACGTGTCATGACATGCGCATTTTAAGCCCGTAGATCCCATGCGCTGGAAGGTGTTTGTTCCGGGCCAAGGAGAGCGCCTCTCGCCTCTGGCCGTGCATATACTATCTCAGTACTACGGTGCCATAAAATTTATAGGTATGTCTTCTTCTGTATCAAGCTCGTTTCTGATTAGATGGCGCATGCGCCCATAGAACCTTCTGTGTCTCCCGCGACGGCTACTAAGCGGTCCATCCGGACCGGGATCATCATCATGACATCCTCTTCTTATCACTCGCTCTTCCTCAAACCGCTCAGGTTCCTCAGATTCCGCACGCGTCTAGGGAGATGGATAGATACCTCAATATCAACGTCTGTCACTCTGCGGTGGCAACTCGACCGATGGGCGGACGATCACCAGGAGATGGTCACCTTCTTCAAAGCTCTTCTAATCTTTGCATCGATACTGTACTGCTTGTCGTTGCTGTCCGGCTTCATAGAGCGAGGCTCGGACAAGGTGCTCTTCGAGATGATTTGGAGACTTCTGACAGAGTAGACAATCATTGGCGTCCCCTTTCCTGATTGCGTTCTTATGTTTTATTTTTTTTTTAAGTCTCCTATCCTCGTATGCCGACAATATGCCTATGACTTATGCGCCGCCATCCATTTTCATATTATATTTCTCTGGTTATATTCTGTACAGTAGTTCCTCCGCTTGTCTATGCGATCATTTGCTTTCATCCTCGACTTGAACTGGTCAAGCGGGTCAACATCAATACTTACATAAACAACTTCAACAGGTTTAGGCGATGCCTGCCAGCAGTCATTCATCCTTCACGGTCTAGGGATGAAAAACCAATGAAGCCAAACCCTCGAACCAGCCGAACTAGATTTCACCGGGACAAGGAAACGGCTAGAAAATGCACTTGACTGCCAGCGTAATTATGTTTTCTGCATCGAGTCCGCGCTTTATTTGTGTAGGTGGATGATATTAATGATGTACTACGATAAGTCCTGAGAATTTTCTTTAGCCTGTTTATCGCCACTCGGCGCCATCGCCCTTTGGAAAGCTCCCAGGTACGTGTTTCTCGGAGTTCCTGTCAGGCCAGGCGCCTCATCTGCGCCACGGCTTTACTAAAGTATTGCCTACTCGGTCAATCCCGTTGTGCGGACTGAACGGTTGGTCACCGTCGAGAACGGAAAACCCGCTTGACTGCTGGCTGCGAAGCAAATGGCAAGCATTCTTGGCGGTCCAACAGCCTTCAAGCTTTGGATTGATGAGTTGTGCGACGGCAGCCTGAGATGTGGACGCTTCTCTTGAGCACGTGGACTGACTGGTCAATCGAAGTCTCCCAGCCGTTGAGCCGAGCAAACCGCAGCTTTATAAGATAGTCCGCCATGGCATCCCCTCCGTCTAGCTTTCGTTCGTCCCCATTGTCAGCAGTGCGCAAGCGAAGCCATCCGCCATTCGACGAACAGTGAGGTGACCTCATCTCATTTACCGACGGGACTCTGAGGATACCTCGGGTTGGAGCTCATTGTATCGGATTCAGCGACCACCACGACGCGTGATGGGCATCGAGGACCCAGAGCTGTTTCGCCAAGTGGTGATCGATCAGTTCAGCACTAATTACATGTCTGGTGAAATTGTGACCGTTGTGCCCGACTTTGGAACCAACGCTTACAGATATTTCTATGAAGTCGCAGCTCTGGCCGTCGTGGTGTATGATCATGTCATAACCCTTCGAGACGAGGTCCATCCAGCGACGATATGCGTGTCCGAACTCAAATCTCATATAATGCTCAGGTCGAACACATATGGAACAGCAAGTGGAGCCTTATGAAAATCGTTTATGTATGCGCATATATCTATCTCTTGCCGCGTATTCTGATGTATGCTTCTCCAATCTAGCTTTGGGTGAGGCTACGCAGATATTTCGTTGTCGATATTCCTAACATTCGACCTCAGAATCGCTATTTTGGGCTTTACAATCAAGCGTAGGCAACTTGATTTTTTACGCTATCTGGTTGAGGGCTTGATCTATTTCATCGTATTAGCTTTAATGCATCGAGTTGAGTGTCCGTCACGGTGTACGTTTCCTTCGATGTACTCAATCTGCGGTTTTCAGTTCGACGCGTTGGATGAAAACAGATGAGGTGAATGTCCTCGCGCGGCTTGGTTATCGCTTTGAACTCATATTTCCTTCCATCATCTAGATGTTAACATTCAGATGCTTAGGTACCCGTGACCAACTGACAAAAAATTAAGATGCAACACCTACCTGCAAGTGAGTAACAACACCCCTGGGATCGTAAACCTGTCCAACCCTTGTCAGATCCTAGGTGTAAATGCCACAATAGTCATATCTACAGTGGATTTTGTCTTGATGTACAGGCAAGAAATGTTGTGATTTGGTTATCCCAAAACCCGCGTCTCACCGTCTTCAACAGAGTGTGGATTTTATACGAAAGATCGAAAATACTGCTTTATTGTATGTTTCCACTTCTCATTGGTAGGCAATACCTTTCATATCGGACGCTTGTCCTCAAGGACTAATATGGTGTCCCAGCCGAGGCATTCACTATGTAAGAAGTGACTTCGAAGGAAGGACTGAAGATGCTCATGCAAGATATGGCAGGACGTTTGTCGAAGCCTTCACTGTCACGCGATTACCCGTGAGCCCCAGTCAGAAACCCGGAAATTATGGTGAATTTGTATGTATTGTATTGTATTAGCTATATCCTAATGTAAAAAATCTTAAAAGCCAGCCACTTTATATATCGTCAGATATTACCATACATTTTCTTGTGTTGAGATGTAGCTAATTCATAGAAATACCTCACAATATATGACAAGGCTGTCCAGTCGTGCATTTCATTTGCATTCTGCTCTATTGTCTGCTATTTTAATATCTCATTATAGAATACAGCTCATTTTATTTGTCACATATTAATACATATTATTAATTACAGGGAATATAAAACAAAATGATAGAGAACAGCAGAAAAGAGAATACACATCTAAGTCATCCAGAGTACATGACCAACAGAGAAAAGGGGACGAAGAATGGAATGGCAATGGTGAGCAGATGAGCGAGGTCTTGATGTGGCAAAGCAATGGCCAGCATGACCAGTGCACACAGATAGAAACACTAACAACAAAAATGTGGTCAGCTTGCAAAACGAAAGAGCTGCATAAGAGTTACTTACCTTGATTTTCCTACTTTTGTTTCTTCACTGCAGTTGCAACTTTTTGCTGAGATTCAGTCAGATAATGTATGTAAAGTATATTGTCCAACTCACTGCTGTCTTCGCATGCTTGTTGTAGACCTTTTATAGCGAATTAATACCATTGACGTTGCTTGTATGCAAGGATTCGAAACTCACCTTTTTTCTGCAGCAGGCAATTTCTTATAAAATGCCTCAAAATCACATTTCAGGCCACCAGGATTCCCCTTGAGCCATGCCTTCATGGTGAAGTTCCTGTCAAAGATCAGCTGAATAATGAATTAAATGATTCGTACTGGGCTAGACTCACTTTTCTGTGAAGCCTGTACTGACTACAGCCAGTATGCTCGACTTGCTCTGCTGTTTGGGCTCTCTTGTAGTACCAGCACTGACTGTATTTGTCATGTCCAACAATGGGCTTGATTCGCCAAGCTCCACAGGAAGCTGTTGGTTGGTTGTTGCAGGAGGGGCTGGCTGCATGTCAGTTGTCGCTGTCCCAGTTGGAGTGGGAGTGGTATTGTATTGAGGCATTGGCAGTCTTGTAGGAGTGGTTGGCTGAATGCTGGCTGTAGTGGGAGCTGGCTGTGTGCCAGTCATTGCTGTCCCAGTCATTGCTGTCCCAGTTGGAGTCAGTGTGGCATTATGTTGAGGTGTTGGTGGTCCTGTAGGAGTGGCTGGCCAAGTGCCAGCTGTAGTGGGAGCTGGCTGTGTGCCAGCCATCATTGTTTCTGCTGGAGTAGCAGTGACATCATGTTGAGGAGTCGGCTGCATGCCAGTCATCACTGTCCCTGCTAGAGTAGCAGTGACATGGCCTTGGGAAGTTGATGGTCCTGTAGGAGGGTGAGCTGAACTCCGGTCGAATCTGTTGGGGGATATCTGAAGTGGAAGGAGATGGCCGAGTCATCGGACGTGGACAAGGCCTTATAGGTACTGTGGTCACTATGGCCCTGTAATGCCATCAATTGCAATATATCAAAAAGAAAAGATAGGTGAACAGGGGATCCAGCAGGGAAATGGTCGCCTGCACCATTCATGACTCGTTTGCCTCCTGGACACCAAGGCCCTTCCAATGCAATACCCTTTCCTCATCATCTGTTTTCATGACCAGGAGCATAGGATCATCGAAATCGATGGCTGCAGGAGCTGATGAGGAGGCTGCAGCAAACTTGAGCCTTTTGGACGGTGGTGCTCCATCCGATGTGCATTCCCTCTGCCGCTTGTTCTGCATCCAGAATGTATACTTACATGATGCCCACAGTTTGAGTTTCCAGTTGCCCTTGCAAAATCAGAATTCTTCAAATTTGGTAAGCATTTCAATGTGAAAGTACCTGTATGCTTTATGACTGATTTGGCCCATGTTGCAGGAGCAGCATTGGCATTGTGGAAGGTGTTGAAATGTTGCTGGGTCCAGTCCCTGATGGTCCTCAATCACAGGTGATCGATGCATGTTCCATGTTTGGTCTCAAGGTAAGGATGCTCGTCATCATTATCATCGATTGCAGGATGGCCACGTTTTGGTTTCTTGATAGCGAGGCCATCCATATTGCCATCATCCAATTTCGTGAACTCATTGAAGGCCTTTTGATGCCAGAAGCAGACTAATGGGAAGTCGGCTTCATTGAGTGGTGGTGGGTCAGACTGAAAAGTCTGAAGTGCATCGCCCAACTGTGATGTGAGCTCATTGACTCTTGTAAGCAGTATTACAGATGTCACCCAAAGGACCATTCAATTTCTTATCTTATCTTTCCCACATCCCTTATCTTCCCCATCATGCTGTGCAGCACGCAGCTATCGAGTCATCTCACTTCCCTAGTCATCCTGAGTCATCTCCTTCCAGTCTTACTCATCCACAGTCCACAGCATTGCACAGCCCATAGTCTGTGCTCGAGTACTGTAATATATATAAGGACTCCCAGATGTACCAGTAGTGCTAGGCTTAATATTCCTTTTGCCATCGTCTCAAGACCACTCTCGCATTTAGTCTGCCCGAGTCCTCCTGAGATTCGTCTAGCCTAATAAGATATTAAGCCTCATTGAGACTCGCTCAGACTCACACACACACCACGTCACACTTTATCAAAGACTTGATCAACATTTGACGACAAGCAGTTGCCGACCCAGTGAGCACTAGCACGAGCGATGAGAGCACTTGGCTCAGAGAAGTAGACCAGACATTGCAGTCCACACCATTCGCAGAGACAGTCCACGCTACCTGCAGAGACACTAGCAATCCAAACAAATGAAAGAGAGAGCGCACGCCTACATCAAGTAGCGACGATGAAGAACAGGCATTTCTGAGAGAGTTTGCCTTCACTACCACAGATGAGCCTACTGAGATCCTCAGCGAAGGAGCAGCACAACTCATTGCAGAACTTTTCCTAGAAGGAAAATACAGGATAAGCCCAGAAGAGCTGTGGTCAGACCAGAATCTTGTTGCCAAAGAAGAGGACGAACCCATCCGCAAGAAAACAAGAGAAGAATGAACACAAGCCTGAGACGTTAGGTGACAACAGATCGAGAACTATAATCACTGAATACAGGAGGAAGACATACTGATACAGAGAGGGCATGATGCACAGAGCATATGACAGAACCAATGAGAACGACACCAGAGTCAAGGACACACAGGAATGAAACCACCGAACCCCTTCAGAGGACCAATCCGCTGAAGCACTGCATAAGGAGAGAATCACACAACTATGGCAAAAGTAAGCAACAGTGACTAGGATAAATACTATTGGTGGAGGTAGCGAAAAGGATTACCAAAGACAAACAGACCAACTGCTGCAGAGTGGGCCGACTTTGAACAAGCTTGTAGAATTGCAGGAGTCAACCTAGACTACTGGAAAGAACAGAGAGAGGAGCGAAGACAGAAACAGCTCCAAGAACAGCAAGCCCAGGTACAAGCACAGCAGACCCAAGAACAACAGATCCAGGAACAGGAAGCCAAGACCAAGAGAACAATGAAGAAACCCCCAAAGGATGACGACAGAATACAAGGGAATCATCGCTGATCCGAAATCCTTCACAGGGGATCAAACATCCTTCGACATTTGGTGGAGGAAGATGAAGCTTTACATAACTGCACATGGAGACCTCACTGATACACAGAAAATCAGAGCGGTCCTGTCTAGAATGACCGATGGACCAGGAGCCCACTGGGCATCAAAGAAGATTGACACCACTACCAACCAAAGCACATGGGTTGACTTCATAACTGAGATAGAGACACAATTCAGCAACGTCATGTCACCATCACAAGCAGGAAGCAAACTATTCAATATCAGACAGGGAAACCGACCCATCGATGAATTTCTGGATGAATTTGTAGACCTCGCAGGGAAAGCAGGAATGACAGGAACAGCCCCTCATTTCCTACTTGAGAAGAGCTTAAACCGAAGGACAGCAGAAGCCGTACACTCGATCTCCACACTTCTAACTGATGGAGATGAATATATCAAAACAGTTTGAGCGATTGGATGAAACATTGATGAACACAGAAATGTGATGAGAGGAGAATTCACAAGCAATCAGCGCAAGCCTGGAAACCCAAGCTGAGGAGCAGGACAGGCCATGGAAGTTGACAAAGTATGAAGCAACAACTGCTTCAACTGCAATAAACCAGGACACCTTTCACGAAACTGCCCAGAACCATGAAAAGGAGCAGCAAATGTCACATGTTTCAATTGTGGCTTAAAGGGACACTATGCACGGAACTGCAAGAAGAAGAAGAAAGGAAAATCCCAGATCAGAGAAGTGAAAGAAGAAGAAGGAGAGGACGAAGAAGATAAGGATGAGGAAAGCTCTGACAAAGAGGGTTTTGTTGAAGGGTCTGACTAGGAGGTGCTAAATCGCAACTCATACAACTAAAACAGACTCGCTTCGATACCAGATGTAGATCATCCCATACTCTGAAATACACCATTCCCACCAAGCAATCTGAAGCACAAAGAAAAACCATCCAAGGGGATAAACCACCAAAGAGGAAAGAACTCGTAGTACCAGCAAGAATACAAACGTGAAAAGGAATCACAATGATAACACCGGAAGTCAATAGTGGAGCGGATAGGACCTGCATCAACACCTCGATAGTAGCAAGAACAGGACTGAAGACACGACGAATCAAGAAGATTCCCATCATAAATGCAGACGGATCACCCAACCACCAGAAAATAGCAGACTGAGTAGCAGAGATCCACATCGACATCAAAGGACACAAGGAGCACATGGAAGCCATTGTACTCGATATCAGAAAAACTGACATGCTACTAGGACATGACTGGCTTGTCTACCACAATCCAACGATCAAATAGAGGACAGGAGAAGTTGTCTTTGACAGATGCCCTAAAACGTGCAAAGTAAACCACCAGATGATTAAGATACAGAAGATGGCTGAACCAGTGAAAACCATAGCCAGCGACAAGACAGGAACCCAGATACCCCCATATCTGATCAGATTCAAACACCTCTTCAAGGAGAAGAACTTTGATCATTTAGCAGACCACAAAGAATGGGACCATGAAATAAACTTAATGAAGGATGCACCCAAAACGATACCGAGCAAGGTTTATCTGATGACACAGAAAGAACTAGAGGAATTAGATGCCTTTGTCGAAGAAGGATTATGAACAGGAAAAATACGCCCATCAAAATTACCTTACGCAGCACCCTGCTTCTTTCGCAATAAGAAGGATGGAAGCAAATGACTCATCCAAGACTACCAGGAGATAAACAAATATACGGTCAAAGACAAGTTCCCACTACCACGCATCAGTGAGCTCCTTGACGTATTACAAGGAGCAAAATACTTTAGCAAGATCAATATCATCTGGGGATACAATAACGTGCGCATCCGGAAAGGGGACGAATGGAAGGCAGCCTTCCTAACAGCAAGAGGACTCTTTGAACCGACAGTCATGTATTTTGGGCAGTGCAACGCACCAGGCACTTTTAGCCAAATGATGGCAAGCCTCTTCCAAGACCAAATACGAAGAAGAGTGTGCATAATCTATATGGACGACATCATAATCATTGGACGAACACGAGAGGAACTCCAAAAGAACACCATAGAAGTCATGGAAATACTGAACAAGAATGACCTGTTCATCAAAGGACCAAAATGCGTCTGGGAATCATCAAAAGTCCCAGTACTAGGATACATCATAGGAGAAGGGAAGGTAGAAATGGAACCAGAAAAGATCACAGCCGTACAATCCTGGCCAACCCCAAAGACGAAGAAAGAACTACAAAAGTTCTTGGGATTCACGAACTTTTACTGACGATTCATCAAGGGATATGCAAAGGTCGCTAAACCCCTGATGGAGTTGACTGGAAACAAAACATTCCAGTGGACAGACAAGCAACAAGGTGCTTTCAAAGAACTGATCCGACATATAACCTCAGCACCCATTCTAGCACTACCACAGACAGAAGGAAAATTCCGAGTCGAAATGGACGCCTCAGGATATGCCATTGGAGCGGTACTATCACAACAGCAGAAAGGACTATGGCATCCGATCGCATTCATTTCGAGATGCATGACCCCAGCATAACAAAACTACGAAATCTACGACAAGGAACTTCTTGCGATAATGGTCACACTAAAGACATGGAGACAATATCTCCTCGAAGCTTGAGAGAAGTTCGAAATATTGACGGATCACAAAAACCTATCATACTTCCGGAAGCCACAGTGACTCAATTCGAGACAGATTGGCTGGTACCTGAAATTACAAGAATACGACTACGAACTACGACATGTACCAGGAAAGGCGAATGGAAAAGCGGATGTCCTGTCATGGATGGCAGGATATGAAGAAAACCTAGCAGAGAAGGACAACATACAAATGATCAAAGAAGCAGCATTCATTCGACATCTGGAAGAGAATAATGAATGAGACTTCGAATTTATGATGTTCGAGGACGAACACCCACAGAAAGAAGAAGCAGAAAATAACGAAACAATACAAACAAGAGGAATTACGATGATTGAATCCTCAAGGATAGAACAAATTTGACAATGCACACAAAGGGAGACAATCGTAACAACAGGACTGAAGGAAAAACCACACTGGTTCACAGAAGACAACCATATCGTATATGTAGGAGGAAAAATCTACGTTCCTCCAGACAGCAAACTGAAGGAAAACATCATGTTTGAACACCACGACACACCCATCGGAGGACACCCAGGGCAATACCGCATGCACGAGCTCATAAGCCACACCTATTGGTGGCCATCAATGCTAACAGACATCAAGAAGTATGTCAATGGATGCGAAACATGTCAGCAAAACAAAATCATCTGACAAAAGAAACATGCACCCCTGCACCTGCACGAAGTCCCACAGCAACCATGGGAAGATATCGGAGTAGATCTCATAGGACCGCTACCCAGCTCGAATGGCTTTAATGCCATTGCCGCAGTCACAGACCGCCTGACCAAGATGATCCACCTAGTTCCCACAAAGACTGAACTCACAGCAGAAGGTCTCGCACGACTATACCGAGACAATGTGTGGCGGCTTCATGGAATCCCATAAAAGATCATTAGTGATCGAGGACCCCAGTTCGCAGCACGATTCATGACAGCACTTCTAAAATTACTCGGAACAAAGCAAAATCTATCAACGGCCTATCACCCACAGACAGATGGACAGGCAGAGCGATCCCATCAAGAAACGGAAGCCTTCCTCAGAAGCTTCACAAACAACTTACAGGACGATTGGGCAGAATGGATAGCAATCGCAGAGTACCAATACAATGACAAAGCACACCAGGGAACGAAGGAGACACCATTCTACCTCAACTATAGAATGCACCCCTGGAAGGGAGAGCCACAGACGACAGAAGGGAATAACCCCGCAGCAAAAGACTTTGTCAAAAGAATGAACCAAATACGAAAGGAAGCAAATGCCACGCTGCAATATGCACAAACACGAGCCAAAGACAATTACGATGCGAGACGAAAACCCACCCATGAATACAAGAAAGGGGATAGAGTATGGCTAGAAGCCACCAATATCACAGTCAATTGACCATCAAAGAAGTTATCGGCACTCCGATACGGACCATTCAAGGTGGTTGAAAAGAAAGGAGCCTTGGCATATCACCTGGAACTCCCAGCATCATGGCAGCTGATACACCCCGTGTTCAATGAAACACTGCTCATGCCTTACAAAGGACCCCGTTTCAAGATACAAGAGCGACCATCACCACCACCCCCTGAAATCATAAATGATGAAGAAGAGTATGAGATAGAAGAGATCCTAAAAAGGAAGAAACAAGGGAGGGGGACACTATTCCTGGTCAAATGGAAAGGATACGGACATGAAGAGAACACATGGATCAAAGAGAAGGAACTGGGGAATGTGCAGCAAGCTCTAGACCACTTCCTAAAGAAGACTGCAAACCAGGATAAAAGGATCATGACAAGAGGGAAGAAGACCAAAAATCACACTTCATGACCACCAACGCCCCCATCAGCATTGACAGCAGTGAGGGCAGCCGCGCACCTACCCCAACTGCCCAAGCGACCTCGAGAATCTGGCAAGGATTCTCAATGCTAGTGACTACATGGACCCCCTCGCCATCACACTTGGCGCATATATGTGCTATGTTATGACCGTCTGCATGCACCTCTGGACCGGGCGAACCCCTGATGGGACCGGCCCCACTGCAGCTGAACGTATTGCGCTTCGCGAAGCAATGGAAATGCTTCGCACAGAAAACCAGCGACTTAAACTGCTCACCACCACACTCCATCACATCCGCGCCTATAATGAAGAGCTCATTCATACATGGGCCCCGTGTGCCGCGACCGCCTGGGAGACCAATACTGGGTGGGGACAGCTGGACTAAGGTTTTTCGCGAGGACGTGAATCTAAAGAGAGAGTGATGTTACGAACGCCGCCCAAAGGACTATTCATTTTCTTATCTTATCTTTCCCACATCCCTTATCTCCCCCATCATGCTGCGCAGCATGCAGCCATCGAGTCATCCCACTTCCCTAGTCATCCTGAGTCATCTCCTTCCAGTCTTACTCATCTGCAGTCCACAGCATTGCGCAGCCCATGGTCCGTGCTCCAGTACTGTAATGTATATAAGGACTCCCAGATGTACCAGTAGCGCTAGGCTTAATATTCCTTTTGCCATCATCCCAAGACCACTCTCGCACTTAGTCTGCCTGAGTCCTTCTAAGATTCATCTAGCCTAACATCCGCTGAGTCAATCCTGAAACTCCTGCAGTTGCTTCTTCATCTTGAAATCCAGACCCATCCCCAGGTCAGCCACTGAATCCCGAGGCCAGTACTTCAGCATCAAAAGGTAAAGAAAAGGAAGTATTCCCAGCTCCTTCATTGCAGACTCTTTCTGAGAATACCCAGGCCAAAACCATCCATCATGAGGGACCCATCTATCCCTTCCACAATGTTCCTGAAGTTTGTTATGCTCCTCCCACCACTCGAAACTTTGCAGCTCCTGCCCCAGTAGCCAAACCAACTAACAAGGACCCCTCAAAACAACCCGCCTACAAGAACATTTTCCCCATCATCAATAAGGAGCATGCAGATGAAGTCTTCAAAACCATTTTGAAAGGCACCACTCAAATCTCCAATGAGGCCCTCCTTTCCCTTTCCTCCAAAATCAGATTGAAGATGTGCGAGCTTGTCATGCCAAAATGGGTAGCTAATGAGACCAAACCCATCGCAGTCATGTCCCAGGAGTGCAGCATTCCTGAACCTGTGTTTCGAGCTACCATTGAGGAGATCTCCGATGAAGATACCACCCCACTGAAATCAATCAACCTTAATGAACTCCCTTTCTGTTATGGATGTCGCCCAAAGGACCATTCAATTTCTTATCTTATCTTTCCCACATCCCTTATCTTCCCTATCATGCTGTGCAGCATGCAGCCATCGAGTCATCTCACTTCCCTAGTCATCCTGAGTCATCTCCTTCCAGTCTTACTCATCCGCAGTCCACAGCATTGCACAGCCCATGGTCCGTGCTCCAGTACTGTAATGTATATAAGGACTCCCAGATGTACTAGTAGTGCTAGGCTTAATATTCCTTTTGCCATTGTCTCAAAACCACTCTCGCACTTAGTCTGCCCAAGTCCTTCTGAGATTCGTCTAGCCTAACACTATACAAATCCTATACAGTTCATTTAGCTTTGTGGATTGAATCAAGGTACGTTATTCAAGGCCTTTCTAATACCCTAGTGATCAGTGACATAATGCCGGAATCCTGTAGAACATGCTTAAAATATCAGGGATACAGGTTTCACCTATAGAGATTGAAGACTTACTTCTCAAACATCCGAAAGGCCTGATCACAGATGTGAAGGTCACTGGTGTTGGTGGTGGATACACATTCAATGAGAAGGTTCCTTGTGCCTGTGTTGTGCTAAGTGAGACTGGGATAAAGATGGGCATGTCACGAGTAGTTTGTGAGCTGGAAGATTGGCATCAGCACAATTTGAGTAAGTACAAATGCCTAAGAGGTGGGATAGAAGTGATAAATCAGGTAAGGAAAGCAATGTTACATTGAGTTCGCAACTGATGAAATGTTTCGTAGATCCCCAAATCTCCTATAGAAAAGACCTTATGGAGGACTCTTGTGGAGAGGTATGAGCACAGGGCTGGATGGAAGCCTGTGGCAAGGCTTTGACTGGGTGAATGACTGCATATGTATGTATCTTATCACCTTATGACAGTATGAGTTTTAGTTAGGGGTGAACACATGTTTCTAGTGCTGCTTAGGAATCTGTTTTTTAAAAATACCATCTGATACTCTGGCCAGAGCAGATTATGTGATGTGGAAGTATAAGCTGAAGCAGCCATCAACCAAGCAAAGCTCTTTTTCTCTTTTCCTTTTCTTTTGCTCTCATCAGAAAAAGGCCAGTTTACTTCTAGGTCTTGATCCCTGGTGGCAAGTCATGCTCTATTGAGCCCAATAAATCATCAAATATCACCAGCCTTCAAAATGTGCCATCCAATCAGTACTGCTCTTAACCAAAAATGTCACTCAGTTGTCAATCATTACTTCCTTTCCACCATTTTTTTTACTTACAGTGATTTACAATGTAATGCTCGAACTGAAAAAACTCTCGCCTACCTCTCTTTTCCTGCTCTCCTTGTTGACTGTCAAATCTGAAGGTGAGGTGACTTGGATATAGGGCCAAATGATGCCATAAGGAGAGTTCCGTGCTTGCGAAAGCTCACTCTGGAATCGACATCGGCAGATAAACCTTGTACTATAAATAGAACTCGGAATCTCCAGCTGAGTACACTGCCATTGTGTTCTGTTCTGCCTGTTCTGCTCTGTCTCTCTGCTTCTATTATGAATAATACAGGGGCTAGACTTCCTTCTAGGATGAAAAATGGAAAGAGAAAGCCAAAACTGTTAGGCTAGACGAATCTTAAAGGACTCGGGCAGACTAAGTGCGAGAGTAGTTTAAGACAATGGCAAATGGAATATTAAGCCTAGTGCTACTGGTACATCTAGGAGTCCTTATATACGTTACAGTACTCGAGCACGGACCACAGACTGTGCAAATGCTGTGGACTGCGGATGAGTGTTCCTGGGAGCCGGTCTGAACCTCCTAGCACATCCTGGCTATGTTTACATGACCCAAGCCTCTTTCATCCTCTGCCATGTCACAGCTAACACCAGCTCTAACCATTTCCATACCATGCTTGGAAGGGCTGACTACTGCATCCCAGATGAGCCCACAATATAGCCAGAGCTTCTCGAACTCCACACATCTTGGAACGATAGACAGTGGTTCCAAAACAATGTAATACTCATCCGGACCCTATTTCAACCTGAACACAATCCATTCTGACCCTGAGTCTATGCATCAATCCCATTAAAAAATTGCCCTCTCCTGCACTCCATTCCTCAGAACAACCACCTCCATATTCGACATCGATCTCAATGTCAATAGAAGCTGCCCTGATATAAGAAGTGTGACTACTGCACCCTTGTATGAATTTTGCAATGGAAGCAAGTTGTTCCTTGGTAGTGGCAGGCAAAATTATGCTAGTATCGAACAGGAGATGGAGAAATGAAGTCTTCCCTAATCCACTAGGTCAGAATAGTGGAAAGGATGAATAGAGTGGAGATGACTTGCCTCCTCGGCATCCAGCAATGAGCAAAGTGAATTCTGACCAGGAGTGTTCTAATGGAGATGGAAGACAGAAAGCATGGTCAGAGGCAGGCATTGGCGAATGATATTGCAGACAGATTACCCGGAACACCAACTCATCATGAGCATGGCTATCCATGAATCCCAAATTCAGTGATTGGAGGTGCATCGAATAGCTATTGTCACCGCATTCTTTTATGTGAAGGCAAGGTCACAGTCTAGCAGTGATGAATTCTCATCTTGTTGTAAGTCACTGGCTCTTGGCACATATGACAAGTAACCATTCTGATTTTTCTCATCATATTTAGGCACCTTTAAAGAAATAAGCCAGCCATTTTAAAGATGGAATTGTAAGTACTTCAAACAGGCTTCGTGAGCAGTTTTCTTGCCACTATTAACCTCAGGGCTGTTAGGGCATACACTGGCAAGCCTACGCTGCTCTTTGAGGCACAAGATGCATTCTTTTGGAGGGATAAAAATTAAATTCGTTTAGTGCTCTGAGATGAAATCTCCAATGGAGCTTATCTTCATGTCTTGGCAAGGGTCGAACCTTAGCATGAAGCCTCCCAAATAATAACTTCAATCTGGAGAAGTGGAAACCACGTTTCTCTTGAATTTTCCTATATTGTCGATGTGAAAAAATCACAATAATAATGATAAAATAACTGCAAATTCATGCATGTGTCTGTAGTAAGTCTGGGGGAGGTTTCATGAAACACTGAGAGCGCATGCTCATCATCTGTGTCAGGCTTGTCTACAACATCACAGGGGTCACCGAGCTTGACGAGATATCTTAAAGATGCTTTGCCTGGAAAAGGCATTGCAGTGATAGCGCAGCTAGCAAAGAGCATGGCAGGTGTGAAGAAAGCCATAATGATTTTCCTATGGACTTTGAATAACCATTTGCAGAGGTCCAGGAAGAGCATAAATTGATACTATGTTGGCCTATCCAGTGCAAAAGGTGAGTAGGCTGAAAGAGGAGATCTCAGAACAAGGAGGGGCCACAAAAACTATTACTGACATGTTTGAGACAAGTCTTAGTACTAAGCAAGAAGGTCCGCTCAGCAATCAATTGGTCCAGTGAGAAGGAAAAGATTGGATGGCTTGATATACTCAAGTCATGACATGCGGTTTCATCAGAGAACAACTGGATGTTGGAAAACTCCCTCTCCCTCTTCACTAGAGTGACTGTGGGACTTCTGACTTTGTGTGGGCAGAGAGCAGCTTATATCATCATATTCATGTGATGATCAATTATGCAAGCTTGTCTGATGATGATGAGAGCTGAGAGTGGAACATTCAATATGGAGGTAGCATATTGAAAAATTGCTTGTCAGCATTATCAGAGTTTCAACAGCAGAGAGGCAGGCCCAATGGGAATGTTCTAAACTAAGAATGAATTTACTGTTCAGCCAATAATTAGAGTTGGCATTTTTCCTGCTCCATGCACGTTTTCTGTCCAAGTGCATGCCTCAGGGTCTATTGATCTGTTAGCTTGTTACAGCCGGTTCTATTTTCCTGGATATAAGATGCACCCATCAACTTTGTATTCGATCCAATGCAAAAAGCAACTGCTTTTCTGGGATGATTCATTGATTATAACAACTTGTCAGGCCCCTTTCTTATGTGAAGCTTAACTGAGACTCCAGCAATTGCAGACCATCTGATGCTCCTCCTGCAAAACAGCTTACTTAAACAAATCTGAATAGCACAATATATATCCCAACCAATTTAAACTCTGGTATCGTTCACTCCTGTATGAAGCAATCATGAGGCCAACATGATTCTTTTCAATTCAGTTTTCTTTTCCGTACCTTGCATCCATGGTTACCTACAATTGGAGCATTCCACCCATGTCTGCATATAATGTCGGCCATCTCTTTTGCAGAGCTAAGTAATCTCTGGTGCCTTGGTCCAAAGTCAGGCTCTACTTGAATTTCCTCCAGGCAAAACTCCCCTCCATCCCCTTCAAGATGTGCAATGATATCTTTGTCTTTCTTGACGTCATCATCCCAAGAAGTGATTATTCCAGCACCTTTGCACATCTGTGCATGAAAATCATCCCTTCCATCATGACATTCATACTGCAAGTTAAAATGATCCATTATGGCACTCTGTTCTATAGTAAACTCATGTGCAGCAAATGCATCATCCCACATTTTGCCCATTCATTTCAAGTCTTTTCCTAACCTCCAGGACTTAAAAAAAGTAAGCATTGTTGCATAGTAAAATTTCCGATCACCTTGATTCTGCTGAGGCAAAATTGCATCTCTAAAGTCAGGTAACAGTGATTTCTTATGAGGTGCACAGCACATGACATGAGATGAGTATAATGGTTATTCTGGCATGAAAATATGCAGCTCTGAGATGTCACCCTCACACATGTTTTCACTGTCAGATGCATCCAAGTTGGATGTGCTTTCCACCTTTTCTGCATCAGACTCATGTTCTATTCTATTTGACTTCTGCTTGGCATTCTCAAAAGTCTTAGGTTTTTTAATCCTCTTACAGTGAGAAATCCAAGTGTACAAATCCATATTTTATAAAGTCTGAATGATAAACATAGTCCAATACTAGCAAGAGACTGATGATATGGTTTTTCTGCTTCATAATCATTACTTTGGAAGACTTGATTGCTCTTGTCATTACTATATCAGGTGGAGAAATGTAATTGTCTCCACATGTCAATATAGATTTGGTAACAAACTGATTCCAATAAAAAGGAGCGAATATGTAGCTCGAGTAATGATCTGGATTACCCAGCATATACAAGAAGATCAATAGACCACTTAATTCCATCTTAGTACTGATACTATTGACCAGCTTCATCATGAGGTGGCACACCTTTTCCAGCTGTGAAATTGCTGATGAGCCAATCATTTCAGCACATTTCTAGATGACAGATCTGATAGCTTTGAATATGGCCCATGTCTTTAGTCCAGGTTTTGTGATGTAGTCCATACAGTATGACAAGATACCCTTTATTACTGTATCTGACCTGAGGTTTGTCACATCAGTGTTGCATCAAAATATATAAGTAATTGCAGGTGTGATGCTATTTATCATGGCTTCAAGCTTTTTCATACTGAGCGTGCCTGTAATCTCATCTACCGATGTTTTTAAGAATGTCAGATGGGGAAAATGTGCCTTGCAGGTCCCCCATTTGTTATCCAAACATCCTGCATACTGCCGCCTTTTGTCTTGAGTACTGTCTTTCTTCAACATCAACCTGCATGTATAAATATTTGACAAAGCCAGAATATGATCCACTTCTGCAGAAAACTTAGTCTTCAGCCAATCAGATGCAGTTTTGCATGCTTCACAATCCTTGCATTTTTTTTGCAGAGTGCTGGAGGGACTGGCGGTAGTGTTTTCATTGGATCAACATAGTGAGGACTACTGTGGCAAATTTCAACCATTTTTTTGACCTCCTTTCTTATACCCATTAGAAATTCCCCAATTTGAGCTGCTTCCAAGTATTCAATCAACAATCATTGGAAGTCAGAAGTAGAGTCCAGAATGTGTTTGCACATCTCATCAGGTGAAAGAGATCTTTGAATCCATAATAGAAGATGCAAGTGAAGGGTTAGGTGACCTTGTTGTTCCACAGTACCATAGTATGCAAGCATCTTACCAAAAAGACCCTCATTATCAGCACCAACACCCAAAATGTGTTTAATGAATAGTGTGATCATATAATGGAAAAAGCGCACAGATGCAACAGGATTTGATCCAATAATTCTTACTCAGTCATCCTCCTCCAATTCATTAGTGGCAAGAGAGTTAAATATTTCATCTGTACCTGCAAAGTAGAGGGCTAGAGGGTTGTGGGAATCAGCAGGTAACAAAGTGATATCCTAGAGAGGTGCTCTGAAGCAGGCTGCAAGAGACCATAGCTTGTTTCTCTGAGCTTTTTTGCATGAGATCATCCCTGGAACATCAACACTGATATGATTGATGTCACTCAAGAGCTAGAAGCATTTCTTTTCCTCCTCTATTTCAGAGCAAACCAGGTCACTGCTAGCCATTCTTTTTGCAAGTGATTCTAGCACATCTGGTTGAACAGACAATATCTGATCAGCAACATCATGGAAATACTGGTTATCCACTGCCAAGAAAGAGCTACTCGAAGCTGCCTTCACCTGTTCATAGCTAAAGGCAACGAAGGGAAAATTCTCATCAAGCTGAAACTGCTTGTCATGATATATAAGTAAGTGACACTTATGCTGCATGTCAGATAAATGAGTGAGGCCAATACTGCCCAAACCTAATTGAAAGAGATGGAATATTTGAAAGAAAAGAAATGTATATTCAATTTTCTGATTACAATATATCATTAGCTTATTTTATTAAAACTCGTATTGGTTATGGAAGTGTTTCTACCACTTTGCTCAGTGAGGATGTGTGACTGAGAGTCGGATGCAGCCTCTTAGATGGAATTGGGTTAGTTGGAATCAACGTCGGCAACCTCAAGGGAATTGGTGAAGGCATAAGCTGGGCATGGTGCATAGCAATTGGCTGAAGCTGGCAGATGGCAAAGGAGTCTGAATGCATGGCAGCTTTTGCAGCAGCAGTGTTGCACATTGTAGCAAGCCATAGTATTTTGTTCGGGCCCTGACTTGGTGTGGTTGTAGTCATTGGTGCTTTCAGAGATGACACAGGAGCTTTTGAAGCAGCAGCAGCTCTTCCCGCATTGCATATAGCCAGTGCACTGGCCATGGATCTCATTATGTGAGTTGGATGCTGCTCTGAGGATGTGACACCTCCAGTTGTTGTGGCATGCGATGTTTTTAACCTACTACACACAGGAGGAGCACTTAGCATAGAAAGCACATCGTCTGCCTCTTCGTCTTCATCTGAATCCTGTGGTGCTAGTCACTTTGTAACAGGGCTCTTGCAGAACTGATGGTGTTGTTTGCATCAAGTCACTGTCTTCATCCATCTTGGCTGGGGGAGTGGCAGGTGGGATGACAGTCATAGTGGCTGCTGCACTTGCAGCATGCAGTTTCCATATCTCATCTATTGTGCCCCATTTCACCCACTCCAGCTGTTTGAGATACATATACTGCTGTTGTGGTCCTACTATGCAGCCCAGTCAGACTATGCGCATGAAAGCAATGACTTCATTGGCTGTGAAACCATATTTCCAGATGAGATATGCTCCTATTAGCATGCCCATTCGACCTAGACCAGCTTTGCACTAAAAGATCTGAATCATCAATAAAAGGCAAAGTGTTACAGATGCTGCCTAAAGGACTATTCAATTTCCTATCTTATCTTTCCCATACCCCTTATCCTCCCCATCATGCTGCACAGTGCGCAGCCATCGAGTCATTCCACTTCCCTAGTCACTCTGAGTCATCTCCTCCTTAGTCTTACTCATCCACAGTCCACAGCATTTGCGCAGTCCGTGGTCCATGCTCGAGTACTGTAACGTATATAAGGACTCCTAGATGTACCAGTAGTGCTAGGCTTAATATTCCATTTGCCATCGTCTTAAACTACTCTCGCACTTAGTCTGCCTGAGTCCTTTAAGATTTGTCTAGCCTAACAAGATATTAAGCCTCGTCGAGACTCACTCAGACTCACACACACACCATGTCATGCTTTATCAAAGTACTCCGATATCTTCCCATGGTTGCTGTGGGACTTCGTGCAGGTGCAAGGGTGCATGTTTTTTTTGTCAGATGATTTTGTTTCGCTGACATGTTTCGCATCCATTGACATACTTCTTGATGTCCGTTAGCATTGATGGCCACCAATAGGTGTGGCTTATGAGCTCGTGCATGCGGTATTGCCCTGGGTGTCCTCCGATGGGTGTGTCGTGGTGTTCAAACATGATGTTTTCCTTCAGTTTGCTGTCTGGAGGAACGTAGATTTTTCCTCCTACGTATATGATGTGGTCGTCTTCTGTGAACCAGTGTGGTTTTTCCTTCAGTCCTGTTGTTACGATTGTCTCCCTTCATGTGCATTGTCAAATTTGTTCTATTCTTGAGGATTCGATCATCGTAATTCCTCTTGTTTGTATTGTTTCGTTATTTTCTGCTTCTTCTTTCTGTGGGTGTTCGTCCTCGAACATCATAAATTCGAAGTCTCGTTCATTATTCTCTTCCAGATGTCGAATGAATGCTGCTTCTTTGATCATTTGTATGTCGTCCTTCTCTGCTAGGTTTTCTTCATATCCTGCCATCCATGACAGGACATCCGCTTTTCCATTCACCTTTCCTGGTACGTGTCGTAGTTCGTAGTTGTATTCTTATAATTTCAGGTACCAGCCAATCTGTCTCGAATTGAGTCGCTGTGGCTTCCGGAAGTATGATAGGTTTTTGTGATCCATCAATATTTCGAACATCTCTCGAGCTTCGAGGAGGTATTGTCTCCATGTCTTTAGTGCGACCATTATCACAAGAAGTTCCTTGTTGTAGATTTCGTAGTTTTGTTATGCTGGGGTCATGCATCTTGAAATGAATGCAATTGGGTGCCATAGTCCTTTCTGCTGTTGTGATAGTACCGCTCCAATGGCATATCCTGAGGCGTCCGTTTCGACTCGGAATTTTCCTTCTGTCTGTGGTAGTGCTAGAATGGGTGCTGAGGTTATATGTCAGATCAGTTCTTTGAAAGCACCTTGTTGCTTGTCTGTCCACTGGAATGTTTTGTTTCCAGTCAACTCCATCAGGGGTTGAGCGACCTTTGCATATCCCTTGATGAATCGTCAGTAAAAGTTCGTGAATCCCAAGAACTTTTGTAGTTCTTTCTTCGTCTTTGGGGTTGGCCAGGATTGTATGGCTGTGATCTTTTCTGGTTCCATTTCTACCTTCCCTTCTCCTATGATGTATCCTAGTACTGGGACTTTTGATGATTCCCAGACGCATTTTGGTCCTTTGATGAACAGGTCATTCTTGTTCAGTATTTCCATGACTTCTATGGTGTTCTTTTGGAGTTCCTCTCGTGTTCGTCCAATGATTATGATGTCGTCCATATAGATTATGCACACTCTTCTTCGTATTTGGTCTTGGAAGAGGCTTGCCATCATTTGGCTAAAAGTGCCTGGTGCGTTGCACTGCCCAAAATACATGACTGTCGGTTCAAAGAGTCCTCTTGCTGTTAGGAAGGCTGCCTTCCATTCGTCCCCTTTCCGGATGCGCACGTTATTGTATCCCCAGATGATATTGATCTTGCTAAAGTATTTTGCTCCTTGTAATACGTCAAGGAGCTCACTGATGCATGGTAGTGGGAACTTGTCTTTGACCGTATATTTGTTTATCTCCTGGTAGTCTTGGATGAGTCATTTGCTTCCATCCTTCTTATTGCGAAAGAAGCAGGGTGCTGCGTAAGGTAATTTTGATGGGCGTATTTTTCCTGTTCATAATCCTTCTTCGACAAAGGCATCTAATTCCTCTAGTTCTTTCTGTGTCATCAGATAAACCTTGCTCGGTATCGTTTTGGGTGCATCCTTCATTAAGTTTATTTCATGGTCCCATTCTTTGTGGTCTGCTAAATGATCAAAGTTCTTCTCCTTGAAGAGGTGTTTGAATCTGATCAGATATGGGGGTATCTGGGTTCCTGTCTTGTCGCTGGCTATGGTTTTCACTGGTTCAGCCATCTTCTGTATCTTAATCATCTGGTGGTTTACTTTGCACGTTTTAGGGCATCTGTCAAAGACAACTTCTCCTGTCCTCTATTTGATCGTTGGATTGTGGTAGACAAGCCAGTCATGTCCTAGTAGCATGTCAGTTTTTCTGATATTGAGTACAATGGCTTCCATGTGCTCCTTGTGTCCTTTGATGTCGATGTGGATCTCTGCTACTCAGTCTGCTATTTTCTGGTGGTTGGGTGATCCGTCTGCATTTATGATGGGAATCTTCTTGATTCGTCGTGTCTTCAGTCCTGTTTTTGCTACTATCGCAGTGTTGATGCAGGTCCTATCTGCTCCGCTATCGACTTCTGGCGTTATCATTGTGATTCCTTTTCGCGTTTGTATTCTTGCTGGTACTGCGAGTTCTTTCCTCTTTGGTGGTTTGTCCCCTTGGATGGTTTTCCTTGGTGCTTCAGATCGCTTGGCGGGAATGGTGTATTTCAGAGTATGGGATGATCTACATCCGTATCGAAGCAAGTCTGTTTCAGTTGTATGGGTTGTGATTTAGCACCTCTTAGTTGGACCCTTCAGCAAAACCCTCTTTGTCAGAGCTTTCTTCATCCTTGTCTTCTTCGTCCTCTCCTTCTTCTTCTTTCACTTCTCTGATCCGGGATTTTCCTTTCTTCTTCTTCTTGCAGTTCTGTGCATAGTGTCCCTTTAAGCCACAGTTGAAACATGTGATATTTGCTGCTCCTTTTCATAGTTCCGGGCAGTTTCGTGAGATGTGTCCTGGTTTATTGCAGTTGAAGCAGTTATTGCTTTGTACTTTGTCGACTTCCATGGCCTGTCCTGCTCCTCGGCTTGGATTTCCGGTCTTGCGCTGATTGCTTGTGAATTCTCCTCTCATCACATTTCTGTGTTCATCGATGTTTCATCCAATCGCTCGAACTGTCTTGATATATTCATCTCCATCTGTTGGAAGTGTGGAGATCGAGTATACGGCTTCTGCTGTCCTTCGGTTTAGGCTCTTCTCGAGTAGGAAACGAGGGGCTGTTCCTGTCATTCCTGCTTTCCCTGCAAGGTCTACAAATTCATCCAGAAATTCGTCGATGGGTCGGTTTCCCTGTTTGATGTTGAATAGTTTGCTTCCTGCTTGTGATGGCGACATGATGTTGCTGAATCGTGTCTCTATCTCGGTTATGAAGTCAGCCCATGTGCTTTGGTTGGTAGTGGTGTCGATCTTCTTTGACGCCCAGTAGGCTCCGGGTCCGTCGGTCATTCTAGACAGGACCGCTCCAATCTTCTGTGTATCCATGAGGTCCCCATGTGCGGTTATGTAGAGTTTCATCTTCCTCCACCAAATATCGAAGGACGTTCGGTCTCCTGTAAAGGATTTCAGGTCGGCGATGATTCCCTTGTATTCTGTCGTCATCCTTTGGGGGGTTTCTTCGTTGTTCTCTTGGTCTTGGCTTTCCTGTTCCTGGATCTGTTGTTCTTGGGTCTGCTGTGCTTGTACCTGGGCTTGCTGTTCTTGGAGCTGTTTCTGTCTTCGCTCCTCTCTCTGTTCTTTCCAGTAGTCTAGGTCGACTCCTGCGATTCTACAAGCTTGTTCAAAATCAGCCCACTCTGCGGCAGTTGGTCTGTTTGTCTTTGGTAATCCTTTTCGCTCCCTCCACCGATAGTATTCGTCCCAGTCATTGTTGCTCACTTTCGCCATGGTGGTGCGATTTTTTTCTTATGCAGTGCTTCAGCGGATCGGTCCTCTGAAGGGGTTCAGTGGTTTCGTTCCTATGTGTCCTTGACTCTGGTGTCATTCTCATTGGTTCTGTCGTATGCTCTGTGCGTCGTGCCCTTTCTGTATCAGTATGTCTTCCTCCTGTGTTCGGCGATTATAGTTCTCGATCTGTTGTTGCCTAAAGTCTCGGGCTTGTGTTCATTCTTCTCTCGTTTTCTTGCGGATGGGTTTGTCCTCTTCTTCGGCAAGAAGATTCTGGTCTGACCACAGCTCTTCTGGGCTTATCCCATATTCTCCTTCTAGGAAGAGTTCTGCAATGAGTTGTGCTGCTCCCTCGCTGAGGATCTCAGTGGGCTCGTCTGTGGTGGTGAAGGCAAACTCTCTCAGAAATGCCTGTTCTTCGTCGTCGCTACTTGGTGTAGGCGTGCGCTCTCTCTTTCATTTGTTTGGATTGCTGGTGTCTCTGCGGGTGGCGTGGACTGTCTCTGCGAATGGTGTGGACTGCAATGTCTGGTCTACTTCTCTGAGCCAAGTGCTCTCATCGCTCGTGCTAGTGCTCGCTGGGTCGGTGACTGCTTGTCGTCAAATGTTGATCAAGTCTTTGATAAAGTGTGATGTGGTGTGTGTGTGAGTCTGAGCGAGTCTCGACGAGGCTTAATATCTTGTTAGGCTAGACAAATCTCAGAAGGACTCGGGCAGACTAAGTGCAAGAGTGGTCTTGAGATGATGGCAAAAGGAATATTAAGCCTAGCACTACTGGTACATCTGGGAGTCCTTTGTAAACCTGCCCCGGTTTACATCAGCACATTCTTACATAATGGGTGGACTTGACAGTTGGGATTCCACTTCATGTAACTTCACTTCATTGAGTATACATCTGGCTTGAAGATTATCTTCGTCCGTTCACCTTCGCTAGTTTTCCCTCTGAGAGGGGGTTTTCACTTTTTAATCTTCATCGCCGAGTTTTTTTTTCCACCCATATTCCATTCATTATCGACATCGCTCGGACCCGAAAGGTCCTCTTCAATATCGACAAGCAATCATCAAGCACGTGGAGATCGCCCGAAAGGTGATTCACCATTTTAGTTCAAAGTCTCGCTACGCCTTGTTCTAGTACGACAGAGACATCGCGTGGGCAGGGAACGGTGCCTAAGACCCCCAGCCGAAGGTCAAGGCGTCTGAATCCGAATACGCAGACCCCGCCGCGTAATAACGAAGGACAGGGAGATCCCCCATCTTCTCTGCTCACCCCCATCCCATCTTCGGGAGAAAGACCACAGATTTCGCCGCATATACCTACTCTGGGATGCATTCGACGCCCCAGAAATGCTCCCACTCCAGTATCCCCTACAAATCGCATTAGAAAACGCCAACCTACCACAAGTTCATCAGATACCGAAGCCGTTTTGCCCATCATGTCCGCACAAGTCAACGGAATTCAATACGCGACCTTTTCGCAGACTGCCCTGAACAAGCTCCCCATTTTGTCCTCCGGCGTCGTCGACCCTTTGGTTATGCGTGAATTCCATCGGGGTTTGACACATTACTTCGACGAGAAAGAAATAACAGAAGACGACGAGAAGATAAAGAAGGCTTTGATGTGTTGTCGGGATAGCCGTCAGGTCGACTGGTTCGAAAACAATCGGGAGGCCCTGCTGGCGCTATCTTTCGACGAGTTTTTCGACAAGTTTAGGTCTACTTTCCTGGAACCGGAATGGGAAGACAAGGTCTACATCAAGCTCCAGGACAAAAAGATGCGAAAGGCGAGCGCTTCCTCGGATGGGCTATGGAGTGTCAAAAATTGAACGGACTCCTGAAGGGGACAGACTCTCACTTGACAGACGAGGCGTTGGTGAAGTTGCTCGATGCCAAAATGCTCCCCGACCTCAGATCCGCTGCAAAGAAGATCCCTCACAACACCTTCTTCAAGTGGCTTCATGCTGTTCATGAGGAGGATGAAAAGCTTGCGCGCGAGCGAGCGAGGTTCTCCGAGTTCAACAAAAGTAGCTCGGGCAGCAACAATCAGACGGACTCTGGTAACACGAAGAAACGTTCAGCCTCAGGTAGTTTCAACTCGGGACCACCTCGCAAAGGAGCGAACAAAGGCACTCAACGCGCTCGAGGCTATGATGTGGCGACTCGAACCGGCTCCAATTTCGACATCTTACCGCCCCCACTGCAACAGTTCGAACGTCGGGCTATTTTCGAAAACGACGGATGTCTCCTTTGTCGGGATCCGTTCGCAGATCATCATTCGAACAAATGTCCTACCGGTCCGCCGGATGGTGCCTCTTACGTCCCGCTCACCGCAGAGCGAGTAGAGAACCTACGAAAGAATCATCCCGATGCTAGTTCTTCTGCATCGGCTTCGACTTCGCAATGATCCCGTTCGGCACCTAAGAAGGGCCATTCGGTCAACGCCGTCCTGAACGACGCCAGCAACGCTCGCATTGAGGTTGTTGACGAGGACGATGATTCGACCAAAGCCGCAGGTGTCATCCTGCCGAAAATTGTAAATGACTATGAATCCGATTCTTCTTCGGTGAGCGCCCCTTTTGTGGTACCGCAATTCTGCTGGGAGTGTCATTTGACACCCAGTGGGGATGCGCCCACACTGCAGGTCACCGCTCTTATTGACAACGGCGTGCATTTAGTCTTAATACACCCGGATATTGTCGACCGCCTGAAGCTCCGTCGTTTCGTTTTGCCTGAACCCGAACGCGTTGACGTCGCGATTAGAGAGAAAAAGACTACAATTATTTTGCATGAGTTCATAAAGTTATGTTGCACCACTACAGATGGATCATGGACCTCTACTCCCGTTCGAGCCTTAATTGCACCCGGACTTTGCATGTCTCTCATTCTGGGAATGCCTTTTCTGTTTGCGAACCACATCATTATAGACCATGAAGAGCGCACTGTGATAGATAAACGGATCAATGTGAACATTTTGGATCCCTCTTCGCCGACAGCAATGCTTTGGGTGCCTAAGGCACCGTCTCACATTAAGAAAACTGTAGCTTCATATCACAAAGACTTGCGAACTAAGACTGCTAAAGATTTTGCTCAAAAACATACGATTATGTTAGGCGAATTACAGAATGTACTGGCACTACGAAAGAAAGAAGTCGACGCTCGCTGTGAAAATGTACGCCAAGTTGATGTCATTGCGGCAATAAAGGAGCGTATTGAGGCGCTGGCACGTCTCGACAAGCTGAACAGACTCGATGCGGAGATACGCACAGACTTCAAAGAGATCTTTGAGCCTATTCCGCATGTCGACGAGTTGCCTAAAGACATCTACGCCTCGATCAGACTTAAGGATGCAAATAAGAAAATAGCAACGAGAACATACGGTTGCCCTCGCAAGTACAGAGATGCCTGGTGCACTCTGATTCAGCAACATTTGGATAGCGGCAAGATCCACCCCTCATCGTCGCAACACGCGTCGCCTTCATTCATCATTCCCAAGGCGGACGTAACGGTCCTGCCTCGTTGGGTAAACGATTACCGTCAGTTAAATTCGAACACAATAGCCAACAGTCATCCCTTACCTCGCGTCGATGACATTCTGGCGGATTGTGCAAAAGGAAAGATTTGGGGTACCATTGATATGACGAATAGCTTTTTTCAGACTCGAATGAGGCCTGAAGACATTGCGTTGACAGCAGTATCGACGCCCTTCGGGTTGTATGAGTGGAATGTAATGCCTATGGGATTGAAAAACGCACCAGCGATTCACCAACGCCGTGTCACCGTGGCGCTGCGCCCGTGGATTGGAAAGATTTGCCACGTGTATCTTGACGATATCGTCATTTGGTCGGATTCCGTGGAAGAGCACATACGTAACGTGAGGACGATCCTAAAGGCGTTGGCTGACGCGAGATTTGTATTGCAACCCAAAGAAAACGCACCTTTTCTGTCTTCAAATCAATTTCCTCGGGCACATCATATCACAGAAAGGCATCCAGGCTGACGGGTCGAAAATCGCTCGCATCCTGGATTGGCCTGTGCCGAAGTCTGTTTCTGATGTGAGGGCCTTCTTGGGACTTGTACGATACGTTGCAAGTTTTCTGCCGCACCTCGCCGAGTATACGAGAGTGTTGAACAGCTTGATGACGAGAGCATGTGAGAAGAAGTTCCTGGAATGGACCGCAGAGCACCAGTGGGCTTTTGATGGCATCAAGCGTTTGGCGACGTCCAGCAAGTGCCTAATGACAATTGACCATGAAAATCCTGTGGACAACAAGATTTTCGTGACGACGGATGCGTCGAACCACAGAACAGGTGCCGTGCTGTCGTGGGGACCCACATGGGAGACAGCTCATCCGGTAGCCTTCGACTCTGCGCCGTTAAAGCCCGCTGAGCGCAATTATCCTATCCACGAGAAAGAATTGTTAGCGATTATTCGAGCATTGAAGAAGTGGCGGGTCGATCTGCTCGGCTCACCTTTCACCATCTATACGGACCACCGTACGCTGGAATCGTTTGAGAAGCAGAAAGATTTGTCACAAAGACAGGCCCGATGGATGGAACTGATGTCGCAGTATGACTCAAAAATAGTATACATCAAGGGCCAGTCAAACTGTGTAGCCGACACGCTTTCGCGCATCCCGGAAGCAAAATCGTCGGTGGAGATCGTGCCAACTGATCCTCCCACGTTGTTAGGCTCGGAGAACGAAATAGGCAATGAAAACTTCGTGGCTTCCTTGTTTCCTTCCGCTGTTCTACGCTCCCCAGAGGTCTCTGTTTTCGCAGCCAGCCAAGGGCTCGCAGACTCGCCTGTGGAGGATGAGAAGGAAACGATTGGTGCGATTCTTGACATCTCGACTGACGCTGATCTACTGGATTCAATCAAAAAGGGTTACACGAATGACAAATGGATACAGAAATTGAGCGATGCCTCAGTCGGGATGCAGGAAGTGAAAATGGTAGACGGGCTGTGGTATATTGGACAAAGGCTTGCAGTGCCACAAGTGCCCGAGGTGCGTGAGGCCTTGTATCGTTTGGCTCATGATGCGTTAGGGCACTTCGGCTTTGACAAGTCCTATGCCACACTCCGTGACAGCTTCTATTGGCCCAACATGCGGAAGGATTTGGAGGAGGGTTATATCGCTTCCTGTGACGACTGCCAGCGAAACAAGAGCTCAACGCGGAAGCGCGCCGGCCCACTGCACCCGTTGCCAGTGCCCGACGCCCGAGGGGACTGTGTCGCCATCGACTTCATTGGACCTCTTCCGGAAGACGAAGGTTACGACTGCATCGCAACCTTTACGGACCGAATAGGCGCCGACATACAGGTGGTTCCGTGTAACATCAACATGACGGCGGAAGAACTGGCAACACTGTTTTTTGACAAATGGTACTGTGAAAATGGTTTGCCCTCTGAAATCGTTTCGGACAGGGACCGCCTCTTCTTGTCAAAATTTTGGTCGGCCTTGCACAAGCTCACTGGAGTAAAGCTAAAGCTGAGCACTTCGTATCACCCTCAGACCGATGGTTCGTCGGAGCGTACTAATAAAACAGTCATTCAATGCATCCGTTTCCATGTCGAGCGAAACCAGAAGGGTTGGGTGCACGCACTGCCGCGGGTTCGTTTCCAGATCATGAACACGGTCAATGCCAGCAGTGGTTTCTCGCCTTTCTTCTTGAAGACGGGTCGTCATCCTCGTATCATTCCCCCTTTCAGCGTCTCGACCGAAAATGACAACCGAGCCGTAAACGATTTCCTGGCACAGTTAGAGCGCGACATCATGGAGGCGCAAGATAACCTGCAATTGTCAAAAATCAGTCAAGCGCAACAAGCGAACAAGCACCGGGGACCAGAGCATGAATTCAACGTCGGTGACCGCGTTCGGTTGACAACTTTCCACCGGTGCAGGGAGTTCAAGAAAGACGGCGAGAAAAGGGTGGCGAAATTCATGCCAAGGTATGGTATATATAAGATATTGGCTAAACATCCAGAGACCTCGAATTACACGATCGACCTGCCCGCCTCCTCGAAACAATATCCCGTTTTTCATGCATGCGAGCTCGAACCGTACAAGGAAAACGATGACGACAAGTTCCCTTCACGTGCCGTACAGCACTGAAGCCGATTGTTTCCGAGAACGGGGAGGAACAATATTTCGTCGACAAGATCATCGACTCGAAACGATGCGGGCGGGGAGGAGTTAACCGCAAGTTTTTAGTTTGTTGGACAGGATACGGGCCTGAAGAAGACACATGGCTTCCATGGGACGAGGTCGACGATTGCAGTGCATTGGACGATTGGCTTAGGGAGCATCCTGAGGATGCCTGATCGGCGGTAGCTTTTTCCCCACCGGGGTTTTTTAACGCACCCGCCGGTCAGCGCTCCAGAGGTTGGGTTTTTTTTGAGGCCGGAGGAGTGTAAACCTGCCCCGGTTTACATCAGCACATTCTTACATAATGGGTGGACTTGACGGTTGGGATTCCGCTTCATGTAACTTCACTTCATTGAGTATACATCTGGCTTGAAGATTATCTTCATCCGTTCGCCTTCACTAGTTTTCCCTCCGAGAGGGGGTTTTCATCCTTATATACATTACAGTACTCGAGCACGGACCATGGGCTGCGCAATGCTGTGGACTGCGGATGAGTAAGACTGGAAGGAGATGACTCAGGATGACTAGGGAAGTGGGATGACTCGATGGCTGCGCGCTGCGCAGCATGATGGGGGAGATAAGGGATGTGGGAAAGATAAGATAAGAAAATGAATAGTCCTTTGGGCGGCGTTCATAACAGTGGACTGCACGAGATGGACCTCTGCAGATGATTTCAACATGATCCATAATGGTGCAGCAGTTGGCGAGGACTTGGGCTTCGAGATTTAGCTGACAGATACATTCTTGGATATCAGACAGGTGGTCATTGACCTGGGTACTGGCAGCGGGATTTATGGCATAAGCATAGGTGGAGTTGCTCGGGACTATGGGATTCTCTGTAGGACTATAAGTTGTGACGGAAAGGAGCATTTGGCTGGTGGTGTCTGCATTGGAGGTAATGATTCCGCATAGTCACTCATTAGAATACTGCCTATAATATTCATTGATACGTTCCTGCATAGTGGCACCTCAAATAGCTCTCGGAATTTCAGCCTGCATTGGGAGTGTGATTTGTCCATTGAAATCATGGCAGATAAGGCCTTCGCAAATGTAATTCTCAGCCGTCTCACAGTCCCTAATCTGACAATTGGGTTTACCACAGAAATGACAACCCTCGGGATGGTTTCCGGGAGCACAGGGTCGGAAGCCTCCAGTATTGGCTTGTGCCTGCATAAACTTGATGAGAATGTCACTGATCCCAGTTGTGATATTTTGAGTCATGCTCGCAAGGATGGTGTTAAGGTCCTCCTGTTTTACAAGGGCTTCAGAAGCGGCTGAAGCACTTTGGATTGTGGGGGCTATGGACTGGTAATGGATCCTGATGCTGAGGTGACTGGTTTCGCTAATGAGCCGGTCTAAATCGCCTATGTTATAGTGATATTTGTCTTCAGCTCCAGGGTAGAGACACTGAATGGCATCTTGGAAATCAGCATAAGGGTGACCTTTGAACTCTGGGAGGCTTTCCCAAAGCTCAGAAGTCACAAAATCAGGATAACGAATGGCATACTCCTTCTTCTGCATGTCATCCATGACTCCAGCATGACTGAAGAGGTGGTCGAGTTCTCTGAAGTATCGGGAGAGCTCACGGGGCTGCACGGGATCGAAACGTGGAGCTGTGGAGTGGCTACGAGCTGGCATAGTTACTAGCCATATGGAAGCAGAGTCACTGGCACTAGCGCTGGATGCAGGATTGTTGGTTTCATTGTTAGACATGCCAGATAACAGATTTTGAACTGATTGTCAGAGATCATGGAGTTGTTGGATATTTCGGGAAGGGGTTCTTTCAGAAGAGGACTGTGATGGAGTTGGGTTGATAAGGATGGGACTTGAGTCTAGTGTCGAAAGTGGGTCTGAAAGGAGTTCTAGATCAGAATCCGTTTCTTGTTTGACTAAGGCTGGGGATAAGGGTTCAGAAGATGAAGGTAGCAAGTCAGGAAGAGAGATAAGGAGTTCGGGAGAGGGTGCTCAGGAGCACAGAACAGGTGATCAATGAAGATTTCAGGGACCTGGGGTTTGTCTCCTGCGAGCGGCTGCCTTGGCACAAGAGGTAACAGTGGAAGAGGTAGAAGGTTGGCAGTTGGGGTTACTTGAAATCTTGAACTAGCCCCTCACGGTGGGCTCCAAAATGATAACTATTAGGAAGCACTAACCTACAAACCAACAAGGTGGAATGAAGGAAGTGTCAGTCCCTATCTGAAGCTGTATAGACTATGAGCTGTCCAAGTCACAGAGTAACCCGAGGGACTGTAGAGTGAAGAGGGGAATGGAATGGAGTAATGATGGATGGTTTTGAGCAGATTTCGGAGTTTTCAAAACAAGGTGGTGTAGACTTAGCTGAGTTCCTGAGTGATATTGGAGGCTTCAGTGAGGGTTTCAGAAGGGTTTTGATAATAGTGACTTCCACACGAAGTTGGGGACACTGATTTCGAGGCTAAGTATTGTGGCTCCACATGAATATGATACTTTGGGATTGGATAATACAAGGACTCCATATGAGCCATAGACTGTGAGACTGCTGAAGGACTGAGACAGTAACTTTTTTCTATATTGTTACAAATGCCAAGTACATGGGTTTTTATAGATGAGAAGATTTCAAGTATCAGAATAACTGGCAAAGTTGAAACTGAATGAGAGAACATATCATATAATTTTGAAAGGGTTGTTTAGTGGCTGAAACGTTGAGGAGATGTAAGTCCATTTGAAATCTGAACATAAAAGGCAAAACAGTAGGTAAAAGAACATTCCAAAGCCGGTGCCATGTGTTATAGAATGGAACGTAAAAATAATCTAAGGAATGTAGAATGTATCAGTGAAATATGAGTCATGAATTTCGAAATGAGAGTGGATGAAATAGTAGCACACTCAAAATCCCTTGTTTTGAATGTACTGCAGTGAGGCAGTGTCAGAAACATGGGAAGGCATGAGGCAGTGTGATACTAAAAATGGTAGTAGTCTTGCCATATCGGAATCTGGGAATTGGGGGAGGCATATAGGAATAGGACTGCCTGACCAGATTGGGCAGTATAGAAAGCACTGAATATCCAGAATGTATGGGTGCGATGTGTTTGGTGAAGTATCTGGTGACCTGGAATGGAAGCCTCACAGAGTTGTTGACATCCCGAGTACTCGAATGAGAAGTCAGCAGCTGGACTGCAGTATCATGCTGAGGAGGCCGAGTAGTGGTAGTGATTTCAAATGTGGAAGCGGGATTACCAGATTAGGACTTATTGGCGGTCAGCAGTGTGGAGTGCTCATCAGCATTCACATGAGTGGCATGTGATAAACATGTGTTGCTAGGGTTCGACATACCTCAAGAAGCTCATAGATTAGAATGCATGCCTTGTAGACCATTGCGATGTTGAGAGGACCCCAGTCCTGGAAGAAGGAGAGATAGAGAAGTTGGTCATCAATGGTGAAATAGTAGTAAAGAATGGTTTCATCTGAGGAGGTGGCAGGACCACCTTTTGGATGCATGCATACGTGTGGTTGATTTCCTGGCTCTGAGGAGAGGCAGTTGAGAACATGAGAAAGTGGGGGTGGATGTGGAAATGTGGTGAAATAAAGCCTGGATCAGGTGAATAGCAGAGAAAGAGAATAAGAGTGAATTCTATGAGTTTAAAGAGAGTAAGACAATACCTATCACCAAAGTGACACAGAGGCTCGCACATGGGAGCCATTCGCAGCACACAAGTATGCCATTCAAGAGACTGAAAGCCAAAAACAGAAACTCAACTTGGAATCATGTGACATTGCAGTACCAAAAATAAGTAAATCTGCTCACATCAGAAAAATCTCAAATTTTCTTAGCATGCTTAATGTGCTTAGCTGTACTTAATTCCTGGTTAAGCATCTTAAGTACATTAATGAGAGGACTTGGCTTAGCCTAAGCATCATTAAGCACTGTTAAGCATGGCTAAGCACTGTTAAGAAAATTTGAGATTTTCCTGATGCAGATGACATAGTAAGTCATTGGAGTAAGTACTGAGCTGTTAATTAACAGATGCCTTGCAGAGTCAGTTTTTCACCATTCTATCAGTCCATGTCAGATTGGGTCACTTGGTGTCAATGGATTTCTCACTGGGGCTGACTTCTTGATACTTCCTGATAGGTTACAGTATACAATATCCATCACATAGTTGAGCGAAATTCTCCCTTCATTACTTCGCTGAATTCCAAGCCTTTGTCTTATTATCCAACTCATCTTTGTCATTCACAATATAAAGATGGCATGTCATAAGATGAGACCCGTCTGCCTTTTTGACCTCATATGTGATATGGAAATGTTCTGTCGGGTCTGCCCCTCCAGAATGGCCTCCTCCACTGCAGATAATATGAGCAGATGTTGAGAGCAGTCAAGGAGACATAGATGATCACCTCATGTAAGCCATCTCAGCTCCCCTGGCATCGAGACCATTTGCAGTGCATGCTTCCTTCAACTTGGCCTCAATGTAGCCCTGAATGTATAGTTTCGAGTTATAGGTCTTGTTCCCTATACCCAACACTCTCAGGTCATCCAACAATGCTGCAAGTTCTTCTTGGCCTCGCAAATGATGATGCACTACAGAGGAGGGGATCGGTGGACTGGATGAGGGCCATCTATTCATGCATTCAGCCATTCTCACATCGTCTCATTTCTCTGACCTCAGACATTCAGCTGAATGACCCAGACCTAGGCTTGGCTACATCGTCGTGCCCTCCTATTGAAACACGTACTGATACTGATAGCACATTTACTGTTACGGCATCACCCAAAGAACCATTCAATTTCTTATCTTATCTCTCCCACATCCCTTATCTTCCCCATTACGCTATGCAGCATGCAGCCATCGAGTCATCTCACTTCTCTAGTCATTCTGAGTCATCTCCTTCTAGTCTTACTCATCCGCAGTCCACAGCATTGCACAGCCCATAGTCCGTGCTCGAGTACTGTAACATATATAAGGACTCCCAGATGTACCAGTAGCGCTAGGCTTAATATTCCTTTTGCCATCATCTCAAGACCACTCTTGCACTTAGTCTGCCCGAGTCCTTCTGAGATTCGTCTAGCCTAATACTATTCACTAAACCTGATGCCGACCTGTTGAGATCGTCACACTCAACAGTTTATTCATACAAGCGATCTGATAATATCAAAGCATTTCATGTCAAAAGTATCAAAGCTCTTGTTTCAATGGTTCCATTTTTCAAAGTTTCATCTGATGGCACTATTGTTACACCTAAGAATGAGTAGTCAATATTCTCTCTCAAACGAGCATCACATCAAAACTACAATGCTGAGCATGGAACTTGTAGATCTGCACATCTTGTCATTACACCTCTCCAAGAAACAACAGCCACATCTCTTAAGCTAGGAGCAGCAGTTCCATCCAGGGCTCTCGAGAAGGCCTTGAGCAGGCTATCAATTCTTCCTCATTGTTCAGGCCTCCTCACCCACTTGTCATACCCATGACTTAGTTTTGCCCCAGGGGGTGGTTCGACAAAGTAATGCAAAGCAGAATCTGTGAATTTGAGATCTTGCAAAGATATATAAGAGAAAGAAATGATTTGTCTCAGTTGTTGAAACAGCATTTGTTGAGAAGGTGGCCTCAATTTGTCAGGATATGGCAATGAAATTGGCTGCAGTTCTAAGGGGACATCCAGCCTTAGTTTTGTGTGCCTAGGTAGTGATCGGAATGGTAATTCACTATGTCCCTCTGTAGAGTCACCATCTAATAGCTCTGAAAGCATTCTTTTAGACATCACCCGTCCAAGGCATCTTAGAGTTGAGTATAACTTGAAGTTTGTCATGTTATAGTTATGTGCTTGCATGAATAATAACTATATTGTATATGCCACAGATAGTTGCAAGCAAAATTTTATGAAAAACAAATCATGTGACCTATGCACAAATAAAATCACATGACTTGCAGACCCAGAGTCTGGCTTCTCGATTCGAAAATTGCTGAACTTGAAGCATTGCTGGGAGCAATCCATGCTAATTTCTCTGCCAATAAGATGAAACTCCTGGAAACACAAGGACTTGTTCAATGCTCACAAGAATACTGACAGCAGATAACAATGCCACAACTGGCATATCACCATTTTTCACAAACAAATGTGTGCATTTGAACTATTTCTTGATAGATATCAGTATTCCTTGGGAGAGCAGAATGCTTCAATAGAACCATTATGGACAAGGCAGAATCTATGAGACATCTTGTCTGTGCGCGCTGTCCATGCCGCACGAATTATGAGTGAGAAAGTGTGGAAGAACTTTTGGGTGAACCAGGCACCACAGTCAGTACAAAGTGGATTGCCTGTTGTGGAACTCCAAGATGGAGGGGCAGCAGGCTTGGCAGCAGGGATGACAACAAATCAGAGTGGTCAGATGGTGCGGAGATGCCAGTCCCAGATGAATGATCAGTCCAGGTTCAGGTCTGCCAACTTTGTGTGGGGCAAAAATATGCCCAAGCTTCCAAATCAGTCCCAACTTGCCATATCGGCTCACAAGTTGAAAGTCTATAGTTTACAATGAGAGGTTGAGGCAATCAAAAAAAAAAAAAAAAAAAAAAAAAAAAAGAATACTATTGTGCTTTTGCAGTCCAAGACCATCCACCCTTTTGTTTGACTGGACCAATGATTTGAATGGAAAGTGCTGCATTCATCACAATTTCACAATTCCAAAACTATCTAACAGATGCTGGCTTTCCTAATTGGAGACCAGGCCATCAAAACCATGCTACAGTGATAGGCTGGAACTGCTCGCAGCATTGGAATTTCTTGCAGACTATGCAAGTAACTATTTGATATGACCAGAAGTTCAACTGTGACAATACAGATGACTAATGGAGCTAAACAGAAGAACATTTTCTTGTGGCTTCTTTCCATCTTTTTGGACCATCTGTGAGAATAAACGGGAGGTGCGGCCAGCCCTAGCCATTTTCTACAGTTCAAACTCTGAAGCTGTTTTCCATGTTTGTAAAACCTTGCATTATGGAAGACCACAACGGAGGGCCAGAGGGAGTGCAAAGGATATGAAGAAGGATTTGTTACGATTTCAGGACTAATCATTATCTTGACGACAGGCACGTGACTCAAAAGCCACATGATGAACATGTGACACAAACCATAACATGACAAACAAGACATAATGCGACGACTTGAGGAAACCCTATGACAACAATATGTCAGCACTGATCAGGGCCAAGGGTTATTATGCAGTACTTGCAGGACAATGTGTGGAGCGCAGTCAAATCCTTACTCAGACGGATAAGGGCAGAGGGTTTTACACAACATGAGGATAGCATAGTCGTGGTCCGTGCTCGGTAGTCATAATATATAAATACCTAAATCATACATAGTAGAATCCAGCTTCAAGCTGGCTTATAATAGCATTCTTATCCCCGCCTCTCACATCTAAGGGTTAGTTAGAGTGACCTGCACGCAGACTTAAGTTTTGCATAGCAAAAGCTCGAAGCTAGCACTTGCGCACCTCACTACTCCTTTTCTCTCCACGCCCTTCCTTCGTTGCCCAACAGCCTCGAGTGCCATGTGACCAAAGGAACCTGCTGCATTGTTACACCTCCTTCACGTACCGAAACTAACATTTTTACTTCCCACCACCACTCCCCACCCCATGCCAACCCCATATTCCAGTCTCTATCAGAGGTCTTTGTTCATAGTACTTGGACGTACGAGAGGTCTAAGGGTAACATTGAGTCTGACCCTGACCGAATCGAACATCAAAAGGCTGTGCTGGGATAATCCTTGGAGAGTCCCACCGCATGTTTGACCAGGTAGTGTGTTGATCTGGGACGTACCTCAGCAAGAGAGACAGGAGGACTCGGACATGCGGATAGTCCCCACCCCTCGACCACCTTTTCAAACATGCCCTTGAAGATTGTTGTCGGAAACGTGCATTGACCCAAAATGAGAAAGGAGTTGCCAGACCGCTGGGACTTCTGACGAGGAAACCTTCCTTGACTGCTGTTTGGGGCATCCCCGTTGCAACAAGGATTCAAGCTGACCCATCCACAGTTTAACAGGCATCTACCATCTTTTCTCTGGACCCAACTGAAGTGGGAGTCGACAGTCGCGTGCCACCCACATGGTACTATTCGACAAAACACACCACACACCCAACCCCTTTCACATCACATGTCATGGAACTCATCACCACCCTCTTTGCTTTCATCACAATTATCCTCACTACCCTCTTTGCCGCCAACCCTCTCGCCCTGGCCTGGGGCATCCTCTGAAACAACCCTCAGCAGGCTGAACAGGTACAGAATGTGACATGGACTTTGGTCAACACAATCAAAGAAGAACTGGATTTGGACAAAAAGCCCAAGAGAACGAAATTGGAACCACTGGACCCATATAAAGGGGACCCCAGCTTGATCAGAAGTTGGCTTCGACGAATGGAAGTCTACTTCGACAAAGAAGAGATCACCAACAAATGGGATATGATCACTTACACATTACAACAGATCACAGGAGGCAAGGCTGAACGTGCACAGAACTGGGCGGACTCCAAGCTACAAGAGTGGCTAGAGTTCAAGACAGAATTGAATGGACGTAGACAGGAATTCGGAAACCATTCCACCTATGACAATTGGGAACATGGTTGCATCGTTACGCCGGCAATGGCTAACACTCTGGAAGTCAGGACAGACCCCCTTGGACATCTTCCACCATTCAAGGACTGGGAGAACTTCAAGGCGGAAGCCTGCGAGTTCTTCATGACCATGGAGACATGGAACAATGCGATTATCCAGATTAAGGAACTATTGCAGCACCGACGACTGGTCGAGGACTACATCATCGAATTCTGGAGCTGGGCTCCCTTGACAGAATACAACAACATCACCCTCATCGATATCTTTAAACACGGACTTGACCAGGCACTTGGACGTCGAATCATCGAACTAGGAGGTGTCCGTGAGGAGGACATCGACTGGTGGTACAAACGAGTGATGGAACTGGACTGGCAATATCGCCAGGCCCAAAAAGAATTCAGTGCGAAGGAGCAATTCGCTCCCAAGCAAACTCAGAAACTGGCTCAGGGAACCACGGCACCTAAGGAGCAAACTCCGGCACTAGCGACCGGTAATGCTCAAGGACAGCCTGACCCTAACGCCATGGACGTCGATCGGATGAGGTGCAAAGGACGCTGCTTCCGGTATGGACAGAAGGGACACATCGGATGAAACTGCTCAATGAACCCCCGGCTGAAATATGCTACACGGAATGTAGAGATGCAGGATGAGACTACTGCCACCACTGCTAAGATCGAAGAGCTGAAACAGGGTTTTTAATAGAGCTGGGAAGAAGCACCGCTTCACCGGCTGATTATATATCGTTGAATATAAATATAAGGGACATTTCTAACCTTAAAGAATATTTTGAACAAGAAGGTGCATGAGAGTTCAGTCTCGTAAGAGGATACACCCTACCCTGGGTAGCTCAACAGATTTACTGGCAGGATGAGTCTAAAGCATACTCGATCCTTAAGGCATGGACAGACCAATCGTGACAGAAGGACATCTCACTGGAGAAGCTTCGCAAGATCAATCAGATGAATGATCACGATGCACTGCACACATTGCTCGACCTCAGACAAAAGCCATGATTTGTCAGAGGCGGAAATGGAAATCAGATGGATGTACCCCTGATGATTATGACTTTGGACACTGGACGGACCTACAGCATAAAAGCTCTGCTTGACACAGGATGTACCGGATCTTGTATAGACCGGAAGTTCGTCAAGGAAAAGGAGATCAACACAAAAAAGATATCCGATTCCTATTCCGGTCCACAATGCAGATGGAACCCGTAACATAGGGGGCGACATACACGAATATGTTGAACTGAGAGTCCAGGTCCAAGATCACATCGAGTGAATGGTCTTCTCGGTCACTGAACTCGGAAAGGGCCAGATCTTCATCAGTTACGAATAGGTTAAGCATCACAACCCTCAGATCGATTGGAAGACAGAGAAGATCACATTTGATCGATGCTCCGAAGAGTGCCAGCGAATTGTCCGAAAAGAAAATCCCAAAGATGACGACACCTCCATCGAGACAAATGAGATAGACTTCAAACATGGAGAGAAACTCTTGATGATTGACATGAACCAAGAGTTCCATCTAAGGGCTTTCCAAATGATGGCTTCCAAACTGGCGGAAGCGACAAAGGCTAAAACCTTTGAAGAGATTGTACTGGAAGAATACCATTGTTTCAAGGGTTCAGTGTTCAGGAAAGAGTCGTTCGATGAACTACCACTGCGACGACCTTGGGACCATGCAATCAAACTTATCCCAGGAGCTAAACTCCAGGATTGCAAGGTCTACCCCTTGATGCTAGATGAACAGAAGCAGCTGGATGCCTTCTTAGATGAAAATCTAAACACCGGATGAATCAGACCATCAAAGTCACCAATGGCCTCGCCTTTCTTCTTCGTGAAAAAGAAGGATGGATCCCTATGACCTGTACAGGACTATCAGAAGTTGAACAATATGATAATAAAGAACAAATACCTGCTCCCTTAATCCAGGAGTTAATCGATAAACTAAAGGGGGCAAAGTTCTTTACGAAGCTCGACATCCAATGGGGATACAATAACATCTGCATGAAAGAAGGCGACGAATGGAAAGCTGCATTTCGGACAAACCAGGGAATGTTCAAACCCCTGGTCATGTTCTTCGGACTGACGAACTCACCGGCCACCTTCCAAACAATGATGAAAACGATCTTTAAAGACGAAATCAATCAGGGACACATAGTTATCTATATGGACAACATTCTTATCTTCAACAAAGATTTGAATGAACACAGATGACTCGTCCAATGCATGTTGGAAAAGCTAAAGAATAATAAGCTCTATTTAAAACCCGAGAAATGCTTGTTTCATCAACTGGAAGTAGAATACCTTGGAATGATTGTCTCAGAAAATGGCATTAAGATGGATCCCGTTAAAGTCAAAGGCATCAAAGGATGGCCAAAACCCACCTGTAAAAGAGACATCCAGCAATTCTTAGGCTTTTGCAATTTCTACCGGTGTTTCATCGAGGGATTCGCAAAGATCGTGAAACCTTTGACAGAACTAATCAGAAAAGCCAACTGGACATGGGGAAAGGCCCAAGATGATGCATTCGACAGGTTAAAGAATCAGATCAGCTTAGCGCCGATCATTTCAATGCCCTGAGATGATGGAAAGTTCCGAATGGAAGTCAATGCCTCGAACTACGCAATCGGAGGTGTCCTTTCACAGGAACAATCCAACAGTACCTAGAGACCGGTGGCCTTTATGTCAAAGTCATTGAACCCGACAGAACAGAACTATGAAATCTACGACAAAGAGATGCTCGTGATTATGACCGGACTTGAGGAATAGTGCCAATACCTCTGTGGCGCCAAGCAGAAATTTGAGATTTGAACAGACCATAAGAATCTCGAATATTTCCAGAAGCCTCAAAAACTAAATTGCAGGCAAGCTTGTTGGATCTCAGAACTCCAGGACTATGACTTTGTTCTGGAGCACAAACCCAGGAAGTCAATGACTAAGGCAGACAGTCTGTCGAGACGACCAGACCATGAGAAGGGGGAGAACGATAATGAAAATGTCGTACTCCTAAAGCCAGAGAATTTTCACTGGATTTTCATGGCGAAGATCACGCCGACACCAGAATTTCAGGACATTCTGGACCAGATCAAAAGGGCTTGGAAACAAAGAGAGCCCGAGGTTCAGAAATGCCTTGATGAAGGTGAACATGGCTGGGAGGAAAATGACTGAATCGTTACATGGTTAAAGCAATACTATGTTCCCAAGAGCCAAAAGATAAGGGAATGGATCATTGAAATCCACCATTCGGATCAGATCTCAGGACACCCAGGACAAATGAAGATGTACAAGTTGATCACATGCAACTTCTGATGGCCCAAAATGATGAATGACATCAAGGCGTATGTCAAAGGATGTGACAAATGCCAATGGATGAAGATCATCAGAGATCGGAAGCATGCCCCACTCCATCCGAATGAGATACCAAAGGAACCATGGGAGATCATATCTGTAGATCTCATCGGACCCCTCCCCGAATCTCAAGGATTCAACGGTGTAATAGTGACAGTAGATTGGTTCACTAAAGGAGCCAAATTCATACCAGTCAATATGGAAATCATAGCAGAAGGGGTCACTCGCAATCTATGCGATGCTATATTCTCGAGTTACGGACTCCCAAAGAAAGTCATTAGCGACAGAGGAGGACAATTTGTCTCAGCATTCATGACAGACCTCTATGTGCTTTTGGGAATCAAAGGAACTCCTTCGATGCTGTACCATCCACAAACCAATGGACAAACGGAATGAGTCAATCAGGAACTTGAGCAATACCTGAAACTCTTTGTGAACTATCGGCAAACAGACTGGGCGGATTGGCTACCAATGGCTGAATTTTCCTACAATAATCGAATTCACTCGGCGACTGGATATTCCCCATTTTATTTGAACCACGGGCGACATCCGTACACTGGAAAAGAACCCCTGAAGCATAACACTAAGTCACAAACTGCTGAGGAGTTCGCCGAGATGATGAAGGAGATCCGGACCAAGGCTGAAACCTCCTTATTAAAAGCTGCAGAGATAATGAAACGGACCTACAACCGTAAACAGAAACCTGTCTGAGAGTACCATGAGGGCGATCAAGTCTGATTGGAAGGCACCAATATCACAACTGACTGACCAACTGATAAGCTAAATGACAAATGGTTTGGTCCATTCAAAGTCAAATGGTGAATTGGAGAATCGGCATACGAACTCGAACTACCGAAACACTGGAAAATTCATCCCATCTGAAATGAGTCCGAACTCACCCTGTATACAGCACCAGCTTTCCCATGACAAAAAGTGGTAACGATTCTTAAACGGCCTCCTCCCATCATCGTGGAAGGAGAAAAACAATATGAAGTAGAGGCTGTAATAAATTCTCAATGGAACAGAGGAAAATTACAGTATAGAGTACATTGGAAGGGATATCCGCTCGAGAATGCTACTTGGGAACCTGCCGAGAACATCAACAAAGATGCACTGAATGCAGTCACGAAATTTCATCATGAGAACCCTGAGGCGCCATCCCTAGAAAAAGGACAATTGTAAGCCCGTCGCTGGGCTTACATCAGCAACGCGGTCACATTGACCTTTCCCGAGGATGATGTCATCAGTTGGCCGATATATATATGGTCGAGGACACTTAGATCTCTCTCTTCTCTTCTTTTCCCCATCTTATCATTTTCCTGTATTCTCTCTCTTTCTCGCTCCCTCAATCATACGCATTCGTCCTGTTCTCGCCGTCCGGTCCGAGTGTTGGAGTATGATCAGGTGTACTCCCTTCCACTTTTTTTTGAACATCGACTCACGCGTTCACCGCCCCCCTCGACCACCCGTTCCCCGAGCCTTTTCCAAACTGAGCACCAGGTCTCGACGCCGCGCCTTTGAAGCAGGCCAGCTTCCCTTCCACAACTTGGACAACGATCAGTTACAAACCATGCTCAACGGCCTTGATTCGGAACTTGTCGCACCGCAGTCGCCAGTCGTCCCTTCTCTCCCATCCACATCCTCTTCATCTTCGACTCTTGTCCCTCCCGTCACCATTGGAGACACACATACAGACACATCCAATAGAAATACCGAAGAGCCGCCCCAAACCAGCCCTATAGACATGCATATAGTCACTCAGAACCCTCGTCCCGCCAGCCAGAACCCTCATCTTGCAGCAGACTCATCCACCTCTTCCGATTCCTCTACCTCTTCCGATTCTCGTGCCGATATCAGTCTCACCATGTCCCATGTCACAAAGAACTCGTCTTCCTCCACGGCCGAGTGTATCCGCGGAGGATCCAAGAAACCTCCCAAGATCACTAGTGGAGAACTCACTGCCTGCGTCTTGCGGAAATTCGAACTGGCTTGCAACAATTACTTCACCCAGAAGTCCATCATGTCCGCCGACCAGGTGGGCGCCATTCTAGGTTGCTTCGAAGAAATGCAGATCGAAAACTGGATCGGTGCCAACCGCAACCGCCTCGCCGGTCTCACCTTTGCCGCATTCATGAACGAAGTCCGTCTCATTTATCTACCGACCAGCTGGGACAATGACATCCGTTGCTCCATGCGAACCACCTTGCTCACACCAAAGATGAATTTCTGGGCATGGGCGAACGATCGCATTAACGAGAACATCGTCCTGAACGATACCTCTTCACATGAGGCTCCCGACGCCTTCCGCGCTACCCTTGATTCCCTCCTCGATAATGAATTACGCCAATGCTGCCTCGCCGCCGGAGTCGACGCCAAGGTCACCGCTGCGGTAGATCCTGTCATGAACCAGGCAACCGCGGACGCACGTCTGCGCGTTTGGCTTGAAGAAGTACGTAATGTCGCTGACGTGAGGGCTTTCGAGCTCAAACGTGCCCGCGATGCTGCGGAAGAAGTCAACCATGCTAACAAACGTCCTGCGCTGTCTGGTCCTTCGCGCAACAGTAACACCTCGCATTCCGGACAGTCGAGCAATCACAACGCTTCCGGCTCCTCATCAAAGTCTAACTTCGTCCCCTTGCCCTGTCTCACTGACGCCGAACGCGCGCTACTCAAGAAACATGACGGTTGTTTGAAATGTCGCAAGGGCTACGCTGGTCATTTTTCCAAGAACTGCATAGATGATTTCCCGGATGCCGCCAACTACAAACCATTGACGGAGAAACAGATGCTCCGCGATAAGGAAAAGCAGGGTTCCCGCTCCTCGAAGAACAACAAGACTGCCGCTCCGCCTGTCGCCGCTACCACCGCATCTATCTCTGAATTGTCCTCCTCCGACGATGAGCTGGTCGCTGTCCTTGGCGACGGATCTGATTCGGATGCGGAGGACCTGTCCGATGTAAGCATCCCGTTGACCGCTTCCCACATGAAGTGGGAGTGCTCTGTATCCGGTCCGTTGACTGATGAGCCGCTAGTAGTGAAAGGCATCCTGGACACAGGTGCCCATGTCGTTTTGATCGATGAACAACTGGTTTCTCGCCTTGGACTGCAACGTCGTCATCTTAATAAACTCTTCCGTTGTTCCGTTGCGATGCCTGAAAACGCCTCTTCGTCCGTTTCCTGTAGCCTCTCTGAGTATGTTATTCTGTCCGTTTCCTCTTGTGATCGAACTTGGCACTTGTTGACCGTCAAAGCTCTCATCGTATCGAACCTCTGTACACCCATTCTATTCGGTCTGCCGTTTCTGTCCCATAACAAAATTGTACTAGATACCGAAAATCGAACAGCTATTGCGAAAGACTGTGGATATGATTTACTGAATCCTAAGCCCCCATAAAACCGAAAGCGCTGCGTCTGTCTCCACCAAAACAACGTAGGTTGAATATACTGCTCGCTCGAAATGCCGCCAAGCAGAAGGCGGTAACGTTGGCCGAACTGATTGAGAAGACGGCTAAAGCTCGCACACCCGGTACGGACTGCCCAGAGCACGTCGTAGCTGTGCTCGTAAAGGAGCGCATCCAGATTCTTGCGTATGAATGGCACTTGCAAGAGCTTGATACCAATGTCCGTCGCTCATTCAGCGATATCTTTGACGCCATTCCGCATACCGATGAGTTGCCGACTGATGTATATGCATGTATAAATCTGAAGAACGCATCGGAACGAATCGCATCACGCATCTATTCATGTCCTCGAAAATACCGCGAGGCGTGGAAGACACTGATACAGCAACATCTTGACGCGGGTCGGATACGTCCCTCCTCCTCCGCCTCCGCATCCCCCGCCTTCATCATCCCTAAGGCGGACACGACTGTTTTGCCTCGCTGGGTAAATGATTACCGTCAGTTAAACGGAAACATGATCACCGATAGCCACTCTCTCCCGTGAATAGACGACATCCTCGCGGATTGCAGGAAGGGCAAAATCTGGTCGAAAATCGATATGATGAATAGTTTTTTTCAGACTAAGATGAGGCCTTCTGACATACCGCTTACCGCCGTGTCCACACCGTTCGGGCTTTACGAATGGGTAGTGATGCCAATGGGACTGAAGAACGCTCCCGCTATTCATCAGCGACGCATAACGGTGGCACTCCGGAATTTGATCGGCCGATGTTGCCACGTGTACCTGGACGACATCGTAATATGGTCCGATTCGGTTGAACAGCATCAGGCCGATGTGGACGTGGTACTCAGCGCACTACGCGTAAATCGTCTGTATTGCAATGCAAAGAAATCGAAATTTTTCCAGACCGCTATCGATTTCCTGGGACATCACATATCCCAGGCTGGTATTGAGGCTGACAGACATAAAGCACAACGCGTGTTGGACTGGCAAGCTCCGAACTGCGCCAGGGACGTACGTGGTTTCCTGGGATTGGTGCGTTATCTCTCCGCCTTCCTGCCGGACATCGCCAAGCACACGGCCGTGCTGGACACCTTGACTTCAAAAGACGCAGAGCTCTGTTGGCCAGGGTGGCAAACCCACCATCAAGTCGCTTTTGATGCCCTAAAGGACGCTGTCGTTTCCCGGGAATGTTTGACGACCATCGACTACAGCTTAATGCCGGAATACAAGGTTTTCGTTACGACGGATGCCAGCGACTATCAAACTGGTGCCATCCTGTCTTTTGGGAAGACCTGGGAAACCGCGCGACCTGTTGCCTTCGAGTCGCAGACTCTAAAAGGTGCACAACTGAACTACCCAGTCCACGAAAAGGAGTTACTCGCGATTATATGGGCGTTAACAAAGTAGCGAACGGATCTACTAGGTATCCCGTTTGTGGTCTACACAGATCATAGAACACTGGAGAACTTCCACAAGCAGAAAGACCTCAGCCGTCGGCAGGCAGGGTGGATGGAATTCCTGTCGCAATATGACTGTAAAGTCGTCTACGTGCAGGGAAAGGACAACTTGGGTGCAGACGCGCTGTCACGGTGCGCCTTGCCAACACAGGACGACAGCACATCAGCCGAGAAATTTGCACAGCCCTTGTATCACTGGTCGGACGAGGATGATGACGAAGTGATCGCTTGCATCGCCGCCGACGCGGCTCCCATTCACGCTGTGGCCGTACTTGTTAACGAGGAAATGCCGTCGACTCCCCCACAGAATGCTCAACGCGAACAGCTGGACATCACAGCCGACCCGGAATTTTTGCAGTTGATAAAGGACGGGTACACAACAGATAAGTGGTGTCAAAAGATAATGAGAGCGCGACCTCTGCCTGATGGTTTGACACTGGAAAACGGGCTTCTGTACGCAGGTGGCCGACTGGTCATTCCTAAGATTGGTAACGTCAGGGAGGAATTGTATAGGTTGGCGCATGACGTTCTTGGCCATTTCGGATTCGAGAAGTCGTACGGATCGCTGTGAAATTCATTCTACTGGCCAAACATGCGGCGAGATCTGGAACGAGCATACGTTCCTGCCTGTGCGGACTGCCAATGAAACAAATCCAGCATGTCAAAACCTTTTGGACCCCTCCATCCGCTTCCGATTCCAGACGCCAGGGGCGACTCAGTTGCGCTTGATTTTATCGGTCCGTTACCGGAAGATGATGGGTACAACTGCATACTCTCGATAACAGATCGTTTGGGTAGCAACGTCCGTTTAATCCCAACGCGTACCGACCTAACAGCGGAGAAATTGGCAAGCCTGTTTTTCGATCATTGGTATTGTGAAAATGGTCTGCCTTTGGATCTGGTCTGTGACAGGGATAAACTGTTCGTGAGCAATTTCTGGAAGGCCCTGCACAGAATCACGGGGGTTCGCATCAATATGTCAACGGCGTTTCACCCCGAGTCCGACGGTGCCAGCGAGCGGACAAACAAGACAGTCAACCAGGCGCTATGTTTCCACATCGAACGTAATCAAAAAGGCTGGAAGGCGGCCTTACCACACGTACGATTCGCTATTATGAATACAATTAATGCATCGACAGGTTTTTCACCATTTCAATTGCGCATGGGGCGTTCCCCTCGCATAATGCCCCCTCTAGTGGTTTCAAACTCTGGATCGCTGGAGGACATCCGGGCTAGCGAAGTCATTGAACATTTGGAAGCCGACGTACAAGAAGCTAAAGACAACCTATTATGCGCTAAGACTGAGCAAAGTATTCATGCTAACAAACACCAGTCGGATGATTTTCCTTTCCACATAGGCTCACGGGTGCTTCTATCGACGCTCAACCGATGCCGGCAGTTTTTGAAAGCGGACGAAAAACGTGTCGCCAAGTTTTTGCCGCATTTCGATGGGCCATATAAGGTCACAGCGGTCTCTCAACAACACTCGACGGTCACGCTCGATCTCCCGAACTCTCCGAATGTTTTCCCTGTATTTCATACATCTCAAGTTCGACCTTTCATCGAGAACGATGAGGAGCTTTTCCCGAACCGACATCTCGAAGAGCCAGAGCCTGTAATCATGCCAGACGGTTCGGAAGAGTACCTCGTCGAGAAGATTTTGGATGAAAGGCGTGCAGGACGTGGATATCGGTATCTGGTTCACTGGAAGGGCTATGGTCCGGAGGAAGATCGTTGGATGGCCGGTTCGGAGATTGACGAGATTGAGGCTTTGGACAAGTGGCTAGAAGAACATCCTCACCCCACCGTGGAGCCGAAACGATGCCAGCGAAAACGAAATTCATCACGCCGGTAGCTTTTTCCCCGTTGGGGTTTTTTAACGCACCCGTGCTCAAGTCGCATTCTATCTCGCTCCGCAAGACGCCTCTCTTTTTTTTATAGCAGGGGAGAGTGTAAGCCCGTTGCTGGGCTTACATCAGCAATGCGGTCACATTGACCTTTCCCGAGGATGATGTCATCAGTTGGCCGATATATATATGGTCGAGGACACTTAGATCTCTCTCTTCTCTTCTTTTCCCCATCTTATCGTTTTCCTGTATTCTCTCTCTTTCTCGCTCCCTCAATCATACGCGTTCGTCCTGTTCTCGCCGTCCGGTCCAAGTGTTGGAGTACGATCAGGTGTACTCCCTTCCAACAATGTCAATTACCACTGCGACCTGCACCGAAGAAGGTAGTACGTACCCACTTCCAACAGACCCAATCGCCGAAGATCCTCTTTGACCACATGGCTAATGAAGTCTGGGTCTGCCCACGCGATCAGCAAATGAAGATGCTCCCGAAGAAGGAGACCCTTACCGGCTAGATGGCAGATCCGAAGGAAGTCGAAGACTGCTTGGACGCAGCTTGGCAGGCATGGCAGCAATGTTGGAATAAAAAATCATAGGTGAGGATGAGCGCAAGGAGAACTAGAAGGATGATGAGGAAGAAGAACATAATTGCGAGGATGCAATCCCTAAGAGGGGGGTAATGTTATGATTTCAGGACTAATCGTTATCTTGATGATGGGCACATGACTCAAAAGCCACATGATGAACATGTGACACAAACCACGACGTGACAAACAAGACATAATGCGACGACTTGAGGAAACCCTATGACAACAACACGTCAGCACTGATCAGGGCCAAGGGTTATTATGCAGTACTTGCAGGACAACATGCGGAGTGCAGTCAAATCCTTACTCAGACGGATAAGGGCAGAGGGTTTTACACAACATGAGGATAGCGTAGTCATGGTCCATGCTCGGTAGTCGTAACGTATAAATACCTAAATCGTACATAGTAGAATCCAGCTTCGAGCTGGCTTATAATAGCATTCTTATCCCTGCCTCTCACATCTAAGGGTTAGTTAGAGTGACCTGCATGCAGACTTAAGTTTTGCATAGCAGGATTGGGGTGCAACTCTAAAATCCTGAAAATATTTGTGGAACTTCCTAATGCAAAAATCAAAACGCATTGCCCAGAAGCATGGCATGTGATAGCGTGCAGGAAATGGCCCTGCGTGGGGAGCGGTGCAAAGATTTTGGAATATGATTCGGGATCATCTTTGTGTTGCGCCCAGTGCTCTTCTCGTATTGCGCTTATGACTTCAATGGATCCCTGCTCATGTCTACCAAGACCTACAGAACAAGGAGATGGTGGACCATAACTTCAAGGTCTTCTGGTTCTACAAGAAACACCAGCACCAACTGCACTTATGTCGAGAAGTGTTTGCCGTTGCGAAAGTCACACCAAGGCACTACACAAAGTAAGTGTTGCATCTTGAGTTTCGGTTTCAGCTTGATGCCCCGATCGTGCGGTTCGGTCCTGAACCATGGTTCGAACCTGATGCAGTCTTTGCTCGGAAGCTGGCAGATAGCTTTCCTGGGAAATGACCAGTGGCACTTCATCAAGAGCTTCAATATCGTTGTAGTGCAATAGTTCGAGGCTAATATCTGCCTCTCTCGTGGCGGCACCAACTCGAGAAGGCCTTTGGATATCTGATCGTTAGCCACGTGCAGCGTGCTGCTCATGGAGTAATAGATATGAAGATGCAGATAGCTGAGGGCGAAAAACGCCGAATCCGATACAATTTGTTTGACAGACGATGTTGAATTCGTCGCATTGCTCGCTCGCTTTCTCTTTCTGTTCCCGGACACGTCAAGGCCAAGACATGAGCACAGAAGATCACTTCAATGCCACTGGACCGAGGATTACTATCTCGCCAACCGAGGTGGTCCCTTTTCCAACTTCGCAGCTGGCAGATGCCATAAACATGAACAAGTCCATCGACGCGCCACTCGTTCCGGATTTCCCGAAAATCGAGGCCGTATCCCATGACGAGCGCGTTGCAATTTTGCACTCTGAGTCGTTCCGCGATGGCGATAGACCAAAGTGACCGCACCCAAGGGACATCCAAATAGACAAATCATCGTCGGGGGGGGTGTATTTACAGATGCTGGTGTGGTACCCTGGCTTCTCCAGGGCAGATAAAGGTTGAACTGATTTGTTCACAAAGAGAACAAAGTCTATGCTTCCACGCCGACATGTATACTTAATACCTGAGCCACTCATCCTCCAACAATGTCGCAGCAGTTGGACGCATGGTAGGATCAATAGTCAAACACCGCCGGATGAATGCAGCGGCAGGGGCAACGTCTTTTTCATCCAGCTTACAATAAACCATAAGACACTCTTCAATGCTCCGGGGAACCAGCTGCTTGACATGCAGAAGAGAGCCTGAATTGTCACAATCAGAGTAGATACATTTACCTGGATAAATCAAGAGATACCTTGTTCATCAAAAAATTCTGCCCGACGGGCGCAAGCGTTCAAGAAGTCAAGTGGAAAGGGGCCAATATGTTCCATAATTCGCACTAAATGAACTTGAGTGAATGTAACCGATGATGACTCGTGCAGTTGAAATAAGGCAGTGTCGACTAAGTATTCAAACGCCTGTAGTGAATGAGCTTTTTGACCTCGGGGCTCCATTGGGACGACATACTACACATCCAACGGACCAAATGTCAACGGGGGTGGACCAAGTATGGCCAAGAATGACCTCTGGCGCACGAAGTAGGACAGGCTGAGCTTCGCCATCGAGATTGGCATTAGCAGAAACCGCTATCCAGCACCAAAACAGAATGAAGGGCAGATCATAGCAGAATCAGGGTTTCTTACCATGACCATAGTCAATAAGGCGAATTTCAATGTTGCTCAGGTCAGGGTCAAGCTGGAAGCTGGGAAGTGGCTGAGTCTTGACCGTGATAATTGGGTCAGGAGATAAGTCTGGTTCTATACGGGGCTCATATGTGAGAGAGGGGTTTTCTTCCAGATAGGCCTGTATCGCTTCATCTCCACCCCAAGGGATATCAAAGTATTCCCTGGTTTTACATCTAGGTAGATGCGCCGGGTTGGGTTCGCACTCAGATAAAAACAGCGTAGCTTACCGGTGTGAACTAAACGGCATTCGCGATGGAGGTAGTCGAGGGCAAGGAGGGTTTGCTTGATAATACGCTTGACGACGGATATAGTGAATACGCGTCGCGGTTGCGAGCGTTGCAGGTCCGACAACTCCATACCGAGGGCATCAGTGACCATGCATATATGAGGGCCATGTTTGCTGCGAGCGAGAAATGAGTCACGGAGGATGATACAATGTTTATATCCCGGATGCTCCATATTGGTAGATGTGACCAGCTTGAGAAATTTGTACTCGTCAAGGAATTTCTTGAGAATTCCTGCGGTGGCATTCACGTTGAGCACCTTGATTGCAACGTATCTCGGTCTATGGCTTTCACTGAGTCGACCCAAAAAAATTACCATATATCGAATTTCCAGTGTTGATTTAGACGTACTCGCAAGTTTTGGCAAGCCAGACGCTCGAATTCCCCCCCCATCCTAGTTTCCGAACAATCTCATATTTTCCATCGTGCATCCGCTCCCCGAGGATCATAGGATAATATCCATATCCCAATAATGGATCAAGCATGTGAGGCTCTTCGTCACACACGAAAGTCTCTCCATCGTCATCGTCCTTCAGCTTGACGACAGTCGTGGACTCGTCGAAGACTCTCTCGATGTCGCCTTGATTGCTGATATTCCTGCGATCCATGGGAGGCCTAACAAGCTGCGTTTGGATACGTGGCAAGCAATTTTCAGAGAGCAGCAGGGGAAGAATTCGACGGGCATATGGCGAATACAGACGAATGCCACAGCGGGCAAGGAGCATGTGGTGGCAAACTCGGACGTCTGTCACGCGGCGTCACACGGCACAAATCACACACACCTAAGCTTCAAACCCGCATTACCTCCTCAGAGTTCGGTGACTGTGGCAGGCCAGGTGAGCACGAGGCATTCCTTCAGCAGTGCCATTGGTGATGGCCCTGGCCGAGACCTTGATATCTTTGAACTTTCCTGAACAGCCTCGACTGCTGTAGCGCCCAACGGGCTTATAAATTCAGTGCGTGCAAGATCGTCGTGAGTCCCTCTTATCAGCCTTGTCATGAACATCGTCAAACGTTCCATCAGCTCCGCTCGCTTCCTCAGATTGTTGGCCTGCAGATATTCTGCGAAGGATGCATTTGAGGCTTCCTGTGCGTTGCGTCTTTCCCAGGCACGTTTAGCGCGGTGTGAACGGGAGGATGCCTGGGGAGCGGACATGGAAGTTGTGTGAAAGCGCAGGTGGACTTGGGCACACTGGAGCACTTGGGCACGCTGACGGACTTGGGCGCGCTGACGTTTTGAATGCAATCGACGGGTCTTCTCGACAGGTGATTATAGTTATTTAGAAATGTGTCGTAATACATTAATACATGTAAATACATCAAAATTTTTTTCAATTTCCGGGTTTCTCACTGGGCGTGAGCAATCATCCTAGTTTAATCTTTAGGTCCTTGATGCGGTCTCTACAGCATATGTTCACGAAGGGTGAGGCGAGTATCCCTTAGTTCGTTTTATGTCCTGACCAGGTCACAGGCCTTTCATCACAGGCTGTCTAGCGCTGAGTAAGTTTGTTAATTTCTGAGTTATCTCCACCTACAATATTTAACCTCTTACCAGCCGTACCAGATCTGTTTGCAAACTATGCGCTTCCTCCTCTGATCGTCGTGCGTACCGTCGGTCGAATATCTGGCGACACATCCGACACTAATACAATCCTCAGACCTCCTTAATGTTTTTCCTGACGGCCTACAAATGCGGCATGTCTCTGTACGGGCACCGCCTCTCCACCATGCCCATTATAGCACTTTTCTTGCGTGACGGCATCTTCTGGTTTGCCGCCATCTTTGGTGGGCTCGAGCTGCATTTAGTAGTGAACAGCCGTGACCAAATAATGCCCCTTAGCCGTTGGCATGCCTCATCTCCTTATATGCTACATTGCGAGACCAACGCTAACAGAAGTCATGATTGGGTATGTTATCCGAGTCGCAAGATACAAGCTCCAAGGAGCGCTCTGACGTCCGTGTTATACAGGCCTTCTCTAGGGTGCGTCTTTCTCCTCATCGTTGTTGTATGCCATGACTCAGTGCTTCTGCAGTGTCTATACAATTATCGCCGCCCGCGTGTTACTCAATATCAAGACAATCCTGGCGGACGAATCAGGGCGGACATACGACTCTGTCACCCTTGCCGACCTCCGCTTTCGACACACGCACGCTGATCAGGGAACGATGACGACGTCGCGATATTATGATCTTGAATCGCGACAAGGAGCCATCGAAACTTCTGATGATCCGCTTTCGACCGAGGCCCGAATAACATGATTATCCATGGTTCAGTGCCTTCTCAGAAAAACTCCCGCACAGCGTGGACTTCTACATGCTCATTGACATAGCTTATCCATACATCTACAAATTGCAGCACTTCCTTGCATGGTCGAGGCCATTTATAACCCTTCGAAAGCGGAGTTGATGACTGCCTTCTGTTGGGCAGTATACAACTTTCCAACCCCAGGAGCAGGCAGAGCACTCTCTTTCCGCCCCCTGTAAACGACATTGCTTTGAACACCAATATCCTTCAGGACATGACCGATACGGGGTGAAACATGGGTCCAGGCACCCTGGTTCATTGGCTCTTCTTGGAGGAAAAGGTGTTCCTTCGCATTGCTATAGTGCATCAAGGCTTTTGCCAGTTCATTGAAAGGGAAGGGAGATAGCTCCTCAATGCGGATAAAAGCCACGCGATCGTTCAAGCCAAGAGTTTGTCGCTCCTTGGCAAGTTCGTAATAAATCTTTCCTGTGACCAGCACGACTCGTTCGACTTGCCGCTCGTCGGCTATTGGATCCAGCAGAACTGATTGGAATCGTGAGCCCACGTCCAAGTCTTGCAAAGAAGAAGCCGCAGCCTGAAAACCATGAACGTTCATGCGTTTGCTGAATAAAAGAAAATAGAACGCCATACAGAAAGGCGCAAGAGTCCCTTCGGAGAAGCTACAATGAGCGGTTTGCGGAAGTTTCGTTTCATTTGTCTTCGCAAAAGATGGAAATACTGGGCTGGAGTCGTGGGGAAAGCGACATGAATATTGACGCTGGGTGGCTTGCCGATTGGACTGGGCTCATAAGGGTCGCTCGACAGCTAATGAGAATGATAAGGTCAAGTGAAGTCAAATCTCCAATGACTGCAAATTGTCCTACCTGCAACATTCGTTCTATCCTCGAAGAAGAATGCTCGGGGCCGGCGCCATCAAGTCCATGAGGCAGGAGTAGGACAAGTCCACTCTGTTTGAGCCATTTCGCTACATCCGAAGACCGGGGTCAGCTCTGTATCGTTGATCTTTGTGTGAAAATTTCTTTACATTCTGCCGAAGTCACGTAGGTATCGATGATAATCTGTCGAGAGCAGTCTCAGGAGCGGCTGCGCTGGTGGAAGCTCGTATGTCTATACCTGGGCACCATTGAAAAAGTCTCCAAACTGACAAATGGTCAGAGACAACGTCAGTACCAATACGATAAATACGTACTTGAGCTTCCCATATGGGCAGGAGCTGCGGAGTTTCCCAGCTAGCACCATATTCAAACTACATCGGATGGGATTATGCTGCAGTTCCAATCATGTCGTACGTAGAACGAACGACTTACACCGAGGACACCCATTTCGCTTAACGAGCCTATACAAGTCGAGGTTGGTAATACATACCGGATAGCACAGAACGTCCTCACTGTTTGCCAACTCTAATTTCCCTTCAGCACCGAGTTCTCCATTTAGTGGAACGATGACGCCTTCCGTCTTCTGGTTCACCAGCATAGCATGTCTCTGGCTGAACGTGCCCCTGCCAACGTCTTGTCCTGAGATGCGCACGTTATAGCCTTCGAGCATCAAAGAGCCAAAGGCAAGCGCCTGTATAGCAAAACACATCGTACGTCAATGTATGCCGGTCAGCATTAGGATGACTACGTACCTCTCCGGTCGCCCAATCGATGCCTTTACCGGCTTCCAAGCTTTTTAGGCGGTTCTTGACATGACGTTGTATTTTTGAATGAATTTCCTGGAAAGGCAAAAATCGCCTCGTGCCGCATGGACCTTGGATACATAACAAAGAACTTACAAAACCCTCTGGAATGGCAACGCTCGCCTTTCCCACACGAACAAGTGTATCTGAGTCGACACCGGTCTCAGGATAGTAGTTTGCCTCTTTGCTCGCCGGCCAGACCATTCCTTGCCATTGATCCTGAAGCATCGAAGCAACCGGCTGATAGGATGCGGACTTCGATAACTCTGATTCAAGATGGCCTTTGTATGCTACGCGAACTTCTGTGATTTGAGCTTCCGTGAGGACGCCTTCTGACTACGATGGAGATGCAGTCAGCGAGAATTTGGTGTTGCCAACATAGCCGGAGCATACAATCAATTTCTGTTCATATAGTTGCGGCACGGATCGTCTGGACGCAATTTTCTCATACATGAGAGGACTGGTGAGCTCTGGGATATCGAGTTCATTGTGGCTGCATCCAAAATAAAATTGCCGTGGTTCGCATGAGTCAACAAAAGACTCACCCCCTACGATAAAGCACAATCAGACATGTCATATCAAGAAGGTAAGAGTGATTCACAAACCATCTACGATAAACTAGGAGATCAACAATGATATCCTTTGAATACGCGTTATTAGTTCCTGTAGGTACAACATTTAATAAGTGAGTTTTATCCATACCTTTCGGAAGTATTTGCGATAACGGAAAGCAATATCCATCGCACGAACAACATCTGAATTACTATGATGACCCCGAAAAAAACTGGACTACAAGGAATAGTTACCTTCGGGGTAATCACCATTGACATGTAGGACCGGAGCGTTGATCATCTTGCCAATATCGGAGCAGTATTGCGAAGAGCGAGCACCAGAAGCAGGAGTCGTGTAGCCGATGCTGGAGACGCGGTCAATGGGCAGATGGAAATGAGGCGAAAGGATACAGACTTGTTGCTAGAGAGGAATAGTCAGCGCATGCTAGTGTATACATGCATACACTCACTCCACAACGAGATGAACGGTTCCTCCACTCGTGAAATGCGGCAAATTGCCTATAAGATCATGCATCAGACAACGTTTTTGGAGAATAGCCCCCTACTCACTCAACCCAAGTCCTTCCATGACAATCCCTTGGCCAGTAAAGCTTGCGTCGCCATGTAATTGCACGCACATGACCTTGTCACCCAATTGACAGTCGGCAGGAGACGTCTTCAGCAAAGAATACTGCTTTGCACGCGTCTTGCCCATTGCGACGGGATTGACAGCCTCTATAAGAAGCAGCTCGTGAGATGCCAGTCGACAGCAGAGAAAGACAAAAAAGAACCTAGATGAGAAGGGTTGGGAAGAAGAGACACTTTCGTTGGATCTGCACCTTGGTAGTGCAGAATCGGAGAGGACACTAAAGAAAACGGTGAGATTCAAATGCCAGCAAAAATTGGGCATAGACTAACCGAGGTGACTGAGGACGTCGCCTTCTGCGCCGAGCTCCTCAGGTATCTCGTATCCACCTTTGATCTTGTGGAAAAGAGCCGCTGGAGAGTACTGCAACAGGTCCGTCAAAAGATTAAGCCGTCCTCTATGTGGCATTCCTGTTCAAAATGTTTCAATAAATGCACAAACAATGCTTCAGGACAAGCCTTGCCGAGCACGATATGTTGTATACCGCCTGCCAAGAAAATGAAAGTGAATTATATGCGTCGCGTTTGAGACGAGATATCTGCGTACCTTTCGCAGCGGAGAAGAAAAGAGAGTCTAGGGCTGGTATCATGGATTCTCCGCCTTCCAAACCGTACTGTTCAGTCCAGTCAGCAAGGGCGTAGGCTGAGTATGAAATAACATACGCGTTTCAAGTTTGGAAACTTGAGCTGCAGAAAATTATCCAACACCTCACTTCGGGCGAGTAGTCCGTGGATGCGTTTCTTCATCTCGTTGTCGATGGAGGATAGAGGCTTGTCTTCCGGCAGGGTCTCCGACTCCAGGAGATGGGAGAACCACAGGCGCTCCGTCTTGGACGGTGAGTGCATATACTGCAGTCCAGGACATGAATCAGCTGTCTTCTAAAAAAATCGCAATTCAAGCTCAAGGACAATTCTCACCTCATACGCAATGCGCCCGACATACACACCCCGCAAATGCCTCTCAATCTCGTCCAAAGTCCACCACTCCTCCTCTGCGCCCCTCCCAGTGCCGACCAGACGCGTCCAGATGATCCCATTGACGTTGTACCGCTTGCTGCGGTCATTGAGGCCGTATCGCGCGGGGTCGAGTGCAGCAACCTCGTCGCGCTGTATGAGGTCGAGCGGATCGATACGCGCAGCGCGGTGCCCATGCGTGCGCATCGAGTCCACATAGCGCAACAGAGGCGCATTCAGATGCCGGTTCTCTAGCTGCGCCTTTGTATCTGTGCATATATGCATTTATTCAGTCGGTTGGGGACTAGTACGGTCCACCATAACTGCTGCTTACAGTCTGGAAAGACGTATTCGCGGGGTTTGCGGAACCCGAAGGACTGGTCATGATAAGACCTCTTTAAAAGGGCCGCTGACGGGCCTAATACGCGTCGCACATGCATCTGATGCGTTGGAGGGGCTTCAGCAATACCGCTAGCAGCTCAGCGTCCAAAACGTGGGCGACGACGTTACCGGGGAGGATGCCCAATCGGCGTCAAGCACCCAGAAAAGATGAAAAAAGAGGAAGCGAAGCGGGGACCGCGTTAAGTACATTCCACGGCGCGTACACGGGCGGACCATGATGACGGCACATTCAAATGGGCCTAGTGGATCACATGGCTGATAATGTCGCTACGTCATCACGATGCGATAGTCGTTTTATCATTTTCTCTAATAAAAGGGATGGGTACACTGGATAGGGAGGAGGTCTCATGCGGCGGTATTACTGCAGAGTTTATATATATGTAAAACGAAAGTAAATAAAATATAGAAGAGAATGCTGCGTGACAGTGGACACGGTGTGGCAAAAAGGGGCGTCGGACATGTCTGTGCTTGTTGCTGGGTGGGGATTGTGAGTTGTCTTAGAATCAGATGTCCATGAGTATGGGTTGCTGGGGCGAGCGAGGGGGGCCGCGGAGGAATTGCAATAGTGGATGACTCAAGTCTTTGGTATATGTAAGGGTAAAGGTAAAAAGGAGAAACATCACGACAGCGTTTCGGGTGCGCGACTGCCTATCGATTCGTATTTGTTGGAATACGAACTCACAGTCCCCGCATTGTAAGGCAGTGTGGGCATGAGGTCCAATTGGACGTTGGAGCGGGAGCGGGCCATGATCTCCGAGGCGACATCCGAGCCGTACTGTTCTGCCAATTGGCTGGCAAAATACACATCAGCAAACCCGGTCGTCTACCAAGACAGACAGACGCACTTTGCATAGTTATCTATAATGACGGCCATGCTGTTCATGCTGAGCCTGTAAGCTTTAGGCATCATGCCCTTGCCGAACCTATAAGTGACATGGTTCGAGCACAGCAAGCCCGCGAGGATGATCGCAATGTGCAGCGGCACAAGCGAGAACGACACGGTGTACCACCGCTCGAGGACCTTCTTTTGAAACGCTATATACGGCGCCTTGCATCCAGGCAGGATCGTCCGCGCATAGCACGTCTGGCTCACGGTCGCCTCGATAAACGGGTTAAAGTAGCCACAGCAGCGGAGCTGGTTCTGCACTCGCAGGCGCCCATACCCACCAAGCTCCCGAGACCACTGCGCGTTGACCTTGCCCTCGAGATTGAACGTGCGCCGTTTGTACGTCATGTACCCGGGCACGACGAGCAATGCGAACGTGATCCAGAGCAGGAAGGTGTATATCGCGAGGAAGCACCGGTTGTTCAGCAAGATGCCCGCCCACCCAATGGTCGAGGTGAAGATCCCGACGCTCGCGGCCAGAGTCGAGAGGATGAGCTCGGAGCGATTCCCAACGCGAATCACGTCCGCATGCGTCCACACGTTGAACCAGGTCAGGAGGCAGAATATCAGCGACACGAGCGAGTACGCGGACAGCTGTCAGCGCATCAGACATCGTCATGTGAAACATCCGAAGGGACGAAAGCACTCACGAGGCTGTTCGCGACGAATAGGATCCACTTGAACCTGTTCCAGCGCAGCTTGCGTTTCGGTCCTGCGCCACCGCCAAACCACCCGCCAGTAACGCCATCATAGTCCTCGTCGCCCTGTCCCGGCATGCGCGCCTCGCCGCTCCTGAACGCCTCGACGCCGCCACCAAACTTGGGGACCACGAGCCCATCGGCACCCTTCTTGCGCCGACGCGGTCCACCGGGCGAGAGAAGCGTGTGCGAGAACTTGGACGGGAGGTAGTTGATCGTGAGCGAGACACTGCTGCTCTCGGTGTCGCCGCGCTTCATGAGGAAGGGCGACGTGGAGCGCGAGGGCGCCGCAGAGCCACTAAAGGGCACGTTGGGCGGGTCCAGCGGGATCTTGGAGTCGGTCAACATGGGGTGCGTCGACGCTGCCTGTGAAAAGGTCGAGTTGGCGATGGAAGACCGTCTCGATTGGCTGCGCCAAAAAAAAAAGCGCAGGCGAGGGGGAAAAAAAAGAACGCAAATGGGTTACAACTGGAGATATACGGTAATAGAGGACTCTTGGCTCTTACGACGAGTCCATCTGCAAGGAGAGAGAGGGGGAAAAAATGAGCGGCGAGTATGGGCAGAAAAGATTGGACAGAAATCGGATCAGCTTATTTGCGTAATATAACCGTTGATAATAATTCACACCGACCATTTGAGGCTCGCTGGCTTGACTGGCGGTCGAATCGATGCTGACATGCACCCCTGGGTCCAGGTACGTCGACCACATGCGCTGCATTTTCACTACAAGTACAGATGAAAGAAAGAAGGAAAGAAAGAAAGAAAGAGGACAGAGACCCCTTTTTGGACTTCACAGCGAACAACTCAACGAACACTCCCCGATGTCAGATCTTGATCGGATCCCACACGGCTTTTCCTTTCCTCCTCCTCTCGTGCATCGCGCATTCTATAAAAACTCTGTCCGTTTTTAGCTCACTCACGGGTGTGTCTCAGAGCTATTTCTGAACCATAGCGACCACTACCTCTGTGCGTCAAACGAACTGCAGTACGGTGGCTCCGAATTCGAAGCCAACACTAAGACTCGCTTACTAGTGCTATACAGTGTAAACCTCTGACACGTCATCGAACGAGCAGCATCTTGATTGGCGATCGTCGAACATAGGCGCGATACAAGGTAATCTTCTTTGGTCCAATCATCTAATCCCAAGTATCGCTGTGGCGAGCTTTGTAATCCTTGTATCGCACGGCGAGGCGCCGAACTCGAATCATAGGCAAGAGAAGACTATCTGAATTTCTAATCTCTGTCTTGGCTCAGACGACAGCTTTTGCTGGTCTCTCGGGAAGTGTCAGAATCCTTTGGTCATGGCTGCTCGAGCCCTGCTTGCGATCATATCTCCCCCTCAGGGTCTCAGGAATTTGGATCTATCTGGAGTGTGATGTGCTCCATACTTGTTCAAAACATGATGCCCTGCGGTCAACTTTCGGATTGACGTGCGCGTTCCAATGTCAGCCTCCGCCAGGACCGAAATGACCGTATTTCTACATGGACAGCCTCCTCAGGTATTCATCTCCTCGTTCTCAACGACCACCAGTCTGTTCATTCTATCCATCTGAATTCCCTCTTTAAATTCTCGTCGTTCCTTCTTCAAACATCGCTCTTTTGACTATCCTGCAGACGCGGACGCGCTAGCTGTCAAGGTTTCTTGAACACTCAAACATGAGCGCCATGGCTGGCGGCTCCAGCGGACCTTCCCTCAACGCAATCACAAGTAAGATCCACACAGGTCCACATCCTTTCTGGAATTAAACCCAACCTTCTCCTGGCAGTCGTCGTCCTCGTCTTCTCCTCCCTCCTCTTTCTGCTCTTCATGTGGTTCTACCTCTCCCCCATCCTCCGGAACAAAGACATCCTCGCCCCCGCAACCAAGCGCGAGGCGCCGGGTTCGCACGATGTCGAGACCGCGAACTCAAACACGCCAGAGCGCTCCCTCCAGGACTGGCTCCGTCGCGGCTCGCGCGGGCGATTTGCGAGCACGAGCGCGTTCCAGGGTGATCGCAGGCACAAGCACCAACATCGCCAGCAGCACCATATTATGCACCGCATCTGCGCGTCGACAGCGGGCCATTGGAACCGCCTCTCGCTCTTCTCGCGCAACGCGGACGTTCCCATTCCGCACATCGCGCCCGTCACGCCGCCCCCCGCATACTGCTCTTCCCCATCCTCGTCCGACTCCCCCAAATCAGCGTACTCTGAATCCTCGTCGTCCTCAGACCGCGCGCACTCCCCCGCGGTGTCCTCGCCGCTCGTGACGTGCAGCTATGCCGGCGAGAACCTGACCGTCCCGCGCATCCTCGTACCCTCACGCCGAGTCTCTATCCGCGCTGCATCGGACAGCCGCCCCACCGGGCTCGGCATCGCGTCGTCCTCGCCGTCGACGCTGCAGGTCCCGGGACTGAACTACACGCCCCTCACTCGCTGCTCGTCCGCTCCGGGTTCCACTGCGGCGGCTGACAGCAGCATGAACACGCTCCACGTCCCTCTGATGCGCGTGCGCTCGCCTTCTAGGGCGTACGTCTCCGCGCAAGAAAAGCCAGGCGCCAACGTCAGTGTCAGGCCTGGTGATGTGGTTCCCAGGAGTTTCATGGAACGGGCGACCAGAGGCTTAACACGCGCGTCCTGGTTCATGTCCGATCAGAAGAGAGGCGCCTCCGGTGTACCGTTCTGACTTCTGACTGGCGACCAAGTTGTTCTTGTTCATTCTTCTATCTATGCCGCCTACTCTGTTCTATCGTATAAAGTGATCATAAGGTGAAAATTAAAAGATGGTCCCTAGTAAGAATATCCCCAATCCAATGCGTGAATGAAGGGAATTGAGCGAATAAGTAGACGTAAACGGTATCTATATGCAAGTCCCTATGCAATATCATGCCTCTAATTCCTCTTGAAACGACTTTTCACAGATGCGAGGAGACTTCCTGTGCGGATGCGGAAGAAATACGTCAACACAAAGGTGCAGAACACCTACGGCACAGTGAGCTCGCGTTTGAAGATAGTCATACTAGAATACTCACGTTGAATGCAATGAAGACGACCATCAGCCCAAGATTGCGCCAATGGTGCTCGTAAAAGATGTTGAAGCGAAGAGAGAGGAACTGATCCGTTGTGCGGACGCTACAGAACTGGCAAGCAGACGAAGCGTCCGGGTTCGTGAGGTAGCCTCCAGCGACGGACATGAAGGGATCCATGTATTGGCCGCAAGTCATGCCAGAAGGCGGGTTCAAGGTGACGTATTCGACCGGAGAACAAGTTATCAACTGACGGCCAATGGCTATTTCGGTTGTTTGATCAGCATACTGAAAATTAGGTCAGAAGCACAACGACACCGACCATAACCCAGCAGGCCTTCAATCAAGTACGTGTAGGGCGAGAGACGATACCTTGGATGTGTCAGCCCCGGCCACAGAGTTAACTCAGCGATAGAGCGACTTACATCCATTTCCACCAACCGAGCGACGCGAATGGCTGCAAGACACCATTGCTAGATCGGCATCAGTGAAACTCCGTCTGGCAAGGAACGCGGCGGTGAACACTTACAATGTGAGCACAAATGAGAATAAGAACGAAAACAAGAGCGCGGCAATCTCTGCGGACGGAGCCATTGCCGCCACGGCCTGAACGAAGGGTGAGGTTATGTCAAGTCTAAAGGGGAAAAGCACGCACTTGGCCAATCGTTGTGTAGTACAACGGGAAAATGACACCGAACATGAAATAGGTATATCCACCTCTGGAAGTGTCGAAACCGACGGTCCAGTACCAGCAAAGAAAGAACAGCGACGAGCCAAAGATGTTCCAAGGCAGCTCAACAAGGAGTTGGGATGTGATGAGGGCCGTCCAGCTGTACATGCGACTCGGGCGCTCGCGAATCTCGTAAATCGTGCGCATATTGATGAATGGAACCTGGAGTTGATTTGACAAGGGTACACTGGATGATTTAAACAAAAAAGAGGGCCTTGAGTATCATCAATTCGGGATTCAATCCGAGGGGCATTACCTCAAGATAGTACCCATGAATATGGCCTACGGAATAAGGGATGAGAAGCAGTTGCATGAGATATGAGCCGCGGCACGTACAAAAAGTTTGTTCTGAACGCCCTGCTGAGTATCCTTTGACTTGAAGAACGTGAAACCTATCAACAGCCCGCCGACGATGTTCAAAACAATCTTCGCCATGAGATATGTAGGATCCCGCCAGTGGGCTTGCATATCACGCCTGAGGAGTTCCCTGACTTGGTAGAACCACGATGTGGCGAACTCGGAATGAAATGCAGCTTCGACGGGAGGACGGCTCCGTCCTTCGGCGTGAATAGTGGAAAGTTCTCGTTGAAGACTCTTTTCCTCCTCCGAAGCACACCAAATTTCATGCCAATTTTCCTTGCTAGACGCAGTAGCGCCAGCACCGATGACATCCAGCATGAATTCGGCGCTATGAACGTGAAGAATAATGAGCGAAAGTGGTCAATCCATCAAAGATATGAGCATACGGATTCTCATCGGGAAGGCACGTCCTTGAACCATTCTTCTCAAAGTAACGAATGAGAGTTGTCGCGTTGTGCCCGAGGTCTCCAAAATACACGGTTTCGCCACCTTTGCGCAAAAGAAGCATGCGATCGAAGACCTATATACAGCTTCTGTGTGACTCAGTGAACTCGTGGAACTGGCAAAGGTGCCAACCTGGAAAAGCTCTGCAGAAGGCTGGTGCAATCCGCTCAGCATTAATGGGGATTTCGGTGAGGTTTGAAGATAAATACCTGGTGGATACTATATGGCATATCAGAATCGGTCGAGAGCGACAAACGCTGTGTGAACTTACGTGCAAAGAATGGCTTGACCGCTGTCTGCAAGACTCCTTAAGAACGAAACAATGCTCCAAGCACTTTGAGAATCTAATCCAGACGTCGGTTCATCCAGGAACAAAAGCAGCCGGGGCTATGAATAATACATGAGCTATAAATCTTCCTTTGAGATGTGTGTCAAACCTTGGCAGCGAGCTCGACAGCAATAGTGGTCCTCTTGCGATGCTCAATGCCCAAAGAGCCGACAGCAGCATCAGCGTATTCCTCCAGATCGCACATCTTGAGACACGTGTCAACGCTGTTTAAAGAATTAGAACTATTTTTTCGACAAGGCTTTGATACGAACTATGCCTCTTTTTCCTGCAGTGGTACGCTGGCAGGCTGACGTAATTTCGCGGAGAAGAGCAGGGCCTCCCTAACGGTGGCAGTCGGTTGATGCGTATCCATTTGTTGCACGTAACCTCTGCGGAGAGGCTCAGCATCAGCTTCATACGAGAATAAAACCAAAAGCTCACGTCTGCGATTGGAAGTCCTGGGGCAGTGCTTGGCCATTTACGAATCGTTCGCCAGTTATTACACCGACGTCAACACGCTGAGCCAGAACATTGAGCAATGTCGTCTTTCCAGCACCGGATTCACCCATCAAAGCCGTCAACTTTCCAGGGGCAACATAGCCAGACACATCGGACAAGAGTTTTCTCTCTCCTTCGGCGACTGGCACGACGTAGTTAATATGGTGCCACGAGAATATGTCAGTCATCGACAAAGGTGAGGCTTCTTTTACGTTGCTCGCTTCCGGCTTCGAGGGGTCTGACTGCTTCTCTGAGAGTTGTTCCTCATCCGTAGGTCGTGCGGCTTTGGGCGATCGCGAGCCTCGCTTGAATAAGACTACAGAAGATTCGGCCGCTGTTGTCGTGTTCAACTCCGTGAAGATCAACAGGGCTGCCAAGAAACCGATTGCGAAGGCGATAACAATGCCAAAATTCTGAAGAAACACGCGTCAGTTTGACGAACTGCTTTGAAGATGACAATTAAGGGAGGACACTCACCATCCAGGTATGCGCGTACTTGAACCCAAATGAAAGCCCAACGAAACGAGAACCATCGACAAAGCGGTCAGCTGGCAACGACCCAACCGTTGTGCAGACTTGATTAGAGATTGAAACATTTTCGTAACCAGGTCCTTGGGGCACGAGAGTGGAGCAAACGCCCTTGATGGTGCGGAATTCGTTCGTCAAAATAGCTTCAAATCTGCGAATGCATAAATAAAAGATAATGCTGGATCTGCGGAAGGACGCACCCGTATTTCAATGGCTGATCAAGTGACGTCAGCTATGTATTTTGCTCGACGATGACAGTCAGGCTTACATTTATGTACGTGATCCATCGCAAAGCGCCGATCATGGTCGGCTTAGGAATCGAATAACCTACGCCATCAATGAGAAGGAGCTCAAGAATAGCAAGCGGCAAGACGTGCCGGTATAAATCGAGAGTATAAGCGTGGATATTCCAGCAACACTGGTGGCCGTTGCTTCAGACTTGAAGGCAGCAGCAATTCCTCGGAACCAAGCCTTCATGGTGAGAGACATGGTAAAAACGAAAAGGAAAAAATGCTGAGAAGATGTGAGGTCGATTGGTAAGGATACAAAAAAAAATGAACATACAAAAATTGAGCCTGGGCATGCCAACGTCAGCGAAAGTCATTGACGATGATTAATAGGAGACTCACAGCCGACTTTTGGAGGCCAACCATGAAATATAAGACTATACAGAATATAACGGTGATAAAGAACGTGATAGGGACGTCGACTAATGTCAGCGCCAGGGCTTCAATGAAAGGGTGGTATAATGCTGCATTCTTGTGTCTATGGACGATGGGTCGTTGAGCGAACAAAGCAGGTATTTCAGCCATAGTCGTCAATGCAGCGAACAGAATAGCGCTACACAACATGATGGTTAAATCAAGGAAAGATGAAAAGTTGGCAGTACACGCACAAGAACATGACACCACCTCTGGAGAAGAAGGCCGACGTTTCCACTGGGGATTTCAAGAAGACAGAGCCAATGATCACTCCCTGCACCACAAAGGAACTGGGGGAAATGGTACGGGTCAAGGCGTTGAAATAAACCGAAGGCGGTGAACTCACAGGAGGTTCAAGCTGACCGCCAGCATGTTTCCCCTGAGGATTTGAATTCTCCTTAGCATCACTGCCCGCACTTGCATTGGTATGCTGACAAGGTATGGACTATTGACGATAAATGAGAACAGCTAAAAGACACGCTTGACTGAATACACACCTCGTCTTCCTCGTAGTCTTCGCCTGTTCGGCGCGAGCGCTTTGCATATAGGCCGCCGCTCGCTCCGGCGAACCGACAAATTCCTTGTAATAAGAATCCACATCTTCCCGATTCGCGGCTCCCAGTTGCGACTTCCTAAAGTATGCTGCAAATTCATCCGCGGTGCGGGGCATAGACATGACGCCGGCGCGGGGGATGCGACCGTTCGGGTCGGTCACTGCGACGAGGAAGTCGGCGGTAGTTTGTCGGTTCGCAGGCTCGTAGCTATGAAATGTTTTAGGCGTCAGGATTGGGTGTAATTTTTGCCAATCTCACCCCATATCAATGAAATATTGCCGAGCTTGGCTCGCCGGACCGAAGAAGGCCAACTTTCCCTCGTATATCACACAGACTTTATCAAAGTGATGATACAGCGATTCCCCAGCTTGATAGAGGGAAACCATAGTTGTCATGCGGAAGGTGTCGGTCGCGATTCGGAGGGCTCGAACGAACTCCAAAGCCGTACTCGCATCCAAGCCACGCGTAGAGCTAGAATGGGGATTGTGAATGGGATGCTAGGCGGCCAGGACATCGAAGTGCTCACTTGTCCCAAGCACCGATACATGATCGAGCGGCTAAAGCCTCGGCAATCGAGACGCGCTTCTTTTCACCACCACTTACACCACGAATGGCAGCATCCCCGACAGGTGTCTTCCTCGCATGGCGAAGGCCAAAAACTGTGGTTAAAATCTCCGTCACGAGCATTATGTATTTGTCCTTCGACACGCCAGCACGAGTATGAGGTGCACGAGTCTTTGCAACGAACTCGAGTGTTTGCTCTACCGTGAGGGTCGGGAAATGTACGTCATCTTCGGGGCAGTACTGCACGTCACCACGGAAATGCTTTCTCAAATCTTCCGACGTGATCGAGTCGTAGTGGACGTCCCCTTTGATGGAATGATATTCCTCTCGAAGGTTGGCCATGGTCTTAAGGAATGTAGTGCAACCGGATCCAGGTCTTCCCAATACCACTGAACAGATAAACATAAGAAGCGCGAAAAATATGTCTAGGAAGACAATGAAACGCACATAACATCTCCCCGGGACGAACAACCCCCTCAAAATCCGTCAAAATGTTTCGAAGAGGGGGTGCAGCGCCAGTTGAATGTTCTCAATAACGTCATTGAGATTAAACAGCGAACCCAACGTAGGCTGATATGAAGCCGCCGCTCCCAGGCCGACGACGCTAAGGTCTCGAAACATGACACCAAGCTCTCTGGGTTTGATCTGAGCCTCATCACGCCTGTGTTGACGGTAACTATGGAACATTTCAAATCAAGGAAATTTATCTTACTTGCGGATAACATGGCGCAATGTCTTTTCCAGATCAAACGGGCCATCACCAATGGGCAAGCCAGCCAATGTGGCATCTGAGCCACTGAAACGTTCGCGATCTTCTTCGTTCTCGTCTTCCAAGGCACTTTCGTCAGCGGGCCTGGTCAAAGTGCGTTGCAAGTCATGAACGCCGTTTGGGTCGAAAAATTCGATGTCGACATGAGAAACGTTCGAGGTGCGTCGGGTCCTGGGGTTGGGGGACTCGTTGTGGTCGCGGATCTTCTCATCTCCAACGATGGTGGGGATCGAAGGAACTCGGGAGACCGACGCGGAGGGCGTCTCGTCTGGTGAGAAGACGGACCCGGACATGAAAGGAACGAAGTTTTACGGGCATCATCTCAATTCACCCAGGGGTATATAAGTCTGCAGATAAACGCGCATGCCTTCAAACACGGTTCAGAGGACATTATCGCCGTCTCTAACGCAAGCACGCCGGCAAGAAAGCCCAGGCGAGGACCCCTCAAAATGATGTCAGATTGCTGACATTTGATTACGACGAATCTAGATGTGGCCGTGTATCCGTTTAGCCGCCCATTTAGGCATAAAAATGGGACTTCAAGACTTCAACAAAAGTAGCTCTCGTTGTGAGCTTCCATTCATCAATGAGCATCAGTGGGGATCCTTCAGAACGAGGGAAAGCCAAGAGGCCAGGTGGGGTTTGAGAGTTGTTAGAAAATATGACGTGAACCATCAGATACAGTTCAAGCAACACAGAAATTTCATATGACAGAAGGACTCACACGAAACAATACGCTACAAGAAATCCATGGCTCAAATCAAAAAACCATAGTGCCTGTACGACGGATGACAGATCGGCGCCCGAGGCGCACAACCACGCCATTGTTCCGTGCAGCCGTGATTGGATATCTAAAAGGTCCTCGTTCCGCAGCCCGAGGTGACGAATAGTCGCTGTGTGCACGCGTCATCAAGAAGATCACAGGAAACACCGCAGCTACGGCGACATAGGTGACGAACCTTACAACTCGGTGCACTGAACCTCCGTCCTCAACGACGACGAGATACCCGGAACTCTCTTGCGATATACTCTCAGTATCAGTTTCATCCTGCCGGCTCGCCGGGGTCTAGAGCGAGTGATTCGGGAGTCATCAGATCCCCATCCGGTCGAGAGGAAGAGCAAACGCTACGCGGAACCGTGGCAAAGCTGTCGTATGGCCTTGTTTACAGTACTTTCAAAGTCAGCCTCACGGAAAGCCGGCGGATGTGCGTAAGACTGGATGCTGTAATTTGCATTGCAGAACGCGTTTCTCGTCTGAAATTCATCCACTCTTTGATCCTCACATGACGGACACGCCATGATCATACCACGTCGGCTCTTGGCCTATTGGTCTCCGATGATATACACGAGCTCGATTGCCTAAACGACATAGAGAAGGAAAATACTCTCAATTGCCCACGATGCTAGACTTCAAAACACCCGCCTTCACCTGACCTCCAGCTACTGGACGAGACAACCTATTTTCTCCACTCTTCACCACAAACTGGGCGCTCATGAAGCCGTTGAGATTCGGCGTTTCTTGACATCGGTCAGACTGGCGAACAACATTCAAAAGAAGACACTCAACTGGTATCATTCATGGCGTAATATGATGCAACCAACGTGTTCGGATCGATGGTCAGCGTGAAGAACCCTCTGAAGGAGCCTTCGCTCCATTGTAGATCTGTGTTGGCGCCTACCAGAACACGGGATATCGCATCTGCTGGGCCGGGCGCAATGCCCGACCCGAACGAAGAGCCCGATGTGACAGCAGTGCCTGCAAACTCTACACCGATCGCTCCGGCTCCCGTTACAGGGTCATATCTAAGATGCTCATGACATATCGTCAAAGATCTGCCACGGAGGGAGCTCACGTTATCGTATCATTGGGGTCTGAATAACGCGTCTATCCTCAGGTCAAGACATAGGTGTAGTTGAAAGCGCTGCACGTACGGGCAAGATCGGATACCCAGTTCGCATGGCTATCACCGGAGAGAATGATGGTGTTGGATATCTTATTGGCGTAAAGGTGGTCGAGAACGCGCCTTCTATTCGCGCGGTACCCATCCCATGCGTCCTGAGATGATGATGAGATTCCAGGTTGGGCAGAAAGACAGAAGTTCACATACAACATCAACTAGATAGATACGCCCTTCTCATTGAAAGTGCATGTAATACCAAAGGAACACTCACAAGAGCCCAATTTATTCAACTGTGTGAATACGATCTGCTGACTGATGTACATACTTTCGTTTCAGCAAGAAGTAAGAAGATAATCTCTAGTTGCACAAACCCGATCACTCGCCATACCACCCCGCGCTTCTTTGAAGTGACCATAGTGTCCATAAACCCTGGATTGACAAACCATCAGAACATCTCGTTTGTGAAATGAAATGCCCATACATTTCTCCTGCGAGGGACCCATCAAAGATCTATCTTCCACATCGGCGACCGAATTGACAACTATTCGGTGTTGAGCCAATGCTTGACTCTTCGGGTAAGCCACGTACATGCTAAGGACGTAAGAGTCTGCCCGCCGCGTCTCCGTAAGAAAATCGCATACAGGACGTACCTCTGTTGTAACCAACCTAGTACACGAGGGATTTATGCAAGGATGAATATAGACACATTCACAGCTCACATCCGTGACATCTCGATCATACTGTCCTGTCAGAAATGCATGAGTTGCAGAGCTTTGAAGTTGAAAACTATCATTGACGCTCACTAGTATCCAGCATAGTCAAGTCAAGCAGCTTTCCAATCTGAAAATTCCTCCAGATGCGTAGTTTATCGTCGACATCTACTTGGCGTATGGGCATCCATTCGTGATACGCCCTGACTCCGGCGAGTTTTCGGTCCGTAAAACAGGCACCCGACGGTGAGAATGAGCATCCGGCGGCTGTATCGTTCGAATCTGTCGTTCCTGCCTTCCATGCATTGTCCGCAATCTAGAAGAATTAACATGAACCGCTGGTCTACTTCAGGAATGCTATTTGGCACCAACTTCATGGTCATCCTACATTCGCGGCGCCAAATTCGGTGAAGGAAAGCCTCAGCGCTAACGAGCAACTTACCCTCGTAGGCAGACTTAGCAAATGAACATGCCTGATTATAGAATGATGGCCTCACCAAACAGTGATCCACGGAGCGTTTTGATGGGCAAAGATGAGGCTGCTGTCCGTTCTGTACTGGCCGAGTCTTTGTCGGTAATCGTGGATAGTGGCGAGTTCTCGTCCCAAGACTTGACGACCGATGGGAGCACTTGCCTACGTGAAATATTGTATCGCCTCACAGCACTTTTGGGACATACCCGTTTCCAAGTGACTCATAGATCTAACAGGTCATCAGCCCTGGGCACGTCTGGGAACGGACAAATGAGGAGCGTACATAATCCCCAAGATGAACGAACAGGTCGGCGCTCGTATTGTGGGCGGCAAATCCATACGCGTTGAACCAGCCTGTGCCCGTGTCAAAGACAGCACCAGACATAATCAACGTATTCCTCGCCCGCTTGGAACTGGGAACACGAGAACACTGCGATGGTGAGCGGCTTGCCACCATTGACCAGTTTCGTGGGTGCTGATGTAACACATGTCAATGCCTGTTCCATACAGTGCTAGAAACGCACTGTTAGGGCCAGAGATCGTCCGTGTTTTGCCTATCGGAGTGACAGTTAAGGAATTAGTACAGTCGGAGAACTGATAGAAGTATCGTGTGTCCGGTTTCAATCCTGTCGCTTCAACCTTGACCGTAAAATCGACATCGTAGCTCGTGAATGCTGAACCAGAGTCGACAGGTTTGCCTGACAACGTAGGCGAAGTCGAGATCTTGTATGAGACACAGACCGGGACGCTTTGATCGGGAAGTAAAGTTGTCCCAGAGGGCGAAATTGGGACAGCTCGCGTCCAGAGCAAGACCGAAGTATCGAACGGATCACCCTGCCAAGTCTATTACAAACCTGAACATGAACCTCTTCGATGTATCTTAGCTCACGCTTGCGACTGGAAAGCAGGGCATAAATGTTTGCTGAGCTTTGATAAAGTTTGACTCACTGGAATGAGTAAAATTTAGCCCTCCGTTCCATATGAAGGGGCTCTGATGTAGTTAAAAGTGCTTTCCCGAGACTAGTGTAAATGGCAAAGACACACATTGCTGAAATCTGAGCCATAGAAAGTAGGATAATGCTCGTCTTTGAACGGTTTTGCATCTGTCGTTCCTGATAGACCTGATTGCCGTCGGGCAAGTCGTATCGAACGGGATTCTATGGCTTTTGTATCATGAGCGAACTATCACAGGATGCAAAATTTAGATCTGTCAATAGTATGTTGGCTTGTTTGACGTACCTGAAGATGTGCTGGAAAGGGAGAATGATAGACTAAATTCCTATCGAATAATTTCGTTGCCTTGCTTGCACCAAGCAAAGCGAACACGAGCACAACAGTGTTGCGATACATAGCCGCACTTCCGAAAACACAAAAATCCGAGGTGTACTTCTTTTAAGCAGACCTCTGCAGAAGACTATAACCTTATTTATCCTGGAAGCTATCCAGTTCCCAACGAATTAGCAGAAACTTGGTAAGCATGTTCGCATGGCAGAATGGATTCAAGGATGTGGAACAGGTGTCATATCACGTTGAGGGTGAATCCATATGCCAATTATCGTAAAAACATTCAGGAAGACAGAGCGTGAGCCACGAACGTTCGCCACCCTTGAGAGGATCGTGGCATTGCGTTGAGAACGGAACGAGGTTGCTCCACATGCACCCTGACGTGATTGCAAAGTCGTGAGATCGCCCAAGTAGTAAACATTTTTCGCTCGTATTTGTTCATATTTGATGCCGAACCTACAGATACTCCTCACTTCCTAGACGGATTGTTCGAAGATCCTGTCCAAATGCTTTCTCCACCTCTGCTCTCACGTCAGATCGATGCCCCCGAATATACTCCTCTCGCAATTGGTGGAGTCGAATCGATGAATCATGCCCCAACTCCTCGGCTTCTTGGAAAGTTAAGGCTGGATTTCTAGTCACCAATGCCTGGTATCCGGAGGACACCCAGTCTGGTATGTAAAACTGCTTTCCTAACGTGACTTTCTTGACCACGTCGAGCGCTGGCTCCGCTACAGTTATCTTTTTAATCGCCAATGCTCGTACGCCCTTGAAGTTCCACATTGTGGACAATTTCAAAATTGAGATCCAATCATCGCGCTTGAGACTCTCGTAATTACTTTCTATGGACCTGGATAAACTGTTAGCATCGTTAACGGACAAAATAACATTGCCGGGCTCACAGTGGGTACAGCACACGCAATAGACGCTTGAAGTCTATGCGACTTATGCCGTCCAATTTAACAGGATGCTGCTCGGATCCTTCCGCAATGCCTCCTGGCGCCTGCGGAAGGGATAACATCGTTTCGAAAGTTTCCGAGCCGTGGCGAAACATATGCTTAGGTACTTGGAAAAGCGTCTCTTCCACCTTTCAAGGTGTTTGATGAATCTCACGTTCGTATAGGAACTGTCATGTTCGTACCTCAAAAACGATGGTCTCAAGGAAGTACGAGTCATCTTGCTTGGGCTTCATGATCTGTTCGGGCAGTAGTATTGGCATTGGCAATGGTGAAGTTGATTTCATGTTGTACGTGCAGAGCAAATCTTTGCATGCCGTATTTATGCTTCACACCTCATTAATCATCGCTGGAACGCGCTAACCGTGGGACATGATTAGACTACTATAGACGTCCCTCTTTTCAAGGCGTCCGCTGAATCTACATCTCGTCTGATTATCAGCTTATGCGCAAAGATTCAATAACGGGTTTCAACTGGACGGTCTTTGTCTTTTCAAAGGCTCACACGTTCGTCTCTATCCACGACTTCGGCCACATGTTCAATTCAAACCATGTCAGGCTCGCGATCACCTTTCTGCGCCAGGAAGAGTTCGCAGCGATGAACTTTGATGGCGTCTATCTATGGGAACATTAGATATGAATCCGCAGCAAGGAATCCTGGAAGAGCCTGTCAGCTAATCCACCATATACTTCTTCGAAGGTCATGGGCCCATTCCGATAGCAATGTACCCCGGCACGTTGTCGCATTCCTGAATGAACCCTCATTCTGACTTGCCATGGTTCCCACGCCCACTCTTCGTAGATTCGCATGATTCGACGCTGCATGTTACATGCCTCTTGCTAGCAACCGCCTACCCCATCTTGGGACGCTTATTGATACATCTGCAGTTCATCCGCAAAAACAGTCAAAATGTCCCTGCGTACTGCCCCACCATCTGCATGTTTCCAGTGGTCGAGATATGTCTCGCGCAATTGGCAGATGCTTGTTGCTTTTGGATAAGTCACCTCGTCAGCGTCCTCAGTGGAGAATGTCTCGGAGCGCGTGATGAGCTTGTGATAGCCGTCAATGACCCATTCTCTTAGTTTGAATCGTCGTCCAAGGACTATCCTCTTGATCGGATCTGATAGATAGTTTGCCTCTCCCAATTTTTGAATGGCCAGTGCCCGTAAATCGTCAAACATCCACATTGACGAAAGCGTCAAGACAGAAAGCCATTCCTTTGGTGTGATGTTGCTGTGGGGATTTGGTTGCGAAATGGTGCTGTCCATGCGGAGAGCATCATTATTCCGCACGTCTGAAGGTATGACCGCATCGCTACTTACGTGGGATATAGGACCTTCAGTAAGTTGTCAAAGTCAGTCTCTTTGACACCTTCTAATTCTACAGGGTTCTCCACGGAGGTGCCCTGCGGAGTGCCATTCACGGCTTGGGAACATCCATATCACGCAGAGAATGGTGTCCAACGAAAGGCGCCATTACGAAGCCATCGGGTCATCGGTTCGTTCAGAACAGGATAACGCGAAACGAGCTGAGTGAGGATCGAGACCCTGCCAGTAGGGCGTCGTTGGCATCGAAAACACTGATAAGGATACCAATTTACGCCTTTAATTCATCCCGCATGCCATCGTACACACCTCTATGAAACCGTTGAACTTGAAATGAGATCGCACTTGCAAAACGAAAGAATTCCAACGCGTTCACAGGCGCTCCAATGCACTTGCAACCCATAACCCTCGACCTGTTACATTTGACGCGTGACAGGCGATGCTGCGACCAGGAGGGGGATATTGCATTGTCGAATGACTTGAGCTCCGGCCTAGATGTGAACGCTACGCATCAAGCAAAGTTCCCAAGAGAAAGTGGTGTGAAAACACAGTTGAGCTTGTCATAATCGCTAGTCTGCGTGCATGGCGCTCGTCTCCCCAATGACAGGAGGAAAAGAGGTATGGTATTTGCCACTACTGACATCTTCACACGCAGTTGCGATGAATCCGACAATAGAGCTCATGCACTCATGCACATAGTCCGAAGGAACCGACTTTTGGCATTCAAAAAAAGTTCGTGGCAGCAGAAAGATGATGATGATGACATGGAAAAAAGGCAACTCTCTGCCTGGGAGTCGAACCCAGCTTTCGCGCGTCCGAAACCTCATTAGATGACAGGCGCGTGTACTAACCGATATACTAGCAGAGATGATTGACAAGCACCGCCCGAAATTCATCATCATTGATTTCGAGTGAATCAGTAAAAAAGAGTTCGTTGCCTTCACTCGCACCCCGAACACATCCAGGGAATTTGCTTAGCTCGGAGGCAGATGTACTGAATTGCCACGGTACGACGTATTCCAATTTGAATTGGTCAATGTCGGCATGAATGCGATCGATTGAAAAATGAGACAGTGACACTCCATACCAGTCACCTGAAATCATGACGCCGCTGCAACTGCAAAAAGACGTCTCTTTGCCTGCGAGTCGAACCCATGGCCAGCTTTCGCGCGTAATTTTCACCAACTTTTGATGATGACAGGCGCGTGTACTAGCCGATATACTAGCAGAGAAGTATGTTGCGATATCGATTAAAATCCACATATCATAATGTAAGCGATCTGTACAAAAAAAAATACTTGATCGTCGTAAACCGAGTCCGAAAGACGTCGCTAGTGGTTATCTACTGTTGATGTCTATGAAGGAGGAGAGTAGAGAGTATACATAGATAGAAAAGACCGGGTCATCACAGGAAACCGGAAGACAAAGGGAAGAGAAGAGGATCAAGGCATAGAACACAACGAGACTAATTACCAGAACTATTCTCCGACGACTCTTGGTCTTTGGGCTGCTGGCTCGCCTGTCCATTTGTGTGCTTTGTGTCGCTGGGGCTACCTTGCGGTGTGACATGGGCTTCCGCCTTCCCTCGAGCCATCAGGTCCGAAAGCCGTTTTTTGACTAACTCCAACAGAGGGCTAACTCGGTCTTGTACTTGGTGCCCAACCTTCGAGACTTTTTCTTGCACTGGCATGTCCTTCGTTGTAACGATGTTGCGAAGCTCGGTGACGGCAGACCCCAGGTTGGCCGACAGCTCTTGGTACGCTTGTTGGACTTGGGGAGGAATCTGTGATTGGAGCTGGGCAGTCCCATTGTGAATAGTGGTGCTGGCCGTGGACTGCAATGACGCCGAGAACGAGGCAGTCGAGGCCTGGAGCCTCTGAAGTTCGGCCATCATGTTGTCCGATAGTGCATGTATGCGCGTTTGCGCCGACACGAGGGATGATGAGGCGACATTTGTGATGTTTTGGGCTGTATCCATGGCGCGTTGGCTGTAAATTAAGCAAATTAGCGCCATTCCTAGGAGTGATTACGACATGAAATGTACACAAGAGCGGACTGGGCCTGAAGATGCTTCAGCTGGTCGTTCGAATAGACGTAAACGTTGTCTTTGAGCGTTTTAGAGATCGCAAGAGCCCGCTGATACTGATACTTGGCATCAGGGGATGTAGATGGTCCAGCTTCTGAAGAGTTCAGGCGAGATACGGCAACTTCAAAGTAATCGACGATGGGCGCAAATCTCTGAAGATACGAGAGTCAGCAAAACAGAAAACAAAAGTTACATGGCCCATTACACACCTGATCGATTCCTTGTGCGACCATATATGCGGGGGTTTTGACATTATCGTTGATCGTCTTGTTCGCAGTATCGACAACGCTCTGTCTGCGCTCTCGAACAAACTCTGCAATTTCTTCAGGCTTGGCCTTGAAAGGGTAAGGATACCTATGCTCGACGGCGTCGACGGCCTTATTGGCGTAACCGTCAACCTGGGTGATGTACGGTGCCAACCGAACCTGGAGGGGCTCCGTCATTTTGTATGCGGTGGTGGAAAGGCCTTTTGCGGTCGCATAAGGCGAGCGGGTGAGCATGTTGCTCGAGAGAGCGCCGTCGATGGTCTCGAGTGACGATGAGATCATCGGGATGGACGCTACGCGTGTCAAGATGGTGATCTCGGGGGTGCGCTAGGCGCAGGAGCAGTCTGCGTCTGTGTCTGCGTGGCCATTGCGGACAATGACGGTGAATGTATGCGACAGCGGGGGTGGTGGTGGAAGAGGGGAGAGAACGGAGGACAGACATCTCTCAGCGCTCAAAGGCTCTTGAAATACTTTCGTCAATGGTTGTGTAAACTCTATTTCGCATGTGATTCTTCCTCTGCTTCCACCGCACGTGATGTCGCTTCCCAATCGCATCTGAGATCGCACCATGCCAGTTTGTCCTTCTTTCACTATCATCAAGGGCAGATAATGAATGAGAAACACCTTCCCGTCAGCAACGTTCGTTCAACGTCCGTCGTCCTCACTGCTCTTCTGCGACGTTAATCGCAGACTCAAGATATTATCCTGCCTCAATCACACTATTCCATCTTTCTTGCATGTGTTTCTGCCAGCTGGTTCTGCAACGATAGCTTGCAATGCACAGCCACTCGGAGGCGAGGCGCACTAAGATAAGTCCGGGCTCGGCGACGCCCATATCCCCGCTGCGGTATGTTGTCTCGCTCGTTGCCAAAATAAAAGAAAAGGTCCGCCAGCCCGTGCAGCTCAGGCGAGTCAATGGAAGAAAAGAACGTCGAGTCGTCATGGGCCCGTATGTCATTCTCAAGCCGAGGCGGGTCTCGTCTACGATCTATGGGAAACTGGAGGGACGAAGAGCGCTCTGACACCGGAGAGAAGCTTCGAGCCACGGAAATTCGCCGGAACCAGCGCGAACAAGGCAGCAAGAAGAAACAGGAGCATTCTCGCTTGTTCCTTCTTCCAGTCAATCCATGAAACCGATGATACCGCCTTTTGTGTAGGCATCTTACTATACTAAGAAATGGAATTTCTCCTATGGCGCAAACATTTCATTCATATTCATCACCTTATCGTCTGAATAGAAACAAATCGCGCTATTTCCGCCGTCAGGCTCAGATACCCAGGCGTGTGTAAGGATAACAGGTAGATAAGGGTCAGATAACATCTGCTTCCTTTATTATCACCGACAGCCGAGCAGACAACGTTTGTTGCGGATGTTGGCCTTGCGTTGTATAAAAATAACGACTGCGCTCTTCATCATGGCATCAGCTAGGACGTTGTTGCGCCACTCGAAATATTCAAAAATAGAAAGAATTAGGACGGTCGCGAAAATGAACACCGGCATTAACACATTCCAAGACATGCACTCAGCAAGGCTGCATATCGGGAACGTCATCGCACGCCAGCATTGCGCTGGGTCGTGACCACGGAAGCCAAGTGATATCTACGTTGTCATTCTAGACGAAGCTAATGTGGATCATGTATATGTACATCGCGCTGGAAGGAAGGGAATATTTGTGAAGCTGAGGATGCGGACCAAGGCAACGGAAAGATGCAAAGGGGAAGGAATATCAATGTAGATTAGCAAGGACCGGAGCAAACGAGCACGATCAGAGTTTTGCGAAGATTAGGGCGACAACAACGAAGATTATGGTCGTTGGCGGTGTGACGACGCAGTATGACCAGAAGATTGTCCTGCTGATCAACCGTTCAAACGCATCACCGGATGCGGCTTGCGTGATCTAATGTATATGTGATCATTAGACTAAGGATGGCCGGTGCAGGGTAACCGTAAATACACACCTGTGCAAGAGTTAAAGCAGGTGGTGACGAAATTAACAGGATATTGGCTATGATGAAGACAGGGCTAGATCGAAATTAGCTGCGTCATGACGCGAGACATGAAGATTGAAGCGCACTCTTCGAATACTTGTTGGAAGTCAAGTTTGGCTGATAAGGCCATCAGAGGCATCAACAACAAGGGTGTAAGTATCATCCTTGATGCCACTGCGATGACAACCGTCTTCGTCTCGCCTGGCGGTATCGATGGTGTTCGGCCCTCGGTCACAATTCCGAGCGCATCCTCCTCGGTGGCACCACTCCTCTTCTTCAACCCAAGTAAATTCCTCACACTACCAACCAACGTATCTGAGGACTTTGAAGCCACAAGCCCCTGTTCACCTTCAAGGGAAGGTTCCCCGTTCTGCGGGTAAAAGTATGCCCCCAAGACGATCAAGGTGAGTGGGATGGAGCATTTGCCAGCGGACGAGATGGCGCTCTTCACTGCGAGCATATGGTTTTCTAGTACGTGCTGGACTGGCTGCAAGCATGCGACTAGCAACGAGGCCAGCGAAGCCCACAGCGGCACTGTCATGAAGTTGCTGAACCTGATCCAACAGCGACGCGCGGATCGGCCAATGCGGTGAGCAAGGGACCTGCGCTTCCGTCTGTCAGCATCATGCGCCGAATCCGCCCTAATGCGGCCGCTATGAGTGGGCAGCGTGGTATCGACGAGCGGCGCATCCTCGATTTCGGAATCGGAATGCGATGGTGAGCCGTCCGCAGATGGAGTTCTAGAATCCTGGGGCAGTGCCGCCTGGAGTTGGTCCGGCGAGTTCGGAAACGAGTTATAATACGTCGTGCGCCGCCTCGGGACTGGCAGGCGGGCCGTGCTCTGATTTGGCGTGTTAAAGTCCTCGGCGTCGTCTCGTTCGATGAGCAGTGGCGTCTCCTCATTGACGTCATCATCCGCCACGATCACTTCAGGCTCGTCGGCTTGAGCAAGCAATTGAACGCCATAGCTCCATCGCAGCTGTGGAAATATGACGAAATTCGAGTCAGGAATGCGGGATTAAACAATCACTACCATGGGACTTGCCACCATGCCAAGCGTGCTGTATACCACGAGGTAGGTCAGCGCGCGGCCGAGCATGGACTCCTTGTTATCATATTCGTCCCACTCTAACCCTGGTACGGATTCAACGAGGCTCTGCATGAGTGCAATCGGAAGCGAATTGGAGTTCATGAACATGGCTGCGGCCATCGCGAAGCTCCTAAAAAAGGCATAGATCCCTGCTCGCATCCCTATTTGATGAGAAATTCGGTACAACCCACCTTTGCGACCTCCTAAGGCCCGCTACCCATCCGAGAATGAATGCTATGGCCATCGACACGAATGTCACAAAGGCGAAAAATATGGGAACGACCCATAACTCGCGCAGCTTTGCTGAAATAATCCATCTCAGCACGTTTGATTTGATGGAGCTGAATCATTGCTCACCAGGTGAGAGGAAAAATGCAACTTTCGAGAACAAGAGCGCCGGGGTAAATAGAGAGACATTGAGGTGGTTGAGTTGCTGAAGTATAACATGTTCAGGATTGTTCATGCCTCGTCAATCTTTGCTACGCACCTTCTGAGTCTTTTTGTCAAGGATACCTCGGCCAGCAAGCACATATCCCGCCAAGCATAGCAGAAAGACTTCAAAGATAGACTTGGTTGAACCGCAGTAGTCCGCATGATGCACCTCAAAAATAAAGAAAGAGCACTTACATTGAAAACAGTCAGTAACAGAGAGCCCAAAGGCAGATCAGAGTTCATCTAAAAATATAGACAACGAGGTCGTCGAGGACGAGGCCGAGCGATGGTGGGAGAAGGTAAAAGAAATGAAATAGACAGCTGGAGCGCAATCATTTTGAAATTGAAATTATTACGCCTTTTCGACTATAAAGGATACTGGTCACGGCCACAATTTTCGATCGCCTCTTACTTAATGCACGTGCGCACCTCAATTTGGCAGCTCGCACACCTGTTCCCAGCAGTTTTGCAGCTCTCTTGCAGGTCGGTGGTCACAGATGCTGCTGAACTTAGAGCGATGAAGAAGGTATGGATGCACATTGAGGTTTATAAAGCGTTATCTCGCGCTGCCAAGTGTTCTTGGCGACAGTCTGAACTGTGAGGCAGCCATTGGATGAGTCGCGCGCCTCAGGATGGGGGATATGCGTTTATCTTCATTGTCGACCTTTCATAAAGGGGATTGGTTCAAGGAAAATTTAGCCTCAACTTGCTTGCATCCGGAACGACGATGAGACTGAGGTTTGCCAAGAGATCAAGCGCTGAGCTTTAGCTCGGCCGGTACGCGAAGTCAAGTGAGCCGCGGGTGAGTGGGCAATGGCAATTTAGATTATAAATTTAGTTACACTATGGACATCGGCCTCTATATTCAGCGCGAAATTCGAGGAATAAATTGTGATCAGCCAATCAGATTGCAGGATCACAATTTATTCCCTGAATTTCATGCTGAATATTGAGGCCGATGTCCGTAGTGTTACAACGGTGCAAGGCACTATTGAAGGTGGGAGGGTGGGTAGGTTAATGAGCGGATCGGATACATCGAGGTTAGGAGTGAGGTGAAGCTGAGCGACGATGTCCTATAGGAAGTCCAAAAGTCTGGCCGTGTCGTACTGTAATTTTCTTTATATCAATATCCAAGTTCTTCCGTCAAGCCGTATACGATATCAAACCACACAAATCGCGTTCCTAATACATGATACGGCCTGAGCGTATCCCATAAGTGAAGGTTCTGGCACCAGCACGTTGTTCCGAACCAAAACGTCCAGCCGAGCGTAGCATGTGAATCACATACTTGTGCATTTATTTCACGACCAACATCTTATCCAGCCAAAGAAGCCAGATTTCCTCTTGGATTTCGTTGTGCGATGGGTTGACCGTTGACCTTGATCCTGACATGAATTTTGGGCCTCAGTGCGGGACGAAGTATGGCGCGAGGTGTTGCGCTGCGAAGGTCGACCGCTATTGGTCGCATGCAGTTTAGGCGGGGCTCCCTGCATTGGAATCCTGAACGCCGAGCGTCAATCAGACAGATGTAGGAATCGCAATAATTAATTTCCACCAACCCAATTTGCTCAGTGCAGGTTCTAAGGAAAAGAATGTCAGTATGTGATCAAGGGCCATTTCGTGAAGACGTACGGGATATATGGCAAGGAAGATTGGCATTGGAATTTGGACCTGGCGGGTGCCTTCAGTAAATGGAGGAAATTGCCAAACAACCAGCAGGACTCACGGCATAGTGTTGAACGGTGGTTGACGAGCATCGAGCTACGACGGCCCCTTCTTATCCAAACCAAACGCTCATAGCTCCCATACGGGCATTTAGATGCCGGTATACCTAAGCTCCTGAATCCGAAACGTAACTGATCGACAGGGGGGATAGTATCTAGGATTGACGTGAAACGTTTCCCAAGCCGAAAACCTAGCACATTCGAAGATGAAGTTTGATGCATGATGCATGATGCTCGATGCTCCACCTTCAGTGAATGAATCCGCATTCCTGTCTTCGTTCCACGACTCCGGTGGCTGAAAAGTCAGCATTCTTGCGGCAGAGCAAGTATTCATGCATGGAGGACAAATTGCACAACTGACCTGCACTTTTTATGTCGAAAAGTCGTCGAATTGAAAGAATAGCCTCTGATTCAGGAGCCGCTGAGCGTCTATGCTCGACGTATGAGAATTTATTAAGTTCGTTCTCAGGCTTCGGAACCTGATGGGCAACGCGAATTTGCTGGAGCGACTGTTTTCTGCCGTCGATCTTATATCGGCCACTGCCCGACGTCAGAAGAAAAAAGATCGGAACGAATCGAGCGCTCGCTCGCCATGCGCATGAACCCAACAAGGGCGACTTCCAAATTTGACAGTCGAACATATCATCAAATCGACGCTACTGTATAGGCAAGCAATGCCATCTCGCGATGCTCTATAGCGATGCATGGCTGGCCGAGCAGTGTTTTAAAATGAGTGCTAAATGAGGTAATTTTTTTGATGAACTTTGTGAACTGAACTTTTCGAACTGAGAATTGAGTGCCCCTTTGGTACCTATAACACGCGGCGCTGCAAAATCAGAACTGGTCTATCGTTTCTGACACAGCTGTAAAGATCTAATCACAACGTATTGTTAAAGGCTGAGCACCTAAGACCCCAGTGCTGAAACCCACGACCTCCGGACACAGCATGACCTGCAGAATCGCTCATAGACCAACCATCAGATTGCTCTGTTCTCGTATCATAGACTGGAGCTAAATGATTGAAAGTTTGTCGATCAGGGGAGTTGGTCCTCTGATGGACGAGGTCGAGATAGGTCTGAAACGAGCACAATCTCAATTTCCATTGACACCAAATGCTGAATTCTCTCACGATGCAGAACATTTCTGCGTATTTCGCAATGACTTTAGATATGTGATCACAGTCTCGATTTCTCTCGATATAGTTCGGGGGACTTTTTCACTGGGGCTACACACCCACACGTTCAACTGGGTTGATTCCAATTGCCGGCCGATAGGATGAGGGTATCGGCCGCAAATGGCCCGAGCGTAATTACAAATAGCGTCAACCCAAACAACTGTAATTAGAATGACCAGCCGTTTCCATCTCCCGATCATCTCAATAAAACACGTGTGTGAATAATTGAAACTTGAAAGCTCGTCAATTCAAAGAGTTAGGCGCCAATGCTTGTGGGATCACGTGGAACGCGAAAAATTTGCGAGTGACCTGATTTTTCCGTTTTCCAGGGTTCATATAAGTCGGCCCACGTCCATTCCTTTTCTTATTCTTTCCTCTTTCCACTTACTTCATGTGAGTATCTAGCCCTTTCCTTCTCTGCTGATGAAAACGAATTATCTGCAAACTTTTCATGACGTTTTTCGGAACGATGGATTCGGAATTCGTTCCATTCAAGTCCCTGAACTTTTTTTCTTCTTTCGAGACTTCTTTTACAATGATGGGAGTAGCGCCTGACGACTTTTTAATCATTCTAGTTTTCAACAAAATGAGCCTTGACGACGGTCGTGTTGGCAGCCGCATCGAGAACTACACCAAGTTCTGGCAGAAAGACCTCAACAGGGAGGGAGAGGAGGACACTGGGAAACGGCTCGATAGCTACACCGATGTCGTCAATGGTACTCGAACGACGGTCTTGTTCCTTGGCCACCGTGTTAACATCTTTCTTGCTAGGTTATTATGACGGCGCGACGGAGCTATACGAGTATGGATGGGGACAGTCTTTCCACTTTTCTCGGTTCTACAAGGGCGAGGGCTTCTACCAATCTCTTGCTCGCCACGAGCATTACCTGGCCGCTCAGATGAATCTCCGGTCTGGCATGAAGGTCCTTGACGTTGGTTGCGGTGTTGGCGGTCCTGCTCGCGAAATCGCCCAATTCTCCGACGCACAAATCATTGGCCTTAACAACAACGATTTCCAGGTTCAGCGCGCCAGGAAATACACGATGAAGGCTGGTTTGCAAGACAGGGTCACCTTTGTGAAGGGAGACTTTATGAAACTCGCTGAACAATTCGGCGAAAACTCCTTCGATGCTGGTAGGATGGTCTGCGCTGCATACCTCACAACCAAACTTTAATGGCAACTCTGTTCTTGTAGTTTACGCCATCGAAGCCACTGTCCATGCGCCTTCATGGGAGGGTGTTTATAGTGAGATTTTCAAGGTTTTGAAACCTGGCGGAGTGGTAAAGATTTACGGAGCAGCTTCTCGTCCAATTCTGATCGTCTTTTCCGCAGTTTGGCGTCTATGAATGGTGCATGACCGACGATTGGGATCCTTCCGTTCCTTCTCACAAAGAGTTGGCCCATCAAATTGAACTAGGAAACGGTATCCCCGAGATGCGTCCTCTTCGCATGGCCCGACAAGCGCTCAAGACTGTTGGGTTTGAGATTGAGCATGAGGAGGATTTGGCTGCCCGTCCAGACCCCATTCCTTGGTACTATCCTTTGGAGGGTGATATCTCCAAGGCACAGACCGTCTGGGACTACTTTACTGTGTGGCGTATGAGCTGGAGCGGCAAGCTCGTGAGCCACAACATGATGCGGCTGATGGAGTTTGTCGGTCTGCTGCCCAAGGGTACGTGGGATGTAGGCGAATCCTTGAAGGTTGCTGGCGATGCCCTCGTCAAGGGCGGACAGACCAAGGTACTAGTTCTTGTTTAGATACGTGCATTGATGACATTAACGTCGTTTCTTTACAGCTCTTCACACCCATGTACCTCGTCGTATGCAGGAAACCTCAAAACTAGATGCTGCTATATACCCTCGTTCAGATTATGTGTCGTATATACCATTTAATACAGTTTCGTATTCGGACTGGGGTTAGGAGAGAATCCGGCGTATTACCTCGGCGGTTCCCGACAGCGTGCAAAATCTTGAGGCCGGCGTGCCTGTTCTGTGCAATGTCGAGCGATCCCAGGGTACACAAACCCAGGCTTCCCAAAGCTTACACTGACCAGCAGCTCGCCTTTCTCAAGAGGTACTCGTCCGGATTGCTGCTCGCGGCCCCCGCGTTGCTCACCGCCGCCCCTGTAGCAACCTACCAGAGTTTGAACGGCGATCCCAAGGCTCCATTCGTGGAGACGCGAAAAAGTTCGCCTTGGAACGTGCCTCGGATTTCATAGTGCGATTTGGGCTCCCAGACGAGTTCGTCGGGGTTGAGGAATCGGAGTCCCGGTTCCGTGAGGTGCATCGGCGCTTCGTGTTTCTCTCAGCGCGCCGACTGACTTAATCCTTAGCAAATCTACAACTGGTTTAAGAACACGGTTGGCAGGACAAGACGGAAGCTCGAGGGCAGACCGAGATCGGCCAAGAAAGCAGCTGAGAAGGGTATCTATGTCTCTTGTCTCTCGTTGTACTGTATTATTGCTGAAATGCCTTCTTGCAGCAGCAGCAGCTGCCGCCGCCACCGTTCACACCCAGAGCCACGATGATCTGGCGTGGAACCCCGTGCCCCCGCCCACGATCATCTCGTATTCTCATGCCGAGAACAGCAGGAGTCCAGTGAACGCGTCGCAGGCGCAGTCACTCGTGCCACCCGTGCAATATACAAGCCATGCAGGGCTGCAGTCCACTGGCGCGCCTTTGCCACCGCCACCGCTCCCGCCCCCGGCGCCATCTCCCCACAGCCATGCAATTGGCCTGAAAATAACCCAGTCGACGCTCCGCGACGCATTCCTGCAGGGCGTCGACTCGTCTACCCTCGCGTCCATGATCCAGTCATTCGCTCTCTCCAACTCTTCCGCCACGCCCCTCACTCCCGTCATAGACGCCCTCTTCGACGCGCTCTCTGCCTCTGACGCTGCTGCGAGCCCATTCAGCCGCGACCCGCTTCCGTTCCTGCGCCGCTACCTCGATGCCTCGACGTACTTTGCCTCCTCGATCGTCCACGCCGGCGTCGCGGGCCCCCTTGCAGGGCCGCGCGCACTGCAGATGCAGATCAGAAAGCTCTCTACGTGGATGCCGACGTCGTCCTTGCGGCCAGCCCCTCCGCAGGCGCCATCAGCAGCTGGGCCCTCGTCCGCGTCGTCCATTACGGATGAGATGCAACGCATCGCAGCGGACCGGCAGAGGCGCAAGGAGCACATTCAGTGGGCGCGGATCCACGCGGCTGCACTTGAGCTTGGAATGCTGGGCATGGGGCATGTGGGCGACTCGGACAACAGTGGGTACGCGTACGCCATGGGCCGTGCGTTCTCGGAAATGGTCGCGCGGGACGCGGTGTGGGAGACGGACGAAGTCGAGTGGGTCGCGGGGATCTGTGTCCTTAGGGCGGTCATTCGAACCGCAATGAGGGGCGACCGGAGACAGCGGGATGAGTATGATGAGCTGCTGAGGACGTACGAGAGAAGGTGGAAGGAGATAAAAGATGAAACGAGACAGGCTCTTGTCACGGTATGCTTCCCTGTCTCGTTTTCTTCAAATATCAGATGGTGATCGGCCTCTATTCGCGCAGGAGGTACTCTTAGCAGCAAAGGACGATCTTGCAAGACTGGACGAATCTCTATCATGATACCTTGATCACCGCGGACATTTGATTATGTATTCCCATGGATGTATACCTAGTCTGCTGTATTCCATCTTGATTCATTGGATGTACTCATTTTCGGACGCTAGGTTTTTCTCGTGAGCTCCACTCATCTGAAGCATCTCAGCTTGTACGGCCTTTGAAGCCAGACAACCATCAACTTGCGTTCTACATCCACGTCGCAAAATGTGTCACAACTCTTCGGAGGACATCCTCTGCGTGCTTCCGTTCCACGAACCTGTGCTCGGGTGATCAATATCATGTCTTGCGGTCACTTCATCCATTTTGGTCTCACCCGTGAGGTTCTCTAGGGTAGAGAACCAATTCCGCAGCTTCTCGTGCCCTTTCCGAGCCTTTGCGCTGAAGCGCTCTGTATAAACCAATGCCCTGGCCCACTGGCACCCTTTCGTCCTTCTCACCGTGCAAAATCAGAACTGCTGTGCAAACCCCGGAGACGCAATGAACAGGGCTCGCTTTCCTGTTCAGACTGCCGTTCTCGTCACATCCCCATGGTGCGCGCTGCCCGATTGCTGTCTACAACAAATGATGAATTTTGCAACACGTCGCTCCTGTCGGGCAAAGCACTGACTTCGAGTTCAGGCGATCCCGACTCCATCACCATGCTCTCCCAGTGTGACACCCCCGCGCCCACGACTGCGGCCTTGAAACGGGTTTTTGTCTGCGTCACTCCCCAGGCTGTCAAAGAGCCTCCTGGAATTTTCGTGATGAACGGACTTTAGGACATCGTTGCAGAGGGTATCAAGTGCTCACCATGACTCCAACCGGCAACACCCAATCTATCCGGATCCGCCAGACCTCGTTTGATGGCGTCGTCGATCATGCTTTCGCAGTCAGGCCAATCGTAAGCACCGATTCCGCTGTTCGCCGCATAGGCAAACGCGTGGCCTCGTCCTTGGCCTTTTTCAAATTCACGGTGGTTAGCGCAACAAGTCTAAGAGTCGAACTTCACTCACTGCCCCGGTAATTAGGCGAAATCATGAGATAGCCCTCGAGCGCAAGGAGTTCTCGCCAATTGCAAAAGTAGGGCATGTAATCTGTGCCACCATCGTGTCATGCGCTGCCCTCGGAAAAATCTTACTTGTAAGCCTACCCGGTATGTCCCTCCTGTTCATACCAATCAGCATAACTATATTAATCCAGGAGGCTTCTAGTTACCTATACGGTCCACCATGTATGAACAATATCGTTGGCAATCGACCGGCAGAAGGCTCGTAACCTGGAGGATATCTGACCAACCCACTAAGCTCTGTCCCATCTCGGCTCTTCCAATACATAACCTCTGTCTTAATGGCTGGCGCGTGGACCATCCAATGCAAATGCGACGACAGCTGTAGTTTCGGCAGCAGGACGCGCCCGTCTGCTGCAACGCGCCTGGTGTATACATTCGGGGGCTCGTGCCGTGGTCCGGAACTGAGCACCGCCGCGAAGACATACGAAACACTTCCGTCATTTGAAACGATGCGCTTCGCGTCCCACGCGCCGAACCAGATGGCCTCCCTGTCGGTCCTAAACAGCGTACAGGTCTTGTTGATCTGTATTCCTGCTGATGTTCTCTCTATCAAGATGACATCTATGTGTGTGTCCACGTCCGACGAAAGCTCAACGGCGATATGACCGTCTTCGCGTCTCGCAGTGCAAAACCCCAAGTCCATATCGACGACTCGGACGGCATCCTCAACGCTCCCGTATAGTCTCCTCGTCCCACTGCCGGTCTCGAAGGGCATAATCCCATCACAAAGATCCTGTACAAAGAGGGCCCGCGCATCGAGTATACTGGTCGGCTCGAAGTTTTGCAAAGATACAACCACTGTCGGCGATTTCCAGATCAGTTGCCCTGAAGGCGAACGTGGGTAGGCCCCGATTTCCGCGGCTGTCTGTCCGTTTCCTTCTGCAACAGGCACGATCCCCACCGAAATGTCTTGCTCTGCATATTCGCCTCCACGGCCTAAGCGCAAGCGAAATAGGATGTTCTCGCTGTCAGGACTCCAGGAAAAGCTTTCAATGTGGCGGTCTCTTGGTATTCCCTCAATTCGCCAGTACGAATTGGTCTCAAAGCTATAGACGAACAGCCGGGAAAATCCACTGGAATCGGCTATGCCTCCACGGTACACCTTCGCATCGTCTTTCACCACGTTCTTGCAGCGCTGTTCCTCCGCTTCTAGGTCACCCATGCCAGTAAAAGCGATCAAACGACCATTGGGCGATAGCTGGAAAGCCTGGACTCCGTTTTTCCTAGAAAGGACGAGCTCCGGCTCCTCTTTGGCGTCTACATCCAGTTTCGATTTGATGGTCAGCCGAAAGATCTTGGCTGGTTTGCCGAGATCCATCTTATCTGATAAGAAAAAGATCTGCTTGTTATCTGGGTGAAATACTCCCGCCTGGTCGTTGCTCTGCCCGTCTGTCAGCTGGCGTGCGCTGAATGGGACATCCGTCCACGCCATCCATAAGCTAGACATAGCCCTTTCTTCCTTATAAAATGGCTGGACCTGATACATAATGGTGCACCCGTCAGGGCTGATTTTAACGTCTCGAACCTTGTCTGTCTTCGCGATCAGCTGTGGCCATGGCGAACAGGTGTGCATCGGTGAGCACTGCGAATCGACAACCATCGTGAGAGGGGTATGCTAGGATGACATTGTGTAAGGGCCTTATTTATCCCTTGGCTTGTCGACTTGGCGTTCGGGTTTCAGGATTCTAACCGTCGCGTCAACTCGGAGTCACTTATTTTATGCCTGGATTGAGGAAACCATCTTCTGATGAAATCTTCGTCATATGAATCGGAGACGTTAATTCGGCGCTTTGTAATTGGTAATTTTTTTTTGGCCCTTGCAATATGCTCAAGTCACCAGGGAGGATAAATGGAGCCACGGATCATAAGAGCGCTTCTGTTCACAAGCAAACAAAGACCAAGTGAAAAGCTACCGAGCAGATCCGAAACAGCTCAGCTGCTCTTGTGTTAGAAGTCACAGTCGTGTCGTGACGAATTCATATCAGGTTGAACAAGCGCTTCACGTAAAGATTCTTTTTTCGCATGTGTAGTCACATACAAATGTCAGTGTTGTTTATGCCATGTCTCTCGTGCGTAGATCGTGAGAGTCAAGTAGTGGTTAGTGAATTAGTGCTTTGATGTTGCATTGGACGGTTTCCACGCCAATGAAGGACGGGCCGATGACCGATAGGGTAGGCAGGAAAAGTTCGGATTTGAGGAATGTTTATTCTCACATTTTGTTCACATAAATGTACATACAAGTAGCAAGGTTTACACTTCATGAAGTATGCCTGAGGTTGGCGAAGGTGGGGTATTGCCGCAGTAACTGCTTTGCGTCGAGTTTCGTGCGACAGGGGGGACGATGTAGACGAGGCCAGAGACCGATTTGCTCTTGCGGTGTTCCCCCAGTCGTAGGGATGGCTTGTTCGAACGCCGCATGCAGGGAGGCGGTCCGGATCCAGAGGCAGGTTCGCTGTGCCTATGCAATTTGAGCGCTTCTTCCTGCTCAGAAGTGGACGAAAGGCGGAAAAAATCGGCGGGTGACATGAGGGCCACGGGTCGTTCGCCTGGTGTTGGTGGGACAGTGTTGCAAGAGTTAGCCGAAGAGCGACTGAAGTAAGAGTAATCGGACGATGTCACAGAGAACTTGCTTCTCGGAAAGTCTGGTGTGACGTCGGCGGCATCGCTCACAACCCGTGGCGACTCTTCGATAACAGGGACTCTCGAAATCGTGTGGTTGAGACCGCGTAAAGCCAGGGACGGTGCAGAGACCCAAGGTTGCTGGAATCGTATCTTTTCGCTTCTTCGGTATTCTATCGGTGCATGTTTAGTAGCCCTCCGTGAGCAGAAGACCTTCCTGTTGGCAATCAAAAAGACGATGATTGTGAGGGCAATCAGCCCGGCGAAGACTGAACCGACGACAAGCAGCTTGCGAACGGGAGGGTGGCCAGTGTTAATTACTGAGACTGCTAAAGATGCAGTAGGGGGTGCGTCAAGACCATCAACCGACGTAGAGGGAATAACTAGACCAGGTCCGAGATGGAGTTGTGTCGACGCCGCAAACACGGTAGTCCAAGTCTCTGTCGGACGGAGGTTTGTCGTCATGGTAGGCGTGTTTGGGCTTTGTGTCTGAGGAGGAAGTTGCGCGACATTTCTCCAGACCTCAGATACGTCCGGAAGCACCGGTGTAACAGGAGAGTTCGAAACTCCAGGCGGGGAGTGATGCATAGGCCAAGAGAGAGCCTGAGTGACAGGAGGTAGTTCGGCGCGTCTTTTCGCATCAAGCGGCGCCGAAAGACATGGCCCGCCGACATAAAACAATAAAAAGAAAAGATTTCCAATGAGATATCTGTACGATGTGATCATTCTGAACGAGCGTGGATGCCGAGTGGGCTTGACGTTTCTGCTTGCGAAAAAACAATGATGATGGCCCAGAAGAGGAAAGATTCGTTACTGGAGATCATTTGGGATATATCCATTTAATACGAGCTGAGGCTGACTGCGTTTGTGGCTAACAGCGAACTTGAAGAGCATCAGTTGAACTGAAATCTTTGTTTGTTCTGCATTGTCTAGGACAATGGTCACAAATATTTGCAAAGTCTACCATGAAACGCCCAAGTCAGTTACTTCGACGACGCTTGCTCTTACCATAGCCATTTCGCCAGCTTTAGAGCGTCGGATACTTCATCCAGGACATCTGCGGACGATATTCACGAAACTGCAATGTCCACAGATCCATACCATGCGGTCGAGCTTGAGATTCGGACCTCAGTGCAGTCTGCTGCGCAGCTGCATGGCTCCTTCATTCGCATTCGGAGTACGGCGCGAGAAGACAGCGAAGAACTGATGTGGGCAAAGAGAGAAGTTTGTCCTGTCTTTTCCTTTCATCCACGTCAATTGCTCAACTTCGCGTAGCTCAGTCAAGCTCTAGATGCCCTAGAAACGGACCTCCAAGACCTCGATGATAGCGTAAAGTTCGAATTCATTAGATCTGTCTAATACACGTATTGATATTCAAAAAGAATCGTAGAGTCTACTGATGCACGAATGTTTGACATTGATGATGCTGAGGTGTCTCGAAGGAGGCGGTATGTTGGCGAGGTGCGCGGTCAAATCGAGGTGCGGTCCGTTCTCTTGGGTTGTCCCGCATGAAGAATATTCATTCCCTCCGTTCCACAAGTCCAGAGCATGAGAACAGAAATGACTGCACCGTTTCCGCTTGTCCAGCAGTATCGACTGCCAACGAGTCCCCCAAATCGGAGTGCTGCGGCGTCGCCAACCCTTGCCCAAAGGAGAGACGAGGAGGATAATCAAGCCGCATGGGCTAGGGAGGAACAGCAGGTTTGTTAAATCTGCTGGTTCATACTATAGTCGCAGCACTGAACGATTCTGAAGTTGATGATACGCGAACAAGACAGGGCCATGGATTCTATAGTCGGTACTCTTAACAACTTGGCGCAGCAAGCTGGCTTGATGGGGCAGGAGATAATCGAACATAACGAGTTGAGTTCATCCCCTTGTGAGTTGTTGATACATTATTCAAACCCATAATCAGGATGCTTGACGACCTCGAGCAAAATGTAGAGCGAACAGATACCAAACTGAATACCGCTATGCGGAAGATGCGGACGTTCATACGGAAGTCAGAGGAGAAAGGAAGTGGTTGGTGTATAGTTATACTTCTTATCATTCTCATGGTTCTCTTAATTGCTGTTATTCTGTTTTAGATACAGGACATGATGAATTTTTGTTTCTTTTTATTGTTTGGGACCCATATCACCAACAACTACTATGCTAGCGCACATACATCGGCCGTCTGTCCTTCACACCCTTGTGCAAGAGTGCTTGTTGTGCCCGAACTGCTCGCATTTAGAACAAGCGTGTCGATACCTGCATGAATCGGGTGTCTTTCGACATCCTCTCGCCCCATTAAACCGATAACAGATTGCATCTGATTTGACACGTCTTGAATCTTGTTTTTCCTCCCTAAGCTCGACGGGATCCGCCACAAGGAACATGAAGTACGGCAACTCCTCCCGAGCATCCAACAAGATGGCCTGCCCGCCTTTCACCCGACTCCGGACGCCACGATCAAATGCTATGACCTTGTGGTGCGCGGATTCTGGTAAGGAGCGGAAAAGCTGACTGATATGGCTGCCCCATTTCCGGAGCTCCTCTTCCCTGTGGGGGAAAGCGAACGTGGTGACTTCTCGAGCATCGTACCAGACTGAGCGCCAATCGGAGGAGGTTTGTACAATGCTGAGACTATTGCCTATGGTGTATTGAGCGCTGCGAGCCCTATGGACGACGTCGAGGTCAACCGGTTCTCCTTTGAGAATGTGTCGCCATTCAGATGCCGGAAAATCTGCAGGCGCCGTAATGGAGAAGCGGATCTGTTGCTCGACGAACTCGATATCCTGGCTGTACAGCTTCAGCAAGGCCTGGGTTTTCCTTTGGCTGGCGTATTCGGGTAATGCCAACTTCGCCCTGTCAACTTTGTACCATGGCATATCCGACTCATGTATGATCCTCTTCCTGCTCGACCATGCGAGTTCGTCTCCGTCATTGGGATCGTTCTCCCGCGCCCTCTTAGCAATCGGTTTCTCGAGGCTGGGCAAGCACGTCCCAGCGTTACTTGATTGTTGGTACGAGACACTTCCTCCACTGCTTCCGCCCGCTACTAAAAGTTGACGGAAACGTGAGCCGTCATATTTTGATTGCGCTAGCACATACGAACCTGATGGGACATCCAAGACCATGATCAGATTCGAGCGATGTGGTGCAGAACTCTCTAACGGAGGTGAAAAGGCGAGGAGTGATAGGTGACTGATGTACACAAGTCTCACATTGGTCATCCAGAGGCTCCTACGACACCGATGGTCTGCAATATAGCTTCAAAAATCCTTATTAACAAAAGATTGTAAACGAGAATTTTAAACATGAGTCTCTGATGTACAGGACAAGGGAACGCGAGGATATAGCATAGGATCGCACGTTGTGATTAATTTGAAAGTTCAGTGGTCCATAAATTGCATGAATGTAGGCAGGGTTCATGATTTCGATGCCGAGTTATCGACGCCAAGAAGTGCAGGAGGCAAGACGAGCATTGATTTTGCTAAGCTTTAGGATCCTTCCACCCTCCCTCGACCGCTTCCCTTAGCAAAACGGTGGAATGGAAGTCGTCATCGGTAAAACCTTCTTTGAATGCGGCCTCTTGGAATTCCTGAATCAGCTTTCCAGGATCGGACATGGATGATTCTTCCTCCCATGTCGCTCGCTCAATGGGATAGCTAGACACGGATTGAGCATGAATGATCCGCAAACGCATGAACAAGAGGTAGAATCATTTACCCATCCCATTTCATGAGCCAAAGATACTTTGGCCCGCGCATACTTTGACCGCCCGTCATCCTCCCCACGATGCCAGCCACAAAAAATTCGTTCGGATGGGAGCCCTCCCTTGCACAGTCGGGCCTACAACACGTGAGGCCCTTGGCAGACACAAGAACATCTAGGATCAAGCTCCAGTCAGTTTATGCCACTGAATCCTGTCCAGTGACGTCCACGTACTCGCTCTGAGGTAGTTACAAAAAAATTAGCGAGTCAGTGGAAGGAGAATTTAGGTCCAACTTACTTTCCATGCGCACAGGGCGGACAGGTGAAAGGGGTGTCTGTCCCAATCCTGGGATCTCCGGGTGCAATACCAACACAACCGTAATGATACCAAGAAGAGCAACTGTTCTTGAAGGCTGAGCAGGCTGAATCAAGAAATATTCAACATTTTGATCACTAACTCATCGCATTGAATAAACTTGAGATGGAGAACAAAAATGGTTAATGTTCCTGAACACGAACAAAGATGGAAGCCACATACCTCTTTGTAGAAAGGGTTCTTCCCTCTTGCTTTCGGGGGCCAATTTGTTCCGGGAACGGATTTGACGGGAGATCGCTTCTTCCGGGACGACATCAAGGGGCTCTTCGGTTGGGAAGAGGCCGCATTCAGCTTCGCGCGCTTGAGTGGCGGCTCCTTATTTAACTCCTCCGGTTTCAGCTTGCGCTTCTTGATGCGAGTCACCGCGGCGCTCTTTCCGACCGTTTTGATGTTGAGCGCCTTTCTCTGCTTTTCTTGTTTCGGCGGCGGCGTATTCTTCTCGCTCTTGGCCTTCCTTTTTGCTGATTTTACGGGGACGACAGGCGCGTCGTCGCTGTCTTCATCGCTCGAGAGCTCGGTGAGCTCGGTCATTGGCGAGGGCGACCTTGAGGAAATGTAAATGATGGACTGGGACGGTGATGGATTCGCCCGAGGTTTCAAGTTGGAAGGAGGTGGTCGTGTGGATGAGGTCGAAGGTTTGCTATCCAAAGCAACGATGTCAGAATCTGAGCTGATTGAAATCGGGGACGGTGCGGAAGGTCCTGGGTCATCATTAACAGGCGTGGATTCTTGTTGGCGAGGTGGAGTTCGAGGACGATCAGGTGTGATTGCTTCTGTCACAAGCAACGATACTGATATTTCATCCAAGCTTGTCTGGCTGGGAATTGGCGATAGAGTTGCAGGTAATGGTAGATCTAGGAAACTACCTTCAATGTCATCGGTAATTTGCGTGCCCGCCTTGGATTCGTTGAAAGATATGATAGGGGAAGTTGTTCGAGACGGAGGCCGGGTTGAAGCCGGGGATGTCAAGGGAGACTCCGGTGCCGGGGACGGTGATGAGCAAGGGACCGTCACAGTGGGGATCATTGGATGAGTTGGTTTCGGAATACTATTCTGTACTTCGGATGAGGATGTCCTTCTGAGTACACTATACCGTTCGAGCGTCTCTGGCGAGGTATCTGGCCGAAATTGTTCTGTTTCTTCGTAGTCTGTATGTTTTCAGAGAATGAAGGAATGAAGTGTTCTATGAGCAACAGATCAAAGGAAATTGGCAACGAAAAACCTTCATCAAGCTCGTCGATTTCTTCGTCTTCGGCTAGTGGAAAATGTCAGAACACAAGATTAAGCGGTGCGACGTAATGATACCCACGTGAGGCCCACCTCGCCCGCAAAAGGGAATTGGAGGGGACGGGAGGTACAGATGTAAAGTAGGCTTGGGTTTTGTGTGGCGAAGATTGACTAGCTCTCGATGCCCCACTGGCGATACTGCTGGGGGATCCATGATAACTGGAGACATGCTCCAGAGTCAAGTCAATGGGCTGGGCCTCGTGACTTCCTGTAGCTACCATGTCATCCTGAGGTATTATTCAATTCGGGAACGACCTACGAAATGCGCAAGACGAGCGCTCGGGAGAAATGGCTGGTAGGTCCTTCATAGGTTGGTCATCTGTTTGGCGAGGAGATGTCATAACTGGAGAAAATTAGTTCGATGGTCAGGGGCCATATTAGAGACTCAACGTACCACCAACTGACATTTGGATTGGTGAGGGAGTCGGCGTGCGGCGGCCGACAGACACGTCGACGAAGACAGGAGCAGATGTGCTGACACCTATCTCACCATATGTTGGAGCGGGTTCCTCTCGGACTATCGGCATCTCATCTTGCAACGTCATGACTATAGAGAGAGGAAAATGTGAGGGAAGATGATAGATGTCAGAGCCAGGCGTACCTCCCACAGAAACGGACCGAGGAACAAGCGGTGGTGATGGAATTGAGCATTCGATGGCGACGTTAGCATAGCTGCGTTCGGGAGTGTACGTTTGAGACCTGCCCTCAGCAGAAGGTTCTGCGACTGATATTCCGTTTATCAGTTGCAATGTGCGGTAATATCAAAACACAAAATGATTCGCACCACAGGCATCTGGATCATTTGCTTTCTCTACCAGTTCACCAACGGCAAATGAGACTGCATCCAAGCTCTGGAAAAGTGTCTTCTTGTCATCCTGATCCCTACTCGTTCCTATCGACTTCTCTACGTTCTCTATGCGAGCTGCCAGTTGCCTCGAAGCTGTCACAAGCAGAAGGTGGGTGCGATCAAGGAAACCTGCAACCTGCTTCGTCTGGTCCTGTGTCTCAGACTTGACGTCGGAAATCTGTCCAGACAACGCAGTTATCGAGGTTTCTAGCTCTTTCAACTTGCTTGATGTCGATTCTTGGTGACTGGTTAGGATGGGTGAAAGTGCAGCAACAAGTTGTTGGACGAGACTCTCATGATTAGCGGGTGATGACTTCACGGGCGAAGCAGGTCTTGGGTTGGTCTCCCGTGGCAAAGAAGGCTCAATAGGGAGCCTAAAACGGAAGGTTCTACCATGAAGCTCCCCAGTATCTGGGGTATTCCTGGACGTGGTGCTGTTGCTGACTGGCGTTTGAAGTTGTGGATTTGCCCCTCGCGAACGAATTCGCATCGGATGGTCGCGCTGAGGCGTCCCACGATCCAAGCCGCGCAGATGATGTCCTTCAGACATGCCTTATACGGCGAATATAGCACCAGATTCGAGCGTTTACAACGGAATGGAAGGGTTCAGCAACTGAGCATCAAGGGGTCGACAATAAAAAAAACGCGACCCGAGACAAATGTCGCGTCTACAAATGCAAACAAAGCAAGCCAAGCATCGAAATCGTCTGAATAGCCCACGAAAGATCCGTTACAGTAGTAGAGTGCGACATCGAACCATCATGTTCGCGGCAACTTCGAGCATCTGGCCATCTTTCAAACGTTTATATTCTTCACCACACTACACGATCAAGCACACCGATGGCTTCTCTCCCGTTATCCTTGTTTTCTTTTACATACTTGGCATCGAACGACCTGCAAACAGCGGTTTACCGTAAAAAATGATCAACAATTCATGAAGCTCATCGAGCCGTAACTCCTCAGTGTTTGACGCGTCTGCGAGGAATGAACGTCCTTCGTGACATAGATTACGAGCTGGCATTTGCTTATACAGTTCATCGCAGATGAGCGCCGTGTTGACAGACCTTGTAGATGTCGGCGATAGCGCAGACGTCACACCGGCTGCTACGATGTCCAGTGCGTGCTTTTCCTACATCTACATCATTGTGGAGATCTCACCTGCGGAAGTAAAGACACATGTCCACATAGACAAACAAACATTCCCTTCCTAACCAGCCTTCGGAATGGAGCTGCCGAGTAAGCTCTCTCTTCCCTGCTCGTCCATATTTTTGATTTCGAGAGGCTAGTGATACAGCCCGATGCATACGGCGGCGATCTGTTCTCTCGCGATCAACAAGTCATTTGCATCATTGGAGCGGGCCCAGCCGGTCTGGCAGCCTTGAAGATCGTCTTGGATACCCCACAGTACAAGTCTGGCCTGTGGAAGCCCATAGCGTTTGAGGCGAGAGAAAGGGTCGGCGGTATATGGTGTGCACCTTTCCTTCTTCAGGCTTGCTACTTTTTCTGAACATCTATATCGGGTGTGCAAACCATGACAGGCTACCAGCTCCTCCAGTAGATGATCCGCCGATTACACCTCTTTATGATTCATTGACTACGAATCTCCCTCACCCAGTCATGGCCTTTACTAGCTATCCATTTCCCCCATCGACACCCGTGTTCCCGCATGCGAGCGTCGTGCACGAGTATCTGGAAGATTATGCAAATCATTTTGGTCTCCTGCCGTTCATCAGGCTCGGTACCAGCGTGGAGGCGGTCGAACGACAGACTTCGAAATGGAATTTGAAGCTCTCCACGAAGGAAAGCGTAGAATGCGATCTCTTGATCGTGTGCAACGGCCATTATAGAGTTCCGCGATACCCTGTTATACCTGGTCTCGATGAATGGCTCCGGACAGGCAAAGCCTCACATTCTGCCTGGTACAGACACCCAAGTAATTTTGGCGAGACGGTCCTCGTTATCGGAGCCGGGCCGAGTGGCCAAGATATTTCTGCGGAGATGCGCCAAGCAGCACGCACTGTCGTTCATTCCGTCAATGGAGCCGTGCATGAGGACATAGGCAATCTAAAGCGGAGAGGTCGTGTTGTGCAATTCGGAGATGGTGGCAAAGTCACATTTGAAGACGGTTCGACCGAAGCATCTGTGGATCACTGCATTCTGGCGACCGGATACGAGACGTCCTTTTCATTTCTTCCGCCGGAGCTCCTCACACAAGGGTTGCCTCCGCCCGTGCCGCCTCTTCCGCGCGAACTTTACAATTCAACGTACAGCGTCTTCCCGTTAGCCAGGCATATATTTCCCCTCCAGGCAGCATTCCCTCCCACTAGCCTGGCCTTTCTAGGTCTCCTCAGCAAGGTCGCTCCATTTCCGCTGGTAGAGGCACAAGCACGTGCCGTTGTACACGCATTTTCCACTCCGGAAGCACTGGATACCACTCAAGAAGCCATCGATATAGTCGCGCGATACGAGGCCCTGCGATTGAAGACCAACGACAGCCTGTTCGAGATCTGGAAGCTCTGGCACAAGTTCGACGAGTTGGACGAACTCGAGCAGTTTGACTACCGAGACTCGCTTTGCGAATTCGTGGGTGCGGATGTGACGGGAATGGGATATATGAAGGTTTCTGAATGGGAAAAGGAGATGTACGAACGCAAGGGTACTCTCAGAAGGGCATGGGCCCAGCTGAAAGCAAACGGAGAGGCTGAGGAGTGGGTTCGTGGCGTCGGTGAAGGTGAAACAGGTGAATGGGTCGAATTACTTAGGAAAATTCTTACTTGGGCGGACGAGCATGGAATAGATGGTGCTACAGACAAACCAAAGCTGTAGATATGTTAGACCTTGGTTCTCACATTCTATGATAGTGTATGTATAGAGTATTAGACACGTGGCCAAATACGTTGACCTCAAGGTCGGAGTAGATCTTGTTACTGTTTGCCATGCCGCCTATACCGACGTTTTCTGAGGACCTAATTGCGAGCATAACTCGGCGTCAAAAAGACTTGTCCGAGTTTCAAATACCTCGCCTACGGAGTTGCGAAGGTCCCCTCTCCCTACAACAAAACCTGGCCGCCGAGGTGCGGGAGGACATAGACCACGTCTCTCATCAGGTGGAGGTATGCAATCTCTATATCTCTGTCTTGTAAATCTTCATTTGAATGATGAGGTCAGGCTCTCGAACTCTTAGTTGACGACCAGCCGAGCGAGAAAAGCAAGGCTGAACTAAGACGTTCTGTCGAGGGGTTCAAACAGGTTCTCACAAAGTAAGGGTCCCGCTCGCGCAAAAGTCAACCGACCTGACGTCGACAGGGGACAGACTGCGCTTGGAATCTCGTGCGGCGTTGCTTGCTTCGAAGAAGTTGATTGATTCGAGGACCAAGTCGAGACGAGACGAGCTCCTGGCGTCGAATGCTGTCAATGAGAAAGTGGTGACGAGTGAGAAGAATGCGTGCGTACTGAGTTTTCGCTCTTTGCAGACATGTTTTACATTACTGTTATCGCAGAGATGATGCACTTATGAAGGCCAATAATGACGTTACTGACGCTCTCCGACGAACAATGGCGCTGATGCAAGGAGAGCTCGAGCGTTCAGTCCTAACATCGCAAATGCTAGGTTCATATTTTTATGACTTTCGACTGCCCGAATCCTGACCGTCTAATACCTAGATACCTCCACTGCTTCCCTACGCTCGACGTCATCGACACATGATACCATAACAAACCTGATGGGCACTTCTAAACAGCTTGTGACGGCTTTGGAAAAGGCGGATTGGCTCGACAGGATGATCATTCTTGCCGCGTTCGCGTTCTTCGTCTTGGTTGTGCTCTTCGTCCTGAAGCAGCGCATTGTTGACCGCGGACTTCGAATTGCGTTCTGGTGGACAAGGTTTGTGCCGGACTTCAGCGGCGATGCTGCGCTTCTACGTGCGGAGGAGGGAAGCAAGCTTCTTTCGAGTGAACTTTTGACGTCTACAGCAACCATCGCCACTTCAACTTTTGCGTCTGCACTTACTGTTTCTTCGTCGACCAGCGGCCTTCTGTCGCTCGACGTCAAAGAGTCGGGCGTTACATTGGAGGAAATAACAAATATTACTGATGGTACTCCACTTCCTACCTCCTCTTTAATGCACATAGACGATGCCGTACGGACTGCTCACGAAGAGATGCATGTAGAGCTGTAGCCCTGTTTTGATTTATTTATGCCCTTCAATTTCTTTGAATCCTCTGTTATCTTGCCGTATTCCCTGACCATGACTGACGACAACGACGTCGAGCAGAGGCGAAATGCCACCCCTGAGGCAGTAGCTGCAATCCTATCCGGTGCCAAAGCAATCTCCCAGGAACGCGCAGCCAAGAAGACGCGCCTCAATGTGGAGCGGTCTCAAGCTCAGCTTCCCGTTTCGTCGCTCACACGGCTGCCTGTGGAGCTGCTAGCCGAAATCCTGATCTTGACACGGTCTCCAAAAGACGTTCTCTCGGTCGCGCGGACATGCAAATATCTCTGTGCTACGCTTTTAAATCCGTCATCGGTGTTTATCTGGAGGACCGTACGCAAGATATGCCTGCCCGAACCGCTCCCTGAACCCATTTCCACCTTTACGGAATCGTCTTATGCCACTTTTTTGTTCGACGAGGGAGTGTGCGAGGTGAGATTGTTTTGTCTGGCTTTGCGTCTGGGGTGTGGCTCAGCAACTGTGGCAGATATGCAACAAACCAGAGAAATCAATGTATAAGTCGTTCTCTCTTCGGCTTCGGCTGTGTAATAATGCAAGTTCCACGCATACGGATGCCTCGATTAAGTGCTCATGGTTGACCTTTGCAGACAGAGTGTTTCAGAACGTTTTTGTCGTCAGTATCACTTCCTCTGTCTTCGCGATATGTTCCCTGTAACGGATAAACAGGCGCATAATGGAGCATCTTGAGCGTATCGATAGTGAGAAGGACGTTCGGGATTGTATCCCCTCCCTTGAAGCCCGCGAATTTTTTAGTGAGTCTTCTCGACAGTTTTACCTGCTCCAACTAAGTATACAACATAAATCAAGACTCAACGACCTTTTATTTTCACTTTCCAGTACATGCATATCCTGTGGGCGGTATCGCTGCCTTTTGCCGATTCGAAGACTTTGAGCGCGTTTCCAAAGAAGTCGCCCCTTTATCTGCAGACGAGCGGAAGAAGGTTTCTAGCTTTAAGAACTTCCGTTTTTGATGTTGTCGGCTGACGTCGCGATATCAGGTCATTGAATCAAAGATGGCTTACAAGGCCGCATATATCACGGTAGGTCGCATTCGATATTCTGCTTCCGTAGGACGAAGATTGAATTCGTCTCTAGTTATGCAGAGCATTGCATACGTGGAAATCAAATCGTCAAAAATATTTTGTGGATAATAAAGCAAAGAACGAAAACCTGTAAACATGCTTGTGAATCTCGACTGACGTGTTGCCGGACATTGACGATTTCAACAGCGCAAAGACCTTTGCAAAGGATCACGGATGGAAATACGAAGATGTGATGAACGCACCGCCTTTTAATCAAATCTACAGACGTTGCATACAGCTGATGGAACTTATAAGCGACAGAGGTAGATTTCTTTTATAATCTATTCATCAATGTTCTTGCAATAGCTTATGATGATGTCTTCTTTTCAGACTTGCGATCCATCGAAGACGATGTTGACCAGATTCTCGTTAGAGTCCAAGAACAGAGGAAGCGTAGAGAACACGAAAACGCGTACACTTCCAATCGCCACGAAATTTCACGTCATTATCGACATCATCGGAAGACGGCACCCGTCTTTCTCACACTCTCTGAATATCGTCGGCTGCCGATAATGGTAGAATTACAGTCGACTCCGACTTCTGCTGTGAAGCACGATCTCCGCGAAGTTCTTGAATCGTCTTATGTAAAGAAACGCCTGGAACAAGAGCTAACAGCTTGGTTGGACAAAGCTAAAACTGAATTCGGCGCCATCCTCGGTTTTCCGAATTGGAAGACGGCCAGTACCAATACGTTGCATCCGGCGCAGCGAGTCGACGCTCGTTTCAAGTGTATTGCATGCTCGCGCAAGAAGAATTTTGCCGTATCTTTTGACTTTGCCGGCGCCTGTGGACATGAATGTCCTACTGTGCCGACTGGCAAGAGGGGCAAAACGGTGTGGGCTGCATCAAATTTCGAGAAAGACGTTGAAGTAACGGTTTTCATCGTTCCCGCCGTGACGGCTCTTCTGATGCTTCATATAGGCAGTTTCTGTCATCGCAAAATTGGCCTCTTTGTCCAACACTGATGTCAGGCGGGCCGGAGCTAAGGACACAATCGACTGGGTAGGAGCCCGCATTCGATGCATGTCGTGCAGTCCAGCCGTCATCATCATGGATCCTGCAAGTTTGGTATGATTGCTTCCTCGTTCTTTTCTATTGGCAGCTCGCTCATTCAAGCAGATCTCGCACTGCCACCGTCATACGAATATGGAGTTGACATTGCTGACCCTCCCTGCTAGCGGGCGACTGCTGAAGGTGCCTTTCCATCCTGGCCTAGCGAAGCAGATCGCGAGAAAAGGCGAGCAGTCCAAAGCGCAGAAGATGGTCAATTATGTATGCCGCTATTGTATAGCCAGTCAGGAGCAGGCGTCAAAGGGGCCGAAACACAAGGAATCTAAGAACGCTTTCACGTTTAATGGACTGCGCTCGCACCTTAAAGCACAGTGAGTCCGATTTCTCAGGCAATTATTGGATATTGAGCCGCGTCTTGCAGACATAACATACAATTCATTGGCGATGAAGACTTTTACTGCTCGCATGCATCAGGGAGCTGAATGTCATGACCTACGTACTGGACGCGTCGTGTGTTGTATATACTGTAGATGGCCTAACCTGATTTGGGAGACTGACAACCTTCTTCGCTTCATTCGCTGGCGATCGACGCAATCATGCTGCCCGCCATTGTTTATAATAAAGCGAGCAACTAGCTCTGAGCACTTTATTTTTCTCTTTCCCTCTTTTCAGTTCCCCAGTATGGTTCTCCTGAACCAGCTCACAGTCCTATCCTTTAGTCTCTTACTCTCGTTTACCTCCACAGCTACTGCCGGCAATGTTCAGAAGTCTGGTCTCTCCCTACCCCCCAGTGCTGGTGTCAATCGCGATACCGTCAAGCAAATCTTCACGAAGAGCTATCAAGCATACAAGTAGGTGACGCGTGTTTGTAGCAGCAGACGCGTGTTTACGTGCAGTCGCCCACAAGGGAGTCTGCTTTCGGACATGACGACCTCGCACCCCTCAGTAAAAGTGCGTGCCTTGGACATTAGTCTGTACGGGAAGTTTTTCAATCCACAATTTAGGTTTCCTCGACGGCCGTAACGGATGGGGAACGTTGTTCTCTTTTCGAATGATACCTCGTCTTGCTGATATGTGGTACTATTTCCAGGCGCTAGCATCGTCGACGCTTTGTCTACGATGGCAAGTTGTAATTTTCTCTAGTGATGTTCGTATCCGAGCTCATGCTGATTCTCTAGGCTATCATGGGTCTTAATGTCCGTGCTAATCGGTTCTACGTTTTTAAATGAGCATCCTGATTTGCCTCTTTATTAGGCTGAATTAAAAGAGGCAGTTGACTTTGCTTCAAATATCGACTTCAGTCGTTCCCAGACTCCGGATACCGTCAGGTTCGATTCTCTTTTCCATCTTCGAATAAGTTTTTTTTCCTCACTCGTTCGATGCAGCGTGTTTGAAACGACTATTCGTTATCTGGGAGGATTGCTCAGCGCCTATGAGCTCACTGGACGCCAGAACTCGGGCCTGCTCGAGAAGGCTAAGCAAGTTGCTGACAAGATGGCATTTGCTTGGGTTGGCGTGAGCAGAAACTATTTATCTTACTCGCATATAGTCAACCTATGCGTCTGCAGAAGAGCGATATTCCTTATGGCCGCATGAATTTCACATCAAATCAACCGGTCGTCGCTACTGTATGTGTGGCAACAAATAAGCACATGTTGCTGTTGCTAATTTTATGGGATAGTCCAATATTGCAGAAGCGGGTACTGTAGGTCTCGTAGGGTCAGATTTGATAGGCATGTTGGTTGATGACTCTCTACAAGTTAACATTGGAATGGGCAACGTTATCCAAGTACACTGGGAACGACACGTACAGGCAGTTGGCCGAGAAAGCTGTGCGCCGCATTCACAGTGAAGTTGGTAGCTTTGCTTCTATGTGCTTCCATGCAAGTGACAGTCTTTTGATGATGTATCCAGCCAGCTCCCCTTCCAGGTCTCCCCGCCCAGGGTATCGATCCTACCGCTGGGACGCCCGTCGGAGGTTATGTTGTAAGTAACGTGGACTTGTTGTCAGTTATTGTCTGGGAAGATGCCCTCCTTTCAGACTTGGGGTGGAGGTTCAGACAGCTATTTCGAGTACCTCATCAAATATGCGCGTTTGAACAACACCAACGACAATCTGTATGCGGACGCGTGGCGCGAGGCTGTGGATTCGTCCATCAAAACATTATTCCAAGCGAGTCGTTCAAAATTTGCTTTGAGAATTGTTAATTTACTTACCTTCGCGCCAGACGTCCACGATAGGCAACCACCCGTACCTCGCAGATTATGACGCCGCAGCAATTGACAAGCTTCGTCGCGTTGGATCCCATCTCGCCTGCTTCCATGGAGGGAATTGGCTCCTCGGTTTGCATTGAAATCTCTGTGGACGCTGGATGATGCTGAACGAGGTGTCCAGGTGGTCGTCTTCTCAACAATGATACCATCGTCCGTTACGGGTTGCAACTGGTCGATGGTTGCTGGGAAACCTATGCCGCTACAGCGTGGGTTATACCTGTGAGGTGTCAAGACAGCTGCTCACGAAATTGATCTAGTACTGGAATTGGACCAGAAGCCTTTGCATACAGTCTACCTGCAAACCCGAGTATAGATGATAAAGCCTTCTTTGAGAAGAATGGCTTTGTGATTACAAACGCGGCCTACATACTTCGCCCGGAAGTGTTGGAATCTAATTTCTATGCCTGGCGCGTAACTGGGGATTCCAAATACCTGGACCGTGCTGCGAGCGCCATCCAGAGCATCAACACCCACCTAACCACTCCTGACAACTCTGCATATGCTGGAATCAACAACGTGAATGACAGGGCATCGCCCAAAATTGATGACATGGAAAGTTTCTGGTTCGCCGAAGTCCTGAAGTATCTGTACGCCGTGTCAGTCTTTGCTTCTGACAGTGCCTGACCTTTCCTCACAGGTACCTGACTTTCGACGACCCCGGCCATATCAGTCTAGACAACTGTATGTATATTGATTTCTATCCTCTGGCGTTAGGTCTTGATGAGCTTCCTCAGACGTATTTAACACCGAGGCACATCCATTCATCTTACCTTCCCCAAAGAAACTATATGGCAGTGGTGGGCCGACGCCAACGACGCCTCAGGAACCGTTCCAACTAAACCCGGGACCGTTGCCGACGCCCAGCTTCAATCCTTTCATCCCACAATTACTTAACAGCATATTTCGTTTCATTTAATTCATTACGCTAACATTGTCCTTAATTTTATACACTCCTTTGTCCGTTGACTTTTCAATGCGCGATAAGCCTCAAGTTCTGATGAAAGGCAGTTGCTGTATGAGAAGGGTACAGTTTGCCTGACTTTCATCTGAAGAACTCCGATCCATATGCATGCATATCTAGATACATGCAACACTGTAGATGAGTGCTGTTTGTTAAAGCATAGCGAGAGCCCGCCCACGATCCACTTCAACGGACGACTCCCAGGTCCATTTCCACATCTCGATGATCCGTGTTACAATCTCTGTCAGCTTGCTGAAAGGCACAGAGCTGTCGAGTTCCTGGATATGTTCAAACCCAGGGGCGGTCATCTCATAGAGCATGCCCTGGTTTCGGGATGAGTTGAGGACAAAGTTGCCAAAGGGGAGTCGAACAGTGTTGTACACTTCTGTGGCGCGGGAGATGGGAATGTGATTTTGCGCAGCGCTCAGGAGCAAGCTCCCGAGGACATAGGCGTCCTGAGAAGTGAATCAGTCGACAGAGTTCTGTGACGCCCGACAGCGCCGCGTTACCTCCATGGCTTGGCCAGCGCCCGCGCCCTGATGCGGCGTCATTGCGTGAGCCTGTCAATATTTGGTGAGGCGAACGGTCTTGATTGCGTCAGAACGCTGAACTCACGGCGTCACCTAGAAGGGCCACGCGATTGCGCGCGTATATGTGCAGAGGTTTCAACGCTTGGATCGCCCACTTTGACGGTTTCTCAATGAGCTGGCATATACTATGAGAAGTGCCAAAGAGAGAGAGCGAGGGCTAAGGGCGAACCTCCAGCAAAACTGTGACTTCCCTCTCCCAGCCGGAAAAGGTCGACAGGACCTCATCCTTTGAGACGTCGACTGCGGTGGGGCCGTCGTGCTTGGTGCCTTCTTTGTCAGGTTGCGAGAAAAAGGCTACGATGTTGACGAGTTGACCTTGCGAGACTGGGTAAACGACTAAGTGCTGATGCGATCATGAGCAAAAACGCTATGAATATCCGTGAAGCTGTTCTTCACCTTGTTCTTTCCACAATACTGATCATACCGTCAGTATGGGAAAGGACAAGTGACCCAAAAAATATAATCACCATCATCGGTACTTTCATTGCGGGATGACCAGGCATTACTTTGGATAGCTTTGCACTTGATACAAGACCCCGATATGCAAACGTCCCACTCCAAATCGGATCAGCGGAAATGTTTTGCATTTCGGCGGTCTTTTGTAAGTTTTCAAATAAAGCCTTTCGGACGACCGATTTCAGGCCATCGGCACCGACAAGCAAGTCGCAAATAGCAGTCGAGCCATCTTCAAATTGCAGTTGAACTTCATGGACTGACTCCCTGTAAATGACTAGGCGCTTTGAGAGGTGAATATGGGCGACATTTTTGATGTGCTCCAAGAGGACCTTTTGAAGGTCAGCCCGATGCAGTGTCAACATGCCCCCTGCCTTTGATCAGGATGTGGGTCAAGGAGGATGACAAAACGGAGCCGCACACCTTCGATAGTCAGGGTCTGTATATCAACTCCATCGGATTGGTCACTTTTTCGGAAACGAAAGACCGGGCCTTTTTGATCAGATTGAAATGAATAAAAGATTGTTTAGATAGCAATGTACGGACTTGGTTCGTCACGAGCCTCCTGAGATAGATAGGATGTCAAGGACGTTGCAATTCCCAGTTTCTGCATCATCTTCCATGTCCGCGGAGAGACTGATATACCTGCGCCTATTTCTGACAGTTCGGGCGCAGCTTCGTAGATGTCCACTCGAACGAATTTGCGCGCAGCCGTGCGAGTCAATGCAAGCGCCAATGTCAGACCGCCAATCCCTCCACCTCTGCAAACAGTCATGTCAGCTTGATCACAATGACCTTGCAAAGCGAAACAACCCACATTATCGCAATACGCAGACGAGACGACATGGCACAGTTGAGGTTCAAGAATAGCTGAGGGCCCTTGGGCGAACTCTACACCATGATAGGCTGTTTTTGTACAGTCATGATTTGATGGCCGTCGTTGACGTTGATGATTGGAGCAAGCCTTTTGCCACAGTTAGTCTTCACCCACGGCCGCGGCCACGGAGTCTCGTGGCAGCTCATCTGACAAGAACCCGAGTTTGACTTCCGTGCTCCCTATTTGACAGCATGATTGATGATGATGATGCCTGTTCATAAGAGGTTGTGTGATTGCGACCGTGTACACATCTGTGGGTGTCAATTGACAAAAGCTTCCCTTGGTAGATCATCATGTGACTCTCACTCACTGGTGGCGTGACCGTAGCACACTGCTGAACACAGCTCAGGCTCTCAACCTACAATTTCCCTGCTTTTAGGCATTCCTAATAATTTCGAACTTATGCCATCCTAGGGAGTAAGCACACCACTACTGCGATAAGAAACGACCAAACCACACGGTATCATTACCATGGAATACCCACGTTCTTCAGCATGCGACTACATAGCAGTATGAAACTTGTGGTCGCTCGATCATTGGCAAATTTCTTTCTTTGACTTGTAAGTTGTAATTATCCCACTGAACAGCTGCACATTTAGAAATGTCCCGAAGGATTCAGACCATCAGATGTATCGCTGACAGCGAGTCCACACGAAACTGAGCCTTTAGCCATTGTTTCTAGTTCCAATGGCAAATCCGCCATTATATGCAAAAGGGAGTACAGAACGGGCTGGCACCGAAATGAGGACAATTGATACCTCCTACTTTCTATATGCTTCGTTCTCGTTGCCACAAGCGGCCCGGATGCAGAAGCCGAATCCCAATTTACCACTAGTGCGCGGTTCTACCAAGAAGAAGCCGAACAGAAGTCTCAAACTGTGTACTACTAATCTCGCACTCGATGACAATAGTTATTCTTCTCAACTCAATCCCTCCAGGCAAGCCGCCTAGGTACGGAGGTTCTCCCAGACCTACTGAACGCAATGTCGGGGGACGACCGCAATGGTCAGGGCGTAACTATAGTGGACTCTATGTCGACGGTGATGAAGTCCTTCACGTTCTGAACTTTACCATCAAGTTAGCATGTGACGGGTTTGAATGTGAGTTTTCTTGATGATTATAGAAACGAAGTCGACAGGCATATCTCCCTTTCACAGGTTCTATAGGCAGAGGCTGCCAACTTCTCGAGTCTCGAGTAAAATAGCCTTTAACATTTATAAAACTCCCGATACAGTCAGATCGGTTGGTCCTAATCGTCGCCAGGTGCAAATTCCCTGTGCCTATAACGCCTTCTCGATTTTAAAGCGTCGCTACGATTCGCTATCTTCGCTGGCTGTTGGACATATCTCAATCAACCAGCTGAGCCCACCTCTCCTAATTGGGAAAGGTGGAGCAAGTTGCCCATTAGATGGGCTATGCCTGTGATGGTTCACATCTGCGTTCCAAATTCTGCTTTTGTCGCATTACTGACGTTCAGTTTGGACGAACGAAATCCCCATTAATTGTCCAACTTCACAGGTAGGTGAATAGTATGCGGGCTTCTGCCCAACGGCTCAAGTCAGGTGTTGACTGGCCATAGTCAGATGTTTTGCAATGGGGCCATTGCTATCGCAGATTTTCTCCGGAACTAGCCGTTGAATGGTCGACATTGGGTGAAAATACAGATCATACCGCATATCGGGAACTACCTGACAGACAGTGAGCTTGGCATTTCGTGTTTCTCTTTTATTTTCTTCTCACACAATCTCTACAACAAGTGCTTTTAGCAGGCATTTTCTACTGCAGAAACGTCTGTCCCAGAGAATAGTCCTCACCATGGTTTCCAGCTCCAGCAGCTCAAGAAATGAACACCGTGGCTGGCGACATAGTTGGGGGTACGTTGTATGCGATTATGACCTTTTCGTGGGCTATCATGATGGAACGATTCGGCATTTCTGGAAGTTGTACGGACGGCTTATCAAATATACAAAGCTTCTGGCTAGCAGCATCAAGTACCTGTGCGCATGCTAGTTTTATTAATTGAAAATGAATTGTTATGACAAATTTGTAGAATCATCTCAAGCACATCAGCCTAGACGACTATAAGCGGTGTCCTTTGACATGTGAGGCTCGGTAATCTTGAGCTTCAGACAAATATTTCTTACACTGAACTCCATCTGTTCGATGTCCGCCCATGCAAGCACCACTATGGACATAGATACAGTTGCCCTTCTGAACCATTCCAACCTCACCGAGGCTCTTTCTTGCCACAAATCAGTCCTGGACCTTTCGTGAAGATCGACGTCCGCATTATGTTCCTCACCGACATGTCAAGAATATCAGCATGATATACATAGATGTCAATTGTTCCGAAAAGTGAATTATTCTCCCAACGAACGACTTTAACAAGGTGCACTTTTAGAGTTACGTATGTCTACGCTTAACAAAGTGTAATCGATTCAGTCGGCTCCTGATAGCTCATATATGTCATGTTCATGCAGAAACACATGCGTACAGGCATGCCAACCCTATTTCTCATGCCCACGTTGTTCTATATTATCTCATCTCTCGCTGAACGGGACACCCTTGCTGGTTCGAGAACAATGCATTGCCAATTATTTTTGAAATATATTAGCAAGGTGAAGCGGCGTTAACACACTCTGACGTGTCAAGGCCGAATTAGCTATCATTTCCCAATCTAATTCAGCTCTACTCCCGCAGACGTTCCTTTTACTCTGACGAAGCACACGACATTTCCCCGTTTCCATCAGTCACGGTTACGCATGTGACCAAGACCTCATTAACATTGCTCTAGACTACCGCGTGCGAGCGTTGTGGTGCTCTACAATTCAGCAGATAATCGGGGATGTTGGATGGCACAAATGTCACCAAATAATCGCTGCTCTGCTACCTCCACATCTTCACTCGCGCAGTAGAGCGGATCTCCGGCAGATTTTGGTCCATGAACGGAGAATCTCATCGAAGGCATTCTGTGGGACGGAACAGGCCAAGCATTTGTTCCAACATTGGCCCGCAAGAGGAAAAGTTCTTGTACCGTGCTGCAGTTGTAGCACCCGAGAACGGAGCAGCATGCTCCCTGATGGAAGCGCACATGAATACAATGCAGGTGATCAATTTGTCCAACATAGGAGCGAAGGGAAGGAAAGACTAAGGCTTCGGAAGACTATAAGAGGCGTCCGCGTATGCGAAGGATGCACCACCATTCTAGTAGCGAACCTACATTGCCGCCATGGTGCTCATTCGCGTTCTCGCAATAGCCTCGGTGGTTCCCTTGGTGTCATCTGTGTCTGTCCAAAAACCAGGCCTTGTACTTCCGCCAACGGCCGCGATACATCGTGAAGCTGTGAAGGATATCTTTTTGAGGAGCTACCAAGCATACAAGTACGTCGTCATCTCTCTTTGCACTGATGGTCAAATATTAAGAATGCGAGAGACAATTTGCTTTCGGTCATGATGACGTGTCGCCTTTGAGCGAAAGTAGGTATTACGTTCTTCAGTCAAGACAATACCGCTAATGAAAGCATTCTCGTTCAGGTTTTTCTGATGGTCGAAACGGATGGGGTAGGCAGACTTCTGGACACCACTGCATGTCTATTAATATCTGTGCAGGTGCGACCATTGTCGATGCTATGAGCACGATGGTGAGTCTAGTTTCTGATGAAAATATTCTATACTACTATTGAACGACTATAGCACATCATGGGACTCAATGTAAAGGTGTTTGTATAGCTCTTTCTGACATCGTTAACGTTTGAGGTAGGATTTGTTCGAAGAAGCCGTCAACTTTTCGAGCAAGATAGACTTTAGCAAATCCCAGACGCCCGACACTGTCAGGTGGGCCCAATTGTCACGAGTTTCCAATCAGATTTGCATAGATTCACGTGGTGCTCAGCGTTTTCGAGACCACGATTCGTTATCTTGGTGGCCTCCTAAGCGCTTATGAACTGGATGGCCAGCGGCGGCCTATTCTGCTCCAGAAAGCCAAAGAAGTTGCTGACAAGATGGCGTTTGCCTGGGTCCGAGTAAGCCTTGTTTTACATCACCGGCTTGTCGATGATTGACTCCTCGCGATCCAGCCCAACGCTGTACCATACGGTTTCATCACCTTCGCAACGAATACTCCAACGATAGCCACCGTGAGTGCTGCGTGAACCTTATTTCTGATTCGACGAACTGTTTCGGTGATTGGCGCAGTCAAACATAGCCGAAGCAGGAACGGTACGTTATTCTTAGGGATCTATTTTGATGGGTCGTTCATCATCTCCACAAATACCAGCTCTCCCTGGAATGGGCCACATTGTCGAAACATACCAGAAATCAGACATATGCCAACCTGGCGGTTGGATCCGCCCGTCACATCGCGAACCTGGTATTAGATTATCATAATTTTCCCATCTGTGAATGCGTAGCTGATCTGTTTCGGACAGGCTGCACCACTTCCCGGTCCGTGTTGCTGCAGTAAACGGCCTGCGCATGCTACTGACGTGTAACCCAGGACTTGCCGCACAAGGAATCGACCCAACGTCAGGCAACTTCGTTGGCGGCTATGTTGTGAGTCCGTGAGTTGATTCCATGGAATTGTTATGAAGACATACTCGCGCAGTCTTGGGGAGGTGGCTCGGACAGTTATTTTGAATATCTTATCAAGTATGCCCGGCTCTTTAACCCTGATGACAACCTCTTTGCGGATACCTGGCACACGGCAGTGGATTCCTCTATCAAGAACCTTCTCAGGGTGAGTCAGACGGTCAGTTCACGCATGAAGAATGGCTAATCAATATTGCCTGATAGACTTCAACTGTTGGAAACCATGTCTACTTGGCAGACTTTGACTCGCAGAGGAGAATTCGTCACGTATCGTCTCATCTAGCGTGTTTCAATGGCGGAAACTGGCTCCTCGGTTAGTCCCGCGAACTTGCGATTCTATTCGTTTCGTCGTTATGGCGGCTGATGTTTTCCAAAGGCGGCAAGCTTCTGAACAATCGGACCATCATTGATATTGGCCTGCAACTCGTGGATGCTTGTTGGAACACTTACGCTGGCACGGCGTGCGTAACAAGTCCATTCATGCGTTTGGCGATACAGCTGAGTTGACTCTTTGTATTCTTTAGAACTGGCATCGGTCCAGAAGGGTTTGCGTTCGTCTCGTCGGATGGAAACTTTACAGGCGGCGGGGCCATGGATGCTGCGCAACAAGCCTTCTACCAACAACACGGGTATTATATCACCTCTTCGGTTTATATCCTGCGTCCTGAGGTCCTGGAATCAAACTTTTACGCTTACCGCATTACTGGTGACAACAAATACCTTGAGCGTGCTGCGGCGGCCATCGACAGCTTCAACAAGTTCTTGACCGTCCCGGGCAACACGGGCTTTGCGGGCATTTTTGACGTCGACAATGCGCAATCCGGGAAGATTGACGATACCGAGAGTTTCTGGTTCGCGGAAGTGTTGAAATATCTGTACGCCGTCCCTTTCAGTTGGCTGCTGGATTCAAAGCCATTCAAACTTATTTTAGGTACCTCACTTTCGACGACCCGAAGCACATCAGCATCGATAAATGTGAGATTCAGGCCTGTCACAATCTCATTGAGCTCATGCCTGACCTGTCAGATGTCTTCAACACGGAGGCGCAACCCTTCGTGGCACCGCCTGCTAGACCTAGCTATGGCAGCGATACTCTTATTCCAAGTAAACCGTTCACTCTTCGCAAGGGCGCGCCTTTGCCAGCTGTCAGCCCCATTCCACATATCCCGCCGGCGGTGCCGCCCGAGCAAAACTCGTCTTGAAGGAATGATTTACTGAAGGAGAATGTCTTGGATTTTTATCGTTTTTTATTTTTTTTATATTTATCTTTTTGGTTGTGATTGTGTCTTCGTTGTAGCGGAACAAGTACCCAGTGGCAAACGTCTTCTAAACACTTAATAGGAGCTCCAGAGCACAAGCTATTTTCGACCGAGTCTGCGCTCGCCGATTTTGGCTAGAGCGCGTTGGCCGGTGAAGATGGTGATGAGGCCTAGCGCGGCACCGTAGAGCAGGACTTGGCCGAGTTTGAGGTCGACCCAGTACCAGATGAGAAGCAGCTCAAATGCACCGAGCGTGGCGATGAAGGGGAAAATACTCGGAGAGAAGAGATGCCCGGCAGGAGGCGAGACCTGGGCCCACTGCAAAGGAGCGAAAAAGGTTCAGTCGGATCACCAACAAGAAAGACAACAAACTCACCAGTCCCAACAAGACGATCCACGGCGCGAGGACGATCAATGAGAAGGCGGCGGAGATGAGTCTGGGTGGGACTTTCTGCTCTGGACGGAAGGTGTGCTGGATTTCAGGGCGCACGTGGAAGGACGCTTCGTCCGGATGAACTGGTGCGGGATGCGACGGTGGGAGGACGAGGTCAAACAGCGCGACCTTTTTCGGCGTGTACTTGGGCGTTCCAAGGATGAGCGTGACTTCCAGCGGCGCATTCGTAGTCGGAGGTATGGATAGCGGGGGCCTAGCCATGTTCTGCCCCAGATGCATTGTTAGCCGAAAGCAAAGTGAAGACAAGATGATGCACGCGACGCACCAATTCGAATTTGGTTTTGCCCCCGGGTGTGACGCGCAGCGGCTGGATGCCTTCTTCGCCGGACAGGCGGTCATAGAACCTCAGGAAGGTCTGCTGCGGCTGCACGCCCGCTCCGCTCTCCTTGTCGATCACCTGGAACGTCAGTTTCAGCACGTCTTTCGGCCCCACCGTGACCGGCGTCGACAGTTTCCGCGCGGTGGATAGTCTGCGAGGCGTCGAAGAAAAGAACGTTCGTGCGTCAGACCTTTCTTTTTTTTTTTTTCATTGGGGCGTGCATACGTACGGCTCAGAGCGCAGTTGGGCACCGGCTGACGAGGTTACGGTGATCCTTGGAGATTTGAGAGTCAACTTGGCCGCTTGAACTGCCAATGCGAGGAATAAAAGAGCGAATATGGAACGCATGGCGGTGGATGTCATGCTGCAGCTCGTTGCAGCGCAATCCAGCGGCGACTTGTCGACGTGGTGATGCATTTGCACGTGACACCAAGTATGACGCAGTTACCAACGGCATCTCAGACAGTAAACAATAGTTCAGTTAACGCGAAAGAATGAATGACTAGAGTAATGTGGAAGGTGAAGCACATCGAATCCGGTCGAACTGCATTCACAGGCCCGATTCTCAAAATCGGACAAGGTGCCGGCGAGAACCTTTTGGCCTACCAAACTTTTCCTGCCGTAGCCTTGTTCTTAGAAACGGAGGGCACTTGCTCACACGCTGGAGCTCGATAGCGACTGAATCTCATAGCCAGGCGGAGTGCTGGCAGGGATCTGCTTGTCGACGTGAAACAGGTTCCGTTACAGCAGGGCTTCGTCTGTCAGCTCGTCAGCTGATGTAAGTAGCGGAATTGGATTGAATTCTGTCTTTCTTCTTGCCTGGTGCTTTACTCACTATCTTCCGTCAACCCTGATTCGACTTGTTTCCTGACGAGGTAGTTAGGAAGCGTCGTTTGTCATTTGTCATTTAATGTAATTGTATAGACACGACTCGACGCTAAGAGCAAGTCTCAGTAGCTAAGTGGTTATAGCATGCGATTGCAGATCGCGAGGTCGGGTGTTCGAATCACCCCTGGGACTATTCTTTTTCATACAACCCATATACACTTATGGTTGAATGCTAAGAAGCTTCCAAAGAGCAAAATATTGACGGTCGACTGTCCAAGGAAACGAAAAAGAGGATCCATACATATTTTGTATAGAGAAGTTTCATTACTTCTACGACACGACTGCTTACAGGAGACAAAAGAAAAAAAAGTCCCAGGGGTGATTCGAACACCCGACCCCGCGATCTGCAATCGCATGCTATAACCACTTAGCTACTGAGACATACAAATTTGATTTTAGTAATAAATATATAAATGCATAAATGGAATCCGTCGCGACTCTAGACGCGTCATCCGTGTGACTAGCGCTCCTTGCTCATTACCTTCTCGTCCTTTACCTTGCTCCCCCTCAGTTTGCCATGGCAGACGTAGAAATGAAACCGGTTGACACAAAACCTAAAGACGACAAGAAAGAGGAGGAAAATAAAGAGGACGCCGAGCAAGCCTCAGAGAAACTGCAACCACCGACGCCAGTCGCCGAGATCAAGTCCAACATCGCGCTCATCGAGCGAGCTGTGTCCACGCTCGAGCCCAGATTCACGCATCGCGTACTTCGCACGTTGACGACCCTCAGGAAGAAGATTGATGCTACGGTCTTGAGAACAGCCATCAACGAGATCTACACGAAAGGTTCGTACTGTTTTCCTCCAGACGATACCTATTCTTACAATCTCTTACAGATACGCCTGACAAGAAGGCTCTTTTATCATGGCTTCCCGAAACACCTGCTGCCGACCAATCCATGGACATCGATACTGCAGCACCGAGTGCAACGGCGAAGGCACCCCCCTCCGAACCCGTTCCAGAGGGCGATATATACCTCCGATTGCTCATCATTCACCACCTGCTCACGTCTCCGGAAAATTACAAAAAGGCTTTGACCCTTGCCCAAGAAACGGTTGAGAAAATGCAAGCGCTCAATCGCAGAAGCATGGATCCCATCGCTGCCAAGGTCTGGTTCGCCGTTGAGCGAGCTTTCGAGCTTGGAGGAGAGCTGGCCAATGCCAGACCGTGAGTGTTTTGCCGCTTTACCTCGGTCATTCACTCGCTTTTTCTCATCGATACGTAAAGACTGTATCTCTCAGCTCAACGGACTGCTTCACTTCGCCACGATGACGAAACCCAAGCTTCGCTCATCAACCGTCTGCTCCGTAGCTACTTGCATTATAGCTTGTACGACCAAGCAGATAAATTCGTGTCAAAGACAACATTCCCAACGTCGGCTGGAAACCCGCAACTTGCTCGCTATCACTACTACCTCGGTCGCATCAAGGCAGTCCAGCTGAACTATAGCGATGCCCACACGAACCTGCAACAAGCCATCAGACGTGCCCCGCAGCCCAAGGCAGCACCCGGATTCTATCAGGCAGTCCACAAGCTCTTCATCGTAGTCGAGCTGCTGATGGGCGAAATTCCGGAACGAAGCTTGTTTAGGCATCCTGTCCTCGAAAAGGCGTTGACGCCCTACTTTGAAATCGTGCAAGGTAAGGGCGTGATCAATTATGGATTGCCTTCTTTACTGAGTATTCTCTTTGCGTCGCAGCCGTTCGGTCGGGCTCGCTCTCCCAATTCCAGACCACGCTTTCCAAGCACGCCGCACACTTTGAAGCCGACAAGACCTACACCCTCATCGTGCGGCTCCGGCAGAACGTGATCAAGACGGGCATCCGTCGTCTCTCGCTGTCGTACTCGCGCATCTCTCTGCGCGACATCTGCGTCAAGCTGCATCTCGACTCGGAGGAGGACGCCGAGTACATCGTCGGCAAGGCCATCCGCGATGGCGTCATCGACGGTCGCATCGTTCATGAGAAAGGGTGGATGGAGTGCGGTATTCAGAAGGGCGGCTACGGCCCCGAGGTCGTCGAGGTCTTCTCCCGCCGCATCAACTTTTGCTTGGAACTCCACAACCAGAGCATCAAGGTCCGTCCTTTATCAGTTGTTCCTGCTGCGATGTATCAGAATCTGATGATATCGTATTCCTAACAGGCCATGCGATTCCCTCTGAACGCTCACAGAAAAGAACTCGCTGCCGCTGAAGGCGCGCGGGAGAGGGAGAGGGAGCTCGCCAAGGAGATTCAAGAAGGGGAGCTGGACGATGACGATCTGGGAGGCGACTTTTAGGGCTTGTACTGCAATTCGACGTTTCTGATTACCTCGCCGCGTAATGACATTTTCTTACCCTTTGCATCTGCGTTTGCACTTTTAACACGTACAGGAATGAGGGTGCTGGGCTTTAAGAAATATGTCTCTGCCTTGAGCCATTGGCGTTCCATGTTCGTTTGCCATTTTGACAATTTCACATCTCTTCCCTGTTTCAACCGAATTCTGGCGAAAACCACCTCGAATACAGCAAACGAGATGTTGTCCATTTCAACCGGGGGATCGTGCAGCCAATTCCACGGACAGCCTCCTTTATCGAGAGTGATTATTTGCTTCAACCTGTGCTCGACCTCCGCGATCTGTAACAGCAACTTTTAAACATATCATTTTGTGTGTTCATAACAAGATATGATGAGCAAAAATGTTGGTAAGGTCGAACGAGGTCCAGGTCATGTCCAGAGTTACTGCCAGCGATCGGATGTTGTACGAACAGAAAGTTCGATGCGCTGACCACTTATAGTGATGACGTAATACGTCACTCATTATGTCGTTTCTTGCTCGACTATGGCGCTTCGTCAAATCTCCAGTAAGTGTAGCGCTAAACGACGTCAAAGCAGAATTTACTGAAACGTGTTTGAGACGCGATATGTCGGTCGCGACTTGGAGGGTACGTCGTCTAGTTTTCTTGTCATGCCTTGTCCATGTCTCACCGAGTGTTGTAGGAAACAAATTTTATGAGTATCCTGTCGCAGGGGGAGGCAAGCTCTGTTCGAGAATTCGTTTTGCCAGTGCAGCTCTTAGGTGTTATTAGGAAGGACACGGAGAATGGTCCGATATCACCACCAAGAGGACGTGTGGCAGTACATCGGAGGGGGAGGCACCTGCCAGGTGAGGTGTTCATGCATTCTTTTGTATAAATCGGTGTTGCTTATCCCGAGGGTCAACATGAAGTACAATGGTCCTCTTGGCTGACCCACACCAGACAAGATCCTCCTACCGTCGAGGTGTGTGCAAAGTCATTGTCTAGTATTCGGCACATCTGGCTGCAAGCCCACTCAATCTTTCAAATTCAGGAGCTACAGGCGGACATGATCCGTCAACAACGAGTGCATGCAAACGCGGCGCTGATTGACGCCCGTGAAAGAGAGGAACATGCTCGGTTGCTTCGTCCGAGTGCGGCGGCGCCTTCGCAATCGACGTCGGATGACACACCACCTCAGCCTCAACGTCAAATATTCAGTGATCCTGAAGGCAACCGACAGCATCCTCCCGAACAGAACCAGGCTTCTGAACCGCCATCCTCTGAAGAGAAACCGTCACCTTTTAAGACTGATCCTGTGGAGACTCAACAGTGGACTCCGAGAACACTCCAGCGCAGTTAGATCCTATCTTATAACTATATCACGCGATTCAAATCATAATCATTGATGCTTGAAGCAAAGAGACTTTGTTTAACTCGCAATTGTTTCCGTGCATGTCATCTAAATGGGGAAAGGCAGTGATCGAAGGATTATTCCACACTGCCAACGACAGCATGCTCTTGTCCAATACAAGCTTTCTTCTGCCCGCTTACTGCCTTCCCTGCAAGTTTGGACTGCTAAAGCTGTCCGGAAGGACTCCATGCTAGTCATAGCTACGCTTATACGGTGGCTGAAGGATCAACTTCTGTCATTGAAGGCCGGTCTCCGATTCAGTCGACGATGGCTGCGACTCGTCTCCAGCGTAGCATCACTGCTTCGTTTAGTCCGCATGGACAATTGGTTTGTTTTGTGCCTTGGGAGGGACAGACGTAGCGTCATCCGGCGTTCAACGGCTAGTGTGGACAACCAGGAGGTAGCCATCCGGCCAACAAATGATCAACAAACGCCATCCTGTGTCCGGCCTCAGACACCACCTGTGACTTTCAGCTTGCTAGTCCAAGAGCGGGAGCATGATGCAGCGCCTATACATGCTCTCAATGTCCCAGAGGGATCATCATCTACGTGCCTGAGCTACATACATGACTATTCATCGCACGTATCCCTCCCCGAGTCCTCGTCGGACATTCCCAGGACGACTGCTTCTCCCGTCCAAGACAATGCGGCCGCCCCATCTGGAGATGCGGTCCTGAGCAAATCCTGGTGTTCGTTTGCTCACCCCAACATCCATCCTGTCGTTCCAGAATACACATCAAGATACGAGCCGAAGGTCATCATGTACGCCGGATCTTTCACTGCGTCTACTGCAGACCCTTGCCGGCGTGATTCTCACCGAGATGAACAGCCCTCGGGACGTGACAAATTGCGTTATACCACCCTTCGCGCTTACGATCTCGTGGGTATCGGCCTTCATTGCATTTCTTCCCTCATGATCTGATCGAGGCTATGCTGCCCAATAGCCCTTGCGACATATCAGGCTGGATCTCGTGTTGTCATCCCGAAGGTGCTCTGTATTTTTTTCATAAACAAAAGGTAGTGATGGACGTCAAATTGTCCCGTGCTTTTTGGGTGCTTTTTACTGACAGCATCCGGACAATTCTAGAAAATTTACACGGACGCTGATCTTCGAGATCCCTGCATCTTCGAGCGGATCTTAGCTGATGTCGATGCAATCGAGGAATTCCACCGTGACCAGGGCATCTCTAGATCCCCCGAGGTCGATCTCGTGCTGGATCTCGTTCCACAAGATGGAGGAAGCCTTATCACCTATTATTACTTCGCGGATCATGGAAAGCGTTGCATATACTACCTAGACGAGTTTAACGCCTCCAAACTGCCAACATGGGATATTAAAGGTGTAAAGTCCCTAGAGCATGTCCGTAAGTCATCTCACCATTCTCGACGAAGAAAATGCTCTCAAGACAGATGCGTCAGGCTATGAACTGGAATACCAGTACTGGTACGGGATACTATATTGGTGAGGTATCTCCAACAATCGACAGACCAAACCATGTTGCTGACTTGTCGAAATTGTCCCTGAAGTCACGACTGACCGCTTGCTCATAAATCAACCAAAGGTTCCATTGTGAACTATACCCCAAATCGTTGAAGCTTACAAATGATGTCGTTCATGAGTTCCGGGACATACTTGTCCATGCATTGTCAGGTATGGCCGTCTTACCGTGGCGTCTCGTCATCTGACTATCTTAGATCTTACTTTTTCTCCAACATCGACCATCCCCTTCGACGTGGGCGAGTTGCAAAGGTTTATCAACCTCACCGATCAAGTCGAAAGTATGAGCCTGTCCCTGTGTTCTTTCTGAACTAGACTACATTCCATTGTAGAAAATATAGATACGGCTTTTACGGAAGGTGCCGTTCGATTCATAGGTAAACAGTGTCCTCATCCTTTTTTCTTTTTATGTTGAATCTGCGCTTCTATGCCTCCAGCATCTTCAATGCAAAACTTCTGTACGTGCAACGAATCCTTCTCTAATGCAATTTCCGCTGATTCAGGGATAAGTACGCCAAAAATACTACGGCTTCCATGGCCAACCTGGCGCTCGGCTCAACCGCGATCAGTCTATCTACGGGACGAAAGCCCGCCGTACTTGGCTCATCCGAGTCTTGTCACCGATGTTATTCTACGCTCCAGAAGTTCACCTTCGAAGCTTGGACTCGATTTGGGTGGACGAAATCATCATTGGGCCGGTATGGAACCAGTTCTTGGGGAAGCTGAACGCGGAATGGCAAGAATTTGTCCTTTATGTTCGTGGTTTCCCGCCCTTCCGATGCATGACGCGAGCTATAACTTATTGTTGCGTTTCTTCAGGCGACTGTCCTGCTAAACGCAAACGTCGCGTTTTTAGCCATTCAGAGTGTCGATGAGGACCCCCCTCATCGATCTGCCGCGCAGATAGCCAGTTACATATCGATTCTGGCCAGCATCGGGAGCGTCATCCTTGGTCTGTTGCTTATCCGACAAAATCGAACGAAAGCACGGGACAATCCGACTGATGCTGTAAGCGCGCATCGTCCACCCTCACTCATGTTTCTGATCCTTCTTTGCCCAGTCCATGCTGATGTACAAACACGGCAGCGGCGTTTTTGGACTGGAAACGCTGGCGGTCATGTTTAGTCTCCCTTATGCAATGCTGATGTGGGGGTAAGAGCGTTCTTAGCTTTACCAAACGAATAAGCTTCCGCTGATAATTTCTTTTAGCATGACTTCCTTCTTGGTCGCGTTCATCTTCATGTGCTTTCAGGATGCAAACGTGTCAACACGGTCTCTGGTTGGGGTGACGTTGATCGCCGTCTTTGTCCTCATTATGTGGTGTATCAGAATGTTCTGGGAACATCATCACGAGGTCAAGGGTGACGGCGAAGATTCAGACCCGCCAGCCGTGACTGATGACTTGAGTGCCTCGACCGAACCTCATGATAAAGTTGAACCCACCCGTTCATCTCACCCACTTAAAAGGCTCTGGAGATGGCCGAGCCTGGTCTTCAGACGCCCGACATACGACTCGGAGAAGACAGTCGTGTGACGACGGGTGGCAATTGCGACCGAACCTCGTTTTCGCTTTCCGTAATTTATTCCTCGCTCTCGTTAGCCGTGTAGTTTATGATGTATTCTTCGCCATATCATCATGTACCAGAGACCGTTCAATCGTCATAAAAACCTATTTCTCTCTTCCGGCTTGATCACTTCCTGCCCTGGGACTGAGCCGTCGTCTGATTTTGTTCAGTAGTTGTCGGATTCGCGGCATCCCTCTTCGGAGGCACTCTTGGTACAGGTCTGTGGAGTCAATGTTAAGAACGTCCTGAACCTCGATTCGAGAAGCATACCCTGGTGATGTTGATGATTGACTGAAGGCCATCAATGAATACGCCAAGGCTGGAGTTCTGAAGGATCGCTCACATGTTCTGTGGATCAGTCGCGAACGGGATGATTACATTGCTATCATAATTCAGTTCGAGAAAGGGACGCGGCCAACCAACCGACGGCACCCACTTTGCGAGCTGGAGAGCGGTGGTGATTGTCCTGTTTTCATTTTGCGGCATGACTGATGAGAAGGTTGGTCGCAAGAGGTTTTTGAAGGCTAACCCTTTGACCATCAAACGAGCCCACCCCTGACGTTTTATACATTCACGCTATCATTTGGCTTTGGGGTGTGAGAACACGAGCGCCTACAGACAATAGATGTCCAATCCTTTATCGGGCAGGTCTGAACCGGTTAATTGTACGCCGATTCCATGGAGGACATTTGCGCAGGTGAGGGGCCGCGGTCGGTGGAAATCGACTGCTAAATTACGACAAGTCCCTTGCTTGTCAATGCCTGGATCCAGATTGGTGACAAGTGACATTAGAAAACTTTATTGCGACTCAGGGTCTGGACCGGCGTGCCTGCGGCATAGATACGGCAGAGGACGGGCAAGAAGCAGCGACCACGGCACGAAGAGGGCGCTGGCATTCGATCCTGTATCTCGCATATGATTATTAGTGGGGCCTCCTGGTAGGTTCCGAAAACCAACCTTTAAAAAGTGTATTTTCGGCCATCGACCCTACATCATGCGCAGGGTTTGTTTTACTCCCGTTCCGATTCTTGGTGTAATGGTCGTTGCGTGGGTGTAAGCAACGACAAATAACTTTTGCCAGCTGACCAGCGGTTCACCACCGTTTCTCCGTCCCGAACAGACTTGGCGGCTCATTTGCGACATTGGCAAGCACGTGCGCTGCGATGTGGTTGGAATTACTGGTTCCTGGTCGAGATCAAGATCTTTGAGACGCCGAAGACCGCGTTCGGCGCCCAACACAGTTTGCGCCTCTCATTCCCTACACCAGACATGACTCTGCTCTATACGTTGTCAACAGGCAAGGGTGACCAGTTTATCGAAGGGGCGAAAGGCTGCAAGAAAAATCAAGCGAGTGGGGAGTGCCACTAGCTATAGATAGCCATATGTAAACAGGACATAGATGGTAGAAGGGACATATCAGTGCGAGGCTGATAGTAGCTTTGCAAGGTGATGCACCCACCTGAATGATCGTAGTAGATGCTGTGCTCTGAGCCTACTTCGGAGGAAGGAAACAGAATGAGATGATACAAGTCGGGTGCAAGAGGGCTGTGTAGCCAATCATTTCCAGTTGGAATGTTTTTACGAAAGACAAGTGCTCAGAAAAAAAAAACTGACATTGGAATTCAGAAGATCTTGATACGTCCAAGGGAGAACAATCACTCGCATTCAGTCATCATGCATCATCGCTTGATTGGCAGACAACAGTTTGATCGGTTGTCCGTCAATAGCACTGTAATCGATGCAAATCCGGGCGATGACATCTACAGCACGTAGAAATGCGTCGTAGGAAGCGTAGATACGGGTTTCTCAGTGAAGCAATGAGATAGGCACTTTATATGCCATTCACGTTTCGTCAGGTCATCGCGGTTTCACGGGCTTTCCCCCGGCCAGATTGTTGACTTTCTTTCCCCTAGGCTTGCCTCTAGAAGCAGTTCAACAGACTAGTTCTCAGTCACCGCTTATGAGAAGCATCTCTCACCCTGTGAAAGGGGGTAAGGCTAAACTCTCATCGGCCCCAGAAGGATCCGAGTTGCTGTCCTCCGCTGCGTCAGTATGAGCCTTTTCTGGTGGCTGTGGGTCGCTTTACATGACCATTGCTGTGAGATTTTTATGGACGAAAGATGAAGAGTACCTACACGACATTATCGCCGTTTCGCGTCTCGTCTTTGCTCTGTGATTGTGCGGCGAGTTGATTCCGGTTCCTCACCAAATCAGACTTCAACGATCCCATGACAGCAACCCAGGAGTTCCATCGCCGACTCACCGATGAAACGATTCCAACTGGTCTTCAATGCTCAGTTGTGCCTCTTTGGTTGGCATCGGTTGTTTCGTGAGCACTGCAAAGCGATGTAGTTGCTTGTTTTATTTGACTCGCACTGGCAATCCCACGCCTCATGGCAGAGAGAATTCATCGCCACTTTGAACTACAAAACACCGTTCATCAAGCATGGATAAGGGACATAACTGGCCAATACTGGGCTATACTCCATACTGCGAAATCTTGCAATGGAACCCGAAACCGTCGATTACCAAACTAATAGTGAAATCGGTTCACTCATCCTGACCACCCCACAAGCGAGCCACAGATACAGCTCAGCAGAGTGAGTGCAATTCTAGACACGTCATGCTTTTCTAATGGACAGGGGACCTAGAGCGCAGGTTAGCCCACTGTCGCTCAGCGCTATGTACGGAATGTGGTGTGTTTAGCTGCGCTGATAATTCGCATACATTTTGACGTTTTCGTTAGCGAGGAACAGCTTGAAGTTTCCAAGTCGTGGGCTTCTTATGTCAACCCAGAAGGCCGGCGATACTTCATCTGCTCTGCACCATTCCGAGTCGTTACCGAGGCATATTTGTGGCGTCCCGAAATACGGAAGAAAATCTCTTCTTGGATAACGCGCATCGAGGCCATCTTGTCTGAGACAAAGATCAATCGTTCCGAAGACACGGAGCTCTTTCTCCAACTCGAAGGAGACAATTGTGGATACTACTTTGCAGACCACAATGCTCGGACGTTGTTTTGGCTTGACCAGGCCACCACTGAAGACCTCGGTATCAATCCCGTGGCCTCTTCGTCACATTTGTGTCAGTTTTTCTTCCGTCTTTAAATTTAAAAATTTCTCTGAATAAATTCCTCAAGTCATAGCCTTGGAAGAAATGTACTGGACGCATGTCGAGTATTTTCCGATGCATACCGATGGCATTCCACAACATCTGTATGACACCTTGTTCAATATCTTTGCCCACTCGTTAGCAGGTAGAGTCATACTTCGATTTTTTTAAACCTATCAGTAAATGCCCACGACTGTTTTGCAGACCAAATCACGTCCGAAACATCTACTGTTCCTTTTAATATTGCGGAATGCGAGCGCGTAATAAAGCTTTTAGAGGTGTCGCGACGTAAGACTCTTCCTCGGTAGCTGGTACACGAATCACTGACTGGAATCTCAATGGACAGCGAATATGAAAGATGGTCATATAACGTGCATAGTTGGTGTGTGGCTAGTGACGAGCTTCCGTTCCCTCTTCTGACCTTGAAAATCAGCACGACTGTGGTCTCAAGTCTGCAAGTCGATTCCCCTTTCTAATAAATATATCACGCAACTCATGGGATTACTTCTAGGCAATCATCGGTTTTTAATCCATTATGGTGAAGAATACGCACGTCTGTCTAGAGACCAGACTATTCTAGGCCCCGACCCTCCTCAAGAAAGCCGATGGCTGGATACCATCATTTCCGGGTTTTCTTTTGGCGTCTGGGGCGACTACGTGTCGCGCCTGAATGATCTCTACGTAGACGGGGTTGTCTATGTGGACCATTGGAAAGAATTCATGACGTTTTGTCTGCAGGACTGGAAGGATGTTTTGTACATGGTATGATTTTCGTCTATGTGGTTTGGTCCGCATCTCTGAACCGTGTCATCTAGGACATTGCGCTCCTGCTGTGAGTAGCTGACCTTGGATCGGTTGAACATCTGTTTTAACTCGCCTTATAGTCTTATTTCAATGGCCAGTTCCGTGCCGATGGCCAAAAGTTTGGTTGTAGCATCGACGATCTGTATCGTGACTAGCTTCCTGACCTCAACGGCCATGATCCAACGGCATCGAATCCTGGCAGCCGCGTCGTGCAACGAAGCAGTGAGTACTTCTTTCAACCCTGACCTCGCGCAAAGATTTCTATAAACGCCCGTTTCAGCACTGGTATCTCAGCAACATCTGCCTTGAGAGATACAAATTCAAGCTGGCCGCTCTGGCGTATGCGATCCCCCGCATTTCCCATTTCTGGGGCATTCTCATTTTGGCACTGAATGTCGCGCTCACCCTCGTGACCGTTTTGAGCGGCGTCTGGGCTCTGTGCATCATTTCTTCGCTGGTTCTCATTCTAGCTGCGATCTATCATGTTACATCTACATCCGACTGGAGCCTATCTGCACTCCTGTGCCCGTTCCGTTCGCCTCTAGAGTCATTACCTGTATGATAATCACAGACCCGGCCACTACGCCTTTACCGGGACGAGTTCTCAGATATCAGAACCAAGTCCGGTTTGTGGCAGTTAACCGAACAATGCAGGCATAGTGGTACGAAAAGAACTGAAGAAGTATGAGGACCAGAGGATGGGGGAGGAAAGTCACATGAGCCTCTGGGCCTGCACCTTACACTTGTACAAAATCTGATATGTTCGACAGTATGTAGTTGGCATTGCTGTCTCCATCAGTACACCACAATAACAAGTGGGCAGCTCCCGAACGGCAAAGCTTTATTGACGGCTGCTGCTTTGATTGCTTCGTTGAGTATAGCACATCTGGGTGTCTGCTTTTCCATCTCAAAACCCAAATCTGATCCTGCCTATGACATTGCGATCTCTCCTTGAGGCAGGGGATGCTGTTTGTGGAAACCCCTGCGCGTTGCTTATCTGAGCCTCTAGCGCCCGGCATCATGTATCGGTTGGTGTTGTAGATGGTTGTACATGTGAGTGGGCAATGCAAGAGATTATGCTGGCAGTCGTGATGCATTCGTACAGGATTTCGATGTTTGACAATGGCAGGATGGGTATGCACAGATGCACGGATGCTGTGTTCAATCCTGGTCAGAGAAGATGATCTGCGACCCAAAGATCCTGTCCAATAATACTTCTGTCATGTGCTCTTTTGAACACAACAAGTGACATAGCCTGGTTTGTCGCGGAGGTGTCATTAAAACGACCGTCGCATCCGATCGCTTGTGCTATGTATAGGTTCTGTGTAGCCGGACAGGCCAGGACTGGTGCATGTGATGATGCCTACAACGTGGCTTCCCGAGGTTATTTTCCAAAAAGAGGAGCAACTCGGCGGACAACATACACTCAAACCTTGCGTCCTGTAAAAACAACATATCTTAGAAGCCTTGATATGGTATATTGCCGACATTGCGCGAATTGCAGGGTGCATAATGGTACGCAGCTTGCTCTGTCGTTTATGGCTCAGCAGTTACCTTTCATGTCGGATGGGAGAAAACAGGCGAAACGGCCCCTTCGTTTAGCTGTCATCAGTACGAATTTCTTCTTGGATGAACTCTTGGACATCAGCCGACGTCCCCCTCATCTGGAAGAGGCAAAGCTCGAGATGCTTGATATCAAGTTTTCTAGATTCGACTAAGGCTTGTCGGAGTGGTCGTAGTCAACAGGATGTTTACACGAGCAGCGTAGGATCCTAGATCAGGGAAGAAGACCCGGACGGAAAGATAACGCCACTATTGAAACTGTTCCACCGTGTCGTGACGGCAAGCGGCGACTGTGATTACGACGCGCTTGGATTGTCTCCAAAATAATTTCCCTGGAGCGCCGACTCGTAATCCCATGCCTCGGTAGTCATGGCGATCTTGCCCAGACCATACCGCTGAAGAACACGAGAGACCTCCCCCGCATCCGCATTGTGTTGCTCCAAGGCCTCCCTCCCTGGAATCGGTGGCAGAGTCTGAAAGACGGTCCGCGCAGCCTCTACCTGAACGAGGTAGGCCTCTTGCGGAAGCCGAGGTGGATATTTTGTCTCGAGCTCGATAACGCGTTCGATGGACCGGTGCTCTTTAATGAATTTGAGTGCACGAGCAGGGCCCACGTTCTTGATGCGCTGCGAAAAGTCAGTGCCAAGCAGAAGGGCAAAATCGATGAACGAAGCGCGGTCAAGGTCGAGCACAGCATGTACATCGCCACCCGACATGATAACGAGAGGTTCCTGCCGGCTTGTCAAATTGCGGAGTAACGGTGCTCCGTACACTAGGACATCCTGTAGCGGGATAAAAAAAAAAAGTCCGACTAGGTCAATCAATATCGAGAAAATAAGGGCAACGAGATACAAACGGTGTCTTCGCTTGCGACGTAGTCCGCCAATCCGCTAAGCACGATAGAAGACGCTAATGCTTCGGCCTCGAACGCCCCAGAGGTATCTAGGCAAGGAATGCCCATCGCACTGAGTATCTCCCTGCTTTCAGCATACGTTTGTGGCGACGGAAGATTTGCCCTTCTACGGTAAGATTCTAGCATTGCATGGCTGGTTCGTGTTAGAGCTTCGAGGACTGTTTCAGGAGGCGGTAGGGCTTCAGAGAAGTCAGTCGGAGCCTGATTCATCACGAGTCGGTCCCAGATTTTCCCTTCTTCAAGAGTGAGATGGTGCTGGGTCTTGGTTATGATATGCTCCACTTGAGCCTCGTCATCTCGTAATGAGGAAGGTATGATCGTGGTTTCGAGTGACGTGTCCAGCGTGACGAGCTTGGATACGCTTCGGCGGTATTGGACGTACAGTGACGAAAGCACTTCAGGGACAGCGCTCTGTAGGTTTTGTGGCACAATGAAATCTATTGGCAATGAAGAAATTGATGGTTCCACGGTAGAATCGACATTAACTGGGGACAACGAATCACTGCCGAGATCGTCACGGGGTTCAACCTGGGCATTGGCTGGTGGGAGCCAAGTATTGTCAAATTCGTCAGTGGACACGAAAGCATCCGCGTTCGTGAATTCGGGGTCGATATCCTTGTCTGAAATGTCGTAATAAGCGTCCATAGCATCCGCCAAAGGAGGGGTCTCCGCGGCCAGGGACATCAAGGCGTCTTGCTCTGCAGCTGTAATTGACAATCGATCTGTCAAGACAGTCAAGTCATGAGGGGAGTATTCAGAGACGTATCCCACGTCTCTGTCGGTCGTGTGTTCAGGCATGCACAGTCGTCCGGCGAGATGTCGTTCCGCAAGCAAGGTTGAGCACTCGGGCACCTCAGAACCCGCAGTGGTCGTATCCTCGCCTCGGAGTTGGCGAAGAAGGTCCGTAACGCGCGCTCTGGCGACCGTGTCGAGCTGTTGGAAGCGCTGTAGGGTATTGGAAAGATTAGATAGCCGCTGCAGTCGCTCTGTCTCGATGATACTCCGCGCAGCGGTGATCCGCCTCACCATTCTCCGGCGCAACGTCTGTCGTCGCCGAACTCGATTTCAGCTACAAGAACAAAAATCTCCCCAATAAATGCGCGAAACCCACCTCCTGCGCCTTGGCGACATGCCTCTCCTTTCCGTCAAACACACATATGGTGGACACGCCGGCTTCGTTGAGCTCTTGAATGAGCCTGTACCAGCCGAGGACGTGGCGATACGGGTGTGGGGCTTGCGCGAAATGAAAACGTTGCGTTATTAAGGTTCCATCACTAAGACGCGTCTGTGGTGAGCGACAGCCGAAGGACAACACAGTGAAGCTCGGATTATCCTCACATGACGATTGTCTTACCAGCTATGCCACGAAGACGGTCTGGTATTTGCTTGACAACCTCTGGACTGTTTACGCGTCCCGGTCAGCGACAGTATAACGCGAAAATGCAGAAAGAGATGGTTACTAGGATTTCAAGAGAAATGGCGCGAGTCCCAGCACGCCCATGAAAGATTCGAACAGTCACACTGGCGGGAAATCTCGTCCGTCTACCAGTCATGTGATTAATCATGCAAAATAAAATTTGAAAAGAAAACTAACAGCCTGTAGTTACAAAGGATTCTACAAGTACCCTCAAAACATGTTCACCACGGCGCAGGCAACCCAGTGACAGTAGCGCCGATTTCGGTCAGTTGCATAAGCGGTTCTAACTTGCCCTTATACTCCGGTAGGTATGATGCGTCAGTAAATGGGCAGTGCACTGAGGGTGAACCCTTGTAGATCGGAGTGTACGTCGCCGCACAGATTTCAAATGGTGTGAACTCATCGTACGACACCTCAACAGCATTTCTAGGATTGCGATCCCCGGCCGCAATCCGCTGACGTGCCTGTTCGGATGAATTATCAGAAAGAACAAAATCCATCAACATAACTCGGAAAACCCCAGCCACCACTCACTTGCGCGACGATTTTTGGATCTGGTTTCAATTCCAGCAGGCGTTTGGCGAATCGCGCTGCATGCGCTTGGTTGTTCGCCTTGGCGAACACTCCTATGGCGCTACGCAGGGCGATCTGCAGATGTGGCGGTTGGAGTTGGCAATGCGTGAAGTATGCTGCCAGCTCGAGATTGCGTCGGACATTGTCTGGTTCCGTCTCAGCCACCCGTCTCCGCTCGAGCTCGATATTGACGCCGAGCAGGTATTCGCGTGCAACTGTGACAGTTTCACGCCACTAAAACATGCGTGTCAATCAATGTAAGAACAAAAAGGGTAAAAGGTGCTATGCTCACCTGCTTGGCTTCGTCATCCGATGAAAGCACGACCAACAGAAGGGCAGAGAGGACTGAGCGGAACGTTGCTTGCGCGTCGGAGAGCTTGTTCCCAGAGACGAAGCGGTAGCCTTCAGCAAGTTCGGAACGAATAGATTGCAGCGAGCGAGCTGCCACGGGGAGAACACGGCTAGGTGACGACTCGGAGGGATTGCGCCGCACATGTAGTCGTAAGGGAGGCAGCGAGGCCACTGGCGTCAAATATGTATGAGACGAGCGGTATATTGACAGGAACAGTGGTTTCAAAAGGGAAAAGTTAACCACGCCGAGTTGGCGATTGAGCAGCTACAGCCACAGGGTCCACTTAGCTATCTTGATCTTGACCTCACAGCATGTCATAACCGCTCACCTGCATAGCTGTCTCAAATGAACCTGCCGCAACATGATCGACAGCCTGTGGTGAGTTCCGGACCCACAATTCGGTTTCATCAACGCCAGGCGTGGCACCAGCGCCGAGCTCCTCTTCTTCCGGTGCAGGGACTTCATCTTCCTGGGCGGACTGGAACTCGCCTGCATCGACATCTAGCTCCCAACCGCCTTCCTCCGGGCTGATCTCCTCGTGAATCTCCTCTTCTCTTGCCCAGGCATCCAGTGCCGAAGACGCAGCTGCGCCCGATGTGGCGTCCCCATTGACGTACGTAGGCTCCACGCCCTCCAGATTGCCACTAGCGAGCGCACGATCGAAAAAGTTCTCTCCGGTGGGCACGGACGGCCAATTAAAGTTAGTGGTGGGCGTAATGATCGGTGGGGGCCGGAGATTCGAGGCAGGGAATGTCGGGACGTCATCTATGTCGGCCTCCGTCAAGCCTGCAGCTTCGAGGATTTCGCCTGCTAACTCATCCAAACCGTTCGTCTTGGCAGTCAGGTAGGCGATTGGATCTAGGACGAGTTAATAAATAGTTTTTCTTTAGAGGACGTAATGCAGGAACTCACGAAGTCCAACATCCCTCAACACCGATATTCTTCCCTCAACATCACCCGCGTACAGAGCGTTATGGAATCGCGACATGGGATCTCCACGAGCATCGGCAATCTTTTGCATTTTGGACAATTTCTCCGAGCTTCCGGTTGCAAGATATAGGAATGAAAGTTTATCAAAGTTCTTCGTCTGCTGGTATGCTTTCTCCACAACCTAGATACCACATGAAGAGGCAATGAAGGCATGCGGAAAGTGAAACGCACCTTGTGGTTGCCCTGCTTCAAGGCCTGTTGAGCCAACCTGTCCCAACACTCCGGGCGATCTATCACTTTTGCCATTTCCATAGCCACGTCGAGGTTACCACATTCTATAGCAAGCTCAAATCGTGTATTCGTATCTTGAACAAAATGAAGAGCAATCTATTCGAATGCTTAATCAAATGCTCAATACAAGCAGTCAAAGATTTGGAGCCTACCTCAGGGAATCCTTTTTGTTGAAGATATGATATGATGCTCTGGCCGAGGAGGGTCGATGTCCGTATGATGTACAGCATCTCTTCATAGTTATTGCGTAGAAGGGCAAGTTTGAAGCGGTATTCCGTCGGATCGAACGTGATCGTGCGCGGCCGTGCAGACCGGTCTAAGCAGTGGATGGTCTTGCCCTTGACGCGGGTAAGGTATACAGGGTTGTCGAGCGTGCAGATAACACCATGATCCCTATGCATTGTTTGTCATACAACATCGAGGCAAATCGAGGCGGAAACTGTACCCTTGCGTGAGGCAGTATTTGACATGGTTGAGGGTCGAATATATGAACACGCCTGCGTCATCCCAAGCACCAGATTTGATGCGGATTGTTTCATGAACGAGACTATGTGAAGAGAAGTTCTTGGTGGCAATCGTAATAGCTAGACGATGACATAAGGACGGATCAAAGGAAGGGGGAGGAAAGGTGACATACTATGCTTGCTCATCAAGGCAACATGCGCTCCATCGCCGCTCCAGACGACGTATTTTACGGGAGGACTGTTGATCTCTGCGAGGGTCTTTTGCTGTTGGATATCATACAGGACAGCAGACGTGGGTGAGCTGAGGATCAGGCACGCAGTACCGCCGTAGAAAATCTCATTTGTCTGCACGGGTGGCTTGATCGTCTTGACCACAGAGTTTGAAAGGTCCCGGACCTCGATGAGCTGCCCGGGTTTAAGTGCGCAAATGACACAGACAATCCAAATCCACTCACTTGATTGGTCTTATTCAAGACGGCAAACCTGTTCCGAGCAACAAAGATCGCACTCTGCCCATTCCCCCGTTTTCCATCTGCGCTCGAATCCTTCACATCGCCCTGTGTTTGCTGGGGAAGCGCCGTCAATTCGTACATGCCGTTGTCCGAGCTGATCGTCAAGATGACGGCCCGCTCTGCTGGATTGAAGCTGAGGGTCCGAGGAGGGACGTAGGGACTGCCAAATTTGCGCACGCTCAGGAGGCCAATGTCCGCTCCTGTGGTGAAATCGTATGACCGAACATATTTGTCCCGGACGTAATACAACGTGTCTTGGTGCACGGCAAAAGCGGGTCTCTCGCGTTCCAGCTTGAACACAATCAAGCCGCTATCATGACCGGCAGCGAACAGGTTCAGGTTCGGGTGAGACGCAAGTACCCAGAATCGGTCGTGCTCCCGTCTGAATGTCTGGATGGCGGTGCGCTTCGAGAGGTCCCACACGCGGACGGTCTTGTCCTCGCCGCACGACACGATCAATTCATGCTTAGGGTGGAACAGTGCGCTAGAGACGTTGTTGAAGTGACCACGGCACGAGTCGACCTCCCATGCCTTCGTCTCGCTCATTCTCCAGATCTTGATCACCCTGTCGTCTGCAGCGGAGATGATAAGTGGGAGGGTGGGGTGGAACATGGCGTAGTTGACGCCGCGATCGTGGCCCTCCAAGACGTACTTGACCGTCGAAAACGAGTCGAATGTTTCGAAACTACCAGGTCCACTGCCGCCCATGCTTCCAGGACCCCCGGTGTTCGGAGAGGTTTTGCGTAAACCAGAGATATCCCACACTCGGACAGTCTGATCCATCGACGCCGACACAACCAAGTCTTCCTTGGGATGAAATTGGGCGGACATAACATAGTGCGAATGGCCAGTGAGAACGGCGATGCAGTTCCGGGATGTGCTGTTCCAGATACGAATAGTCTGATCGTCTGAGCTGGAGATCTACACGGACAACAGAGGTGGATGAGAGAGGAGGTTCATAAGACGCTGGGCACAGACGTACAATCCACGGCATCTCATGGTGGAATTGGACAGTTCGGACGTAATCTAAATGCCCATGAAGAGTAAAGAGGCATCGTCTGTTTTGGGGCCGAATATCTGTTGACTGTTGGTCAAAAACTTGGCGGGATGACGGTACAAATACCAACCCCAGACTTTGATTTTGTAGTCGTCTCCTCCTGTAACAAGTAAAGCTCTGCTTGGGTGGATGGCAACACCTCTAACAGGACCTGAAACGGCAATGAGAAGGCGAAGACAAGGTAAAAAGTGTCATGCTCACCTTCGTGTTCCTCAAACCTGTCCACCAGAACGCCCATCCTATAGTTCCACAGCTGGACGCTGCCATTGTGCAAAGCAGCCGCCAGAAGCGGCTGGGTCGGATGGAACGCCAGCCCTGCAGCCCACCGTCAATCGCAGACTCCACAACACCACAACCGAAAGGAAGCATACCCTTCACGCGATTGCTTTTTGATTCGAATTTCGTGAGCATAACCGACATGTTCGGCGAACTGTTGGTGAGGCTCCGTCTACGAAATGAAGGGCTGGATTAAAGTATCGGAGAGGAATATGGTAAAGGCCCGCGCAGGTATATCGATAGCGGTTTTGAGGGACGCGCTTTACTTTGGAAGACGTGGCTGGAGGACGTGGGACACCTCTGGCTGCAGGTCACGCTTTCAGGGTGGCTGTGCACACCGAAGCTGTAAAAAATAATTTATACATTGCAAGGCTGTAGTGTGCATGTTAATGTGTGGTACCGTTCTATCCCAGTTTCGCCGACTCCGTGTCAGTAATGTTTCGCTCCTTCCATCGGTCAAACAATCGGTGCCAAAGTCGCATCGGCAAAGGGTATATGTAAGGCCTGTCCTCGAAAGCGGCAGAGATGCACCAAGCGACCAGGAGGAATAGTCCAAACCACGCAAAGCTAGTGAGTATATAAGTGACTGTGTCGTGCCTGTCGAAGCACATGAACGTGAACGCTAGCAGGAAAGACAGCATTCTAGCGGCAAGTTTAAGCAACCTTTCCTCGGTCTGAGAATGCAGATACTCACCCCCACATCAGCAAGACGTAGGGTAGACTGTACATCAAGGCCAAGGTCTCAAATCCGAACTCCGACATGCCACGGTGAGCCAGAAATGATCGCTGAAATCAGGACAGTTTGCATTCAGGATAACAGCTTACACGACGGTGACAGCTCTCACATCGAGGGTTGTTTGATGTTGCCGAGCCAGGAGCAGACCCAAGACTATCGTACCCATACTAGCAATAATTGAGACATAACTAGATCGCTGGGCGTGCGAGGCATGCGGGTGTTCGTCAACGCTTTGTATTGCTAGGAAGGCGACATTCGCATTCAATAGCACTGTGGCCTACGATTCACAGGAGGACGTCAGTATCGTTAATCGCGAAACACGTATCGACGATTCTCACAAATAGTGTAAACTCCCTCCATTCCTCCGTCAGTTCGGAGCGGAGTTTTCTCCAGGAAGGCAGATTTACGAGGGTATCCACGGAGGACTCCTGCAGTTTGCGCAGATATACTTCAGGAGAGAAAACAAACATCGGGGATAGGATCCTGATTAGCCAGGTCCGTTCTTTTAGCGGATGTATTGATTGATCGCGATTTAAGCGAGCACCGCGATGGCCGTGCAAGTTGAGAAACCGTTGCTCGTCTGCGTTTCGATTAGCAGATGCATTGCGCGTATCTGATAGACGTACGAGTTGTCGCTATAAATCGATCTGAGAGGGTGGTTAAAGATATTCATAAGCTGGGAATCAATGGAACTCGCATAGCACCCATGCAGAACCAGCCCAATATTCTGTCTTTGCTTGACCTATAAACCAAGGCATCAGCTTCGGCCCTGATATGATGACACCAAGTACCGACGCTGAAAGTCGTCGGACAGACTCAACAAATCTTTAAGCACTTCAAGGTCGTAAGGGGCATTTGCTTGTCGTGAAGTCAAGGTGTCTACCATTTCGCGGTGAGGAGATCAGCAAAGGGAACAGTCGGGAAACGAACCTCCAATCCAGGTTATCAAGGTATCTCGAAATTCATGCAAGGTATCTTCAGAATATCTACGAAGGTTTGGGAAGAGTTCATTGTGAAGCCTGTTGCAAACTTGTAAGGAAAAGGCCCTCAAATCCAAGGTCAACTTTACCAGTATTCGGATTTCATTCTGTGGCCTTCGAAAATCTCAATTTGGCCAGCTCGTCTCAAAATGGGATGACGACGTACCGACAAGCGAGTCCGAGTGCCGAATCTTGACCTCGTCGACCAGGCCCGTGAAATCAAATTCCTCAAGCCAGAAGACACATTGATACTCTTCACTGACGAAATAGTATCCAATGTTGCCCGTCTGTCTGAGCTCCAATACGAGTGTCGTGTCATGAGACCAGGGAATCTGGTATCTATGCATATAGTCTTGAATCTGTCGAATGCAGCCCTCCTGTAGCTGGTATAGAGCCACGTCGCAAAGATTTGCATCTGAGAGAATTTTCTTCCAGAGAATAAACAAAGGTGCGCGAGAAAAAGAAAGAAACAATCACTCGTGTCTCGTCATAAAAGTACTGTGCGCCCTCCGGATGAACATAGGATTTCCAAGCACCAGGTGCCTGGGGCCTGCACGTTTAAAATTCGATAAGAACACCATCGAGTGGAATGTGCTGCCAACTCACGGTTTGAACGACGTCTGTCCTGCTGCTATCACATAATCTTGAACAACACACTCACTGTGTAGATCAACGTCCCTTTATAAAAGAGATGCTACGACTGAACGATATACGCACTACGTTTCGTTCCTGTCGTATCGCTCAAACTCCCTCGGCGCGACCGCAACAAGTCTCCTCCGTTCCTCTTCAGGTTTATCCAGGAAAACCACCTCCTGGGATAAAGGCGGTCGGACGGGCATCATGCTGCACCGGGAAGAGGCGAGGGCCGCAATGGTCGAGGTCGAGGCGCGCCTCGGGTCCGCGTTGGCCGGCTGAGACGCGTCCGACGGGTTTGAATATGTGTTATACGGTTGTACAGCAAGAGTTTGAGATGCAGCAACAGGAGACGGTGGCGCAAGCAGTAGATTCGAAATAGTCTGTGGTTCTTGACTAGCACAAACGACGTCGCCTTCCGCCGGGCGGCGCTCTTGTAGTAGCATCTCGCCCTTCGGTGCCCTGATAAAAGTCACAGCCCGGAAGAGCTTGAAAACGATGCGGATCGACGGCAGCAACCACTGCAACCGGGGTTTCCAATGCTGCACAAGCTGGGCGAGCTTGCTAAGGAGAACGCGAAAAATGAGCAGTGGAGCTTTGATTTTCGCAAAAAGAACCATAGTCCTTCCATGAGGAGTTCTCATGATAGCAGATGAGAAGATAACTACACGCCGTCTGGGACCATTAATGACAATGCAGTAGAGGCACAGCGCAGAAGGCTGTCATTTCCACACAGCCACATCCGCATGGTTCGCATCAACGATTGATGCCATATTCGGTCCTCAGAAACACCAGAAACACTGCTTCGACGCTCGTAAAGGTAGGGTATATTTGGTCAAATCTCGAAATGAGGAATCTACAGCGAACAGAAATATAGAGTGCATCCAAGAAATATGGCGGCGATACTTGCCAACGGAGCCACGGCACCTCCAACGGTGAAAACGTGAAGACCTAGAGCAAACAGAAACGTGACTTGACTTGGAATGGGGCATTAGTCGTATGACGCAAACGGCATCTAAACGCGACTTACCCCCACGTTTGCAAGGCATTTGGGATGCTGTATACCAGAGCCAACATCTCTATCCGAATTGGGCATGTACTGGTCCTGGCCAAGCGCGTCACCTGAGCAAAAAAAAAATGATGAACGAAAAAAGGTCAATTAAGCGCAGAGCCTACAATATCAGTCTTCTCTAATTGCTTTCTCAGCGACAGGCCTGAAAGTATGCAACCCGCACTCGCGAGACAAGACAAATAAACTGCAAGTACGGTCCGTTGCTGACCGCCGACGCCCTTCGCATTGAGGAAAAGGAGATTAACGTTGAGCATCAAAGCAGACTGAGTTGACGTTAGCAATCTTACAGATCAAGCGCAGACTAATTGCTCACGAATAGCATCGCGTCTCTCCACTTCCTTTGCAACTCGATGCGGAACTTCTGCCACTGAGCTCTATTAACAAGGTTATCCACTGTCATTTTCTGCAGTGCCTCCAGCGTCAAATCGGGACAGGAGAGGAAGATCGCGCTCAAAGCTCTGAATAGTAGCGTCTTCTTGCCGATCGGAATGCCGTGAATCGATTGATCGGATGAAAGCCGGGCACCTGGTAGTCCATGTAGGTGAAGAAACCTTTCGTGCGCTGGAGACGGTGAGTGATTAATGCCCAGACGGCATGGAGGTGGAGCATACCAAAAATGCTCATCAGCCGGTCTAAATAGCAGCGCACGAGGTCAGCAAGACATCGTAAGAAACGACAGAAACCTACATATAACACAAGCCGAACCTGCTGGCAGGCGTCCATCACTTTCTGTGAAGAATGTTGGCGGAACCGAAGACATGGTAACAATGGAAAGCTTACCTTCACACTCTTTCACTAGATGCAACATGCTCCGCAGTTGATCGACATTATAAGGAGCTGTCGAGACGGAGGAAGTTAAAGAATCTGAGGATCAGACGCAGTCAGAATCTGAACTGAACAGAAAATGGGGATAACCGTACCGCCGATCGCATGAATCAGGATATCCCTCAATTCGTGCCCGGTCTCCGAAGGCAACTGATGATTGTGGGGAAAGAGCTCTCCGTGATACCTAGAAAGGAGAATTAGTTAGTCGGAACAGGATATTCAAAGGAACTGACCAGTATTGCGACTCGATTTCAAGGGCTGAAACGGCATGAATATCTAATCATGGAAGTGTAAACGAGCTTGCGCACCTATATGCGAAGGACAGTGTGAAACATTCACGTCATCTAGCATGCCAATGGCATCGTAATCGTCAAACCAAAATACGACTCTGTTCTTGTGATTGACGAGGTAATATCGATAGGTGAAGTCACCGCTCTCGGTCAAGTTTACGTCGAAGACTAGGTCGATCTCATCGCCCAGAGCCACCCCGTGCATCGCAACATAATTGTTGAAAGACTTGATGGCAGCCTCCATCGACACATATATAGAAGGATCGTAGAGATTCGCGTCCGTGTACAAGTTCTGAAACAAGACATTTGAGTACTTAGGGTTTCGTAATGTATGTAGAAACAAACCATATCTCTCTTGCAAAAATAAAGAGCTCCTTCAGGATGCGTGTAGCTAGCCCATCCGGGTGGTAGGACGCCCTTTTGAAAAGATAACGTCCGGGGCTTTATCACGCAGATGGCACTGCGGGCTCTAGGCCTAATGGGAACCAATCGATCAAACAGCAGAAAGAAAAATTCCGGAAACCTACAGATGAACATTCCTATCATATCTGCGAAACTCTGAAGGTGATATGGGAGCAAATTTGTGACACCAGGAGGAAAGCGACGGCAAGGTTGCTATAGGAAGGGATGCGCCCGAATGGCGAGACTTATCTGAGAAGGCCGAAGCCCCGACACAGGGTGGCGAAGGAGGAAAGGTGATGACAGAATTGAAGGCCATCGAGTCGATTGGCGAGACGAAGGCGTTGAAGCAATGGGAAGGCAACTCAGTCCTGTGTCCAAGGCAAACTGTAGAAGCCACTTTGGCACGCTTCTTGTACAGCAGGGAAAGCCAGCTCTGTGAAACTTTTGACAGGAGATACGCTTGATGAGAGACCTGAGCCAAAAGTGACGCTTTGGCTTCAGAGGTCATAAATGTGGGACGGATTAGGGGTCGTCGCAAGTAGCATCCATTCCGGCGCTAGGCGCCTATTTTATGGGATAGTGAAATCAAGGCTGTGGGCTCTGGAAGTTCCGCACAATACGTAAATTTGGTCTGTTTGAGTACGAATCTGAGTTCGGAGACAAGCAGGCAGCGGTGCGCTGTCCATAATTAGCCGAGCGGTTGCAACACGACAAATGTGGGGCCGTGGCCAAGGGTTGGCCAAATTGGCGTTTTAGAATCTTCATTTACAGAGAATGCAGCCATAGAGAATTTCGAGAAAGAAAGAGCATTGGCGTAGGGCTGTGTTGAGTGGAGGTCGTAGCACGTGGCCATCCTCTCTGAAGGCCACAACCAAGACGACACTGCTGTGCCAGTTACTGCGAACGATGTCTACAGAGAAGCCAGAACTGCCCTCACAAGCTTTGACAGACGCTTCTGCCATCGGAAGAGAATCCTCACCTCACCGCATGCCAGACCCGGCCACATCACCGAGCACCTCCATGAGCGAATTCCCGCCTCTGTCGACTTCATTCGCTATTAGTCTGCAACAAAACCGGTCTCTTTCGGAGATCCTCGACGAGGAACAGTCTGTTGTCGACTACCAGGTCGACGTGGTCAATCCTTTGCAGGACGGAGAGCAGCATCATGCCGCATTCCTCCAGAGTAGGTGCCGCATTTGCTGTAAATCTAGAACAAGCGCTCGCACGGGCGCTTCGCGCTAGTATTGCATCATAATTAATCACCTCCATGATGCTGGGCGCGCATATATCTGACGTGGTGACCCACTCGAGTGCTTCTGTCTCTCCGCCGAGTTCGGGACTGGAATTTATGCCCACCGCTCATAACAAATATCCTTCAGACTTCAATGTCGCAAGTTTGGACTTGTTGCTGGAATTGCAAGCCTGGTCCTCAGCTCGCTCTATCCATGAAAGGAAACAAGCCGTCCAAAGGATAGAAGATAGAATTTCCTCAGCATTAGAAGCCAATGAACGGCAAGGCATGTCTCAGTCTCGGCTGCTCATCTATTCCAATCATATCTTCCGCGTCGTCATTGGTAGGCGCTTGCGGCATTTTTACTTTTCAAGCCACCTTTTTTAGTTTTTTTTTTCCGTGACGGTGCACTAATGTCTTTCTTTTGTGTCATGTTTCGCTCTACAGAGGAAACTCGGAAAAGGTTGCGCGAATTCATGATCCAGATTCAATCGGCCTTGGCTGCGCTCACGGGGCTTTTCAACTGAAAAGTACTTGACAAGGATTTCCCAGGATTGGACTCTGTTCATTATAATTTGACGCTCTCGGGGATCGCTCGGACCGTTCTGGAACGCTTCGTTCCTTCAATTCATCCCAAGCTGTGTTCTCTGTCTTTGCTCGTATCTTGCAGTTTCCACGATTCGCGAACCTCGCTGGCGTTGCTCTGTCTGCATTGTGCTGTATGTCGCGTTTTCAAATACCCCGTTTGCAATTCAGGAAAGCTCTGGCGAGAATGCTCCGTAAAGAGTTTTTCACTCGTAATATTTGTAGGGGGCATCATTCCACTTAATTGAAGGTGTATAACCGAATTAATCATGGCGGTGCTGAATGATCGTATGCCTCACCAAGTCATCGATGTCGACTTGCTGCACAGCCTCACACTTGCCTTTTCCACATGCAACTTCATTTCCAACCCGGGCAGCATGCTGTAACATGGAGTTTACATGATCCAATAAATACATATGTAGACATGACCAGTAGTGCCAATTGTAAGTATCAACGGTATCAATCGTCAGAAGAGCGTGATTCATTTGTAGCAAGGTAAAATCGTAAGGTTCGTGCCGCCATCTAGGGCAGCTCTAAAAGAGCAACAAGTGTCCAACTACACCTCGTTCCGCAAAATGATACTGAAACAAGATTCGCAGAATGGCTTGCCATCCCTCTCGAAGAAAGAAGGATCCGCAAATGGCCTCTCACAACTCTGTTAAGAGCTCGAGTTTAGCTGAAAGTATTTGCACCACGAAGAAATTTGCAGGTGCTCACCACGCAGACGAAGCAGCCCCAACACCATTTGCCGCCAAGGGCTTCCACGGCTCTGTCTCCGTCCCTGATGCTCCGTTTGCACTTCTTGCACTTGGGCAGCCGAAGTCGGACGTGGCACGCCTCGCAGTAAGGATGCCCGCGGTAGACCGTGAAGCCGACGTCGTCCGACTCATACACACCGTCTCCGGTGACGGCAAATTCGCCCCCTAGAAGAAAGGGGTTTAACACGCTGATAGAAATTGAGGCAACAGAACGATCGCACCAGTTCGGCCGCGCTCCATAGAGGCGCTTGACGGAGCCAGGAACGGATCGCCGCACTCGGCGCAGAAGAAATGCTGTTCGTGATACGTCCTCTTGCCCAGCGCAGGATCGTCAATGCTGATGAAACGTTCCTCGATGATCGCGGTCTTGCAGCTGTAGCATCGTGGAGCAAAGTTCTGTTCCGCGCCACATGTACGTCAGGCTCGCAGAAAGCTCTATACCGACACGCAGCTTACCTCATGATAATCAAGATGGCAGTATGGTCTGCCATCCTTCTCATAGCTACTCACATGCTCCAGAAGCGCGTCGCAGACACAGCATCTGAAGCAGCTCGGGTGCCAGCGCAGACCCATTGCATTGACGATCCTGCCTGCGATCGGTCCGTTACCGCATCCTCCACAAGTCAACCCCCCTCTGCGGCCTTCCGTGCCACCGCTGTCAGAACGACGGTTCATGGACTGGCCATGGACATGGGGCCCAGATGGGTCGCCAGGTCCCGCAACACTGATACCAGGTATCTCATATACCTGTACTCTGGGGCCGCCATGTCCTCGACGCGGGCCGCCATCCTCCTCATCGACACCGCCGACGTTGATGGTGGGAACGTCTACGTTAATTGTCGGAATCTGGGGTGGTCCGCCGCTGATATCGATTGTGGAAGGCCTGTCATCGAGAATAATAGAGGGAACAGAGCCCCGCCTCTCCATTGTTGCATTCCCTTCCAACTCAATCCTGGGTATGTCCGCAAGGCGATCCCTGCCGCCGACAGGTGCAGGGGATTCTATGTTGATAGCAGATGTGACGACGGGTGGGTCATATGTTGACATAGGCCTCTCCCGTTCGCGCAACGATCTTGTCCTATGAAGCGAAGGCCGTGGCCTGGCACGACTTCGCGATTCGGAACTAATATCCGATCCCGAGCGCTGATGAACAACTTGGTTAGGTATGGCACGCTGCAGCTGGATCTCGCTGCGCGATGCTCCGGGAGAAGCAATTATCTTCAGGGGTTGGAAGTCCTCCCGTTTGACCATTGCTCGCTCTGGAGAGTGGGAGCCATACCCGTTACTGTAGGACCAGGAGGTCCGAGGAGGTGTATCATCCAAATTCAAGTCCACTAATTGTCGTTTAGCCTTGCGTGGTTTGGACTGCCTAAATGGTTCTGCATGTTCCCGGGATGGAGCGTGTCTGCGAGAGTTCCTGTCCTCGGCAAAGCCTCTTCTCCCAACACCATTCCGCTGGCTGGTGGAAGGCAATTCCTGTGGCTGCCCAAAGGAGGATGCGAGGCGCATCGTCATGCTCTGCGGCTGAGATTGCCCTCGACTACGTGGTTCCTGCCAAGCAGCATACTCGGTCGATGAGTTATTTCGTTGGGATTGATTTCCTTGCGGAAGGTCCAGAATGCCATACTGAGGGCTCGCAGGTGCATGATAGTCCCGGCTATCATAATCATCCTCTTCTTCACTGGAACTGAATTCTGGACTCGTAGGAGCTTCCACTTGGCGCCGATACTTGTTGAGCGGTCGTGCAGATTGCTCGTAACGGTAATCACTCTGGTAAACAGATCGAGAAGACCTTCCTCGAGGACCTCCGCCACCACGACGAGGATAATCTTGTGGTCTTTCGCGGGCGGGGTAATATCTGTCGTACTTTTCCTCATCGTCATCGTTATCGTCCTCCTCGTCCTCATTTTCTTCATCTTCGTAGTCTTCTTCGTCTTCATACTCATATTCGGGTTCATTCCTACCTCCGCGATACACGTCGCCAGGACCTGAAGGCCACGGCGGATCCTGGCTGGGACGTCGACGATCAGGAAGAGCAGGAGCTACGTGGTCACGAGATGTGAGGTCCTTATGGTCCTTCCCCAACGACGCTGACGGTATCCACCCTTTCGGCGGACCAACCGGTGTCGTAGGAGCAGCGGCATTCGCTTGTGGAGCAAAACTCGAACTAGTCTGTAGAGGTGACTTCTTCGGAGGCGAAGGATTTCTCTTCTGAGAATGCATTTCAGGTAAGACAGGAAGAATACCTTTCTTCTGCAATGCGGGAAGTTCCGATGGAGGTACTACGGGCGGCAGAATATCCGGAAGCGTGCGTTTCCACATCGGCACAAACTTTTTTGGAGAAGAGGAGCTCGACGATGATGGTGTAGACTCTGTATTGGCATTGGCCTGCATCGCAGAATATGATATTCCATTCGTCTGTAATTTTGGAGCATCCTTCGAGCGAGAGTTGAGAAGCAGCGACGAAGTAGAGGAATTCACGGAAGGCAAAGCAGAGGTTGCATTGCTCGTGGTCGCGTCCTTTGACAGGGAGGTGGGAAACCGAGGAGGGCTGGTACGGCCAGTTCTCACGATATCCTTTGTCGCAATGGTGGGAGGCGGTTGTGTACTAGGAGCTGTTGCGCTGAAAATGTTGGAACTTGCCGTATGCATCTTGACTGGACTAGGAGTCCGTCGAGATGAAGGCGGCAATATGGAGAGGTCTGATCCGGAGGATGAGGTAATGCCAAGCCGCTGCTGCTGCTGTAGAATGAACGCAGAAATAGGGCGTTGTTGGAGCCCCGGTTTTGGAGGGCTCGCAGAGGGTGTAGGTAGCGGTCTGGAATGCACAACATTGGGATTAGATTGAGAATGACCCGAGTTCACGCTAGTGACAGGGGTCTGGGGGGATTTCGCAGATACTGTTCCGGCTCTTTGAAGCCCGGGTCCACCAGCCTTCGTCGGTTGGGGAAGAGGTCGACGTCCTGATTGCTGCTGGCCGGACCGTTGCGGTAAGGAGGTCGATACGGATGGCGGCAATGGTGATTGTCCAGCCAATACTTGCGGCGATGACAGATCGGGGCGTGGGATGAATGACGATATGGGTCGTTGTTGCTCCGAAAAGGGTACGACAGCCATGGATTGAGACTGTAGACCGGGTTGCGGCCCTTCAGAATATAGTGATTGGGGACGTTGAGGGGGTTGGAAGGGAAAGAATGAAGTGGTGATTGCTGCCCTGCCCGAGGAGTTGAATATGGGACCAGTTGCTGCTGTTGCTGCTGGGCAGGCTGCTGAACTTGATGTTTAATTAGCTGAGATGGCGGCTTTGGAGTTGCCTGTGGATATGGATAAGGTTGAGGAGGAGGGGGTTGAGGGTATATCTGGGCTGGTGGTCGTTGGGCGGTCGGCGGCTGAGGCTGCCCCAGCTGTTGGTATATGTTCGGCGGCTGGTAATACTGCAGCTGCTGATACTGACTGGGCGATGACTGTTGATAGTAATTGTGCGCCATCGCGGACGACGGGGACGACGATGAGCGGTGATGAACCACAATCGCCCAAATTCGGTCAGAACGCGATAGTCACGTGGTACCTCAGCAACCTGCATGTGCCACTCCAAAGTCTCCGCCTGGCGTCTACTTGTGCTTGTGCTTTGCAGGTGCACGCCATCTCCAGCAGACTCTCCTACATGTTTTCTGGATCTCGTTCGGATTCCAACGACTTCTCCAGTTCAGAATCCTAGGGAAGACCTACTGCCTCCGGTTTCGGCGCCCAACAACTCCGTATTCACGTCAATTGAGGCCGCCACCGCGACTTTTCCATGAGGCAAACTAGGCCATCTGGACTGTGCCCACAGTCTGATTTGAATAGCTCATGGCGCGACCCTAATTGGTATGACTTGTGACAGAAAATCGCGGTCGTTCGGACGGACTGCTACTCAGTTGCAATGGCACATATGTTCAATGGTTCTCATGTCCGATCTTTGCTCGCAGTCACTTCCACCTTCGTCGCGCTTCAGTGCTTGATTCACCTCTGACGGATCATTCCAGTTTTATGACGCCATTCCTTACTAGTTTTGTGCCTTCTTGGCTGACAGAACGTGACTCGGCCTGCTGTTCCGCTGAATGCTAAGCATTGTAATGTGCGCCGCTCAATTCGATCATATATTAACAACGGGATTTACACCCAGGGACGCCAGGTACAGATTTATTCATGATAAGGTGACTGCCATTTCTCGTAATGTCTAGGTCCCGCTTTGTATACATTGGAGCAGCGGAGCATCCATACACTTTCCACTTGGGGGCTCCACGTCCGGAAATGTCGGCCAACCCTTCACCTTTGTCATCTACTATGGAGGTATTACTCTCATTTCTGGTGCTGATAATTCACGGGCTCTGCTGAGGTGCTTATCTGCATATGAACAACATCATCCTTCACAAACTGATAGCTTCCAAGGGCTATTTCCGGAGAGTCGATTCTTCAGTCCTCTTCACAATTTAACTTGCTTTCACGTTCTCGGTCCCTAAACATTTAATTTCGATTTCATGATAAGTCAAGTCCTCACGGATAACAGGCAGTCCCAAACGAGCGCTACTCCCTGCTAGTGGAATTCACGGTCATCCTACGAGACCCAAATTCCTCGCGAAGTCGAAAGCAGCCTGCCCACTGCATCGGCGACACTTCCGGTCAGCTGCTGCTCGATCGACATGCGGATTAGATTATCAACCCAAAAAATTGCCATCATTTAACCATTGAGAGCGGCGACGCTCGCCGAGTCATCCGTTCTTCGCCGCAAGTTGTCGGATGCAGAATGCTCCCGATGTTTCTCCATCATCTTCTGCTCCCTGTAAGTCTGTTTTCTGATACCTGAATGCGGTGATAAACTTCGAACCTACGCGCGAGACATCGGCTTCAGAATTAACAACAACCTCTTGGACATGGTGAATCGAAGTTATCGACGCCATGTCCACGAGGTATTTCCATGGCAAAGCTTCCACGCGTTTGTACTGAGACATATGTTCTCAACGCCACACAACATCTTCTGTTCGCGATCTACTCTGCTCCTCTTCAATCGGTGCATTTGGTCCGAGTCTCGCCGACCAGAAGAAACCTTTTATCGCTTTTCACGTCTGACCCAGCTTATCGTTCGCCGAGATTCTTATCGTTTGCGCATACAAAGGATACATTCTGCGCCATTTGCTGACATTGACAGGGACAAGCTTTTGGAATTCCCTGTCTAGTCGATTTGACTATGCTTAACTCCGAACTATCACGCACAGAGATCTCTTGCGTCTTCGCGGGACATGAACACCTGCGTCAAAAGGAATGCATCACCTTTTGTTCTATTCGGCCCGGATTCTGAGAGGGATTCTCTCGGGGTTCATGCAGATGGAATCTTGGGTCTAGGGCATACCAGGACGCTGGAGTTGATTGTTTCCGTTGTTGGCCTTGTTCTTCATCACTCTCTTTCCTCCTAAGGCACCAAAAGAGCAGAGATGGACCAGCATAATCCCGAATCGGACATGCCGGTCGCCACGCACACACAGACGTCGACATCGATTTCTAAATTTACGAATTCAACTGTGTCAGTCACCTCGTGGATTCAGACCGGGACTGAGATGATCATGCCTTCTGAGACGGTGCCATATCTGACTGATACTACCTTGTCATACCGTGATGATGAAGACTCATAACGGTACACTTGTATCTCGTAGAGCCGACCTTACGTCAGAGACAAGAACAAAGTATCTTTGTTCTGATCATGCCAGAGTGTGTAGACGAGCGGAAAACTGAAGTGCAATGATGTTTCTCCCCGGTATAGAGTTCAATCCCAAGGAACCACTTCCAAGCATGAAGTGAACCGTCACGGCCGCGGCCAGACAGGCCAATCTCTCGCATGATTGCTTCGCGTTACGGCGTTACAGACGGTCCCGAATCAATCTTGACAGATCTGCCTAAGAATGAGACAACAAATCTCGTATCTCCTTCTATCTCCTCGCGTAGTGTGAAAGTCATTGCGATTATCACTCAAGTCTCGAATTCGATTTCACCTGGAAGCCATGCATCTTTGGAACTTGTGTTTTGCCAGGACGGCAGTTTGCGTGACTTGGTAGGTCCTTGTTCCTGATGCTGTGTACATTCGTGAGTAGAAGACGTGGTGATACAATGTACCCCTTTTTTTTCCGGAAAAGATAGCAGGTTCTTCAACTAAATCGATGGGCACATCATCTCTATCAAACACCACGCGTATCGACAGCCCTGAAAGAGCTGAAACAATCAAAGTACCAAGAGCGTGTCATTTTGTCCTATTTTTGCCATGCTCTCGGCAGATTCACACTTTCAACCAGGCCGGACTTGGGAACAGCGGATGACAGAGTGTTAGTGTAAGTACGGTGACGCAATCAAGCCGTGATACCAATCGTCGTAAATCCAGGCCATGTAATGACGAGTTCGCTTCTCCTCGTATGATGATGCAAACGGGAATGAAGGCATTACTACTATGGAGTCTAGCCAGGGAAGGACACATGTGAATCTTGGACCGCCAAGATATCCCGGAATGCGGCTGGATTCTTTCGTTTTTAGAAAATCCTGCGCTACCGGGCCCGGGACCGATTGGGTTTGCTCGACGACTAGCTTGCACGCTCCGTGTTCATTATGTTTCACACTAAGGTAGGGCTCACAGAAAACACGCGCACATCACATGATCAAAGAGTGACAGAGCGTTACATTTGGCGGGGATCTCCAATAAATCTTTAATGGCACTTGTAAATCAATAGAAATCAAAAATCGGTTCGCGCAGACTTCTAGAGATGGTAAAAATGCATCGAACTGTGCGGACAGATTTTTCAAATTTTGAAAATTATGTGTGCCATTAAAATTATGGTATACTGAACACGTCAAAAACCATCTCGACACGTCTTCATGCCTTTGCGCGCTCTTCGTAACCTAAAGAACCTGAAGAACTGGGCCACTTCGAACACGAGAAGGACCAATCGGACTAAGCGCTGTCGAGAAAATGATGGGGCCAATAAGGAAAATGAAGACGTGAAGATCAGTGATTATCTCGAGAGAAAACTCACTTCCTCCTTGCAACAGGTTTGCTCGTCGATCTAGACGGTTTATGGACGCGTACCACAAAGGATTGGATGCAAGACAAGCTGCGTGGGCGGGAAAAAAGTACCGCGGTCATCGAGTGCTTCCTAACTCAATTCTCGCGGAGCTCGATGCTGTTGATGATCTTCGTGTTTAGCAACCAAATAGTGACCAACTTCGAAGTTCAACTCATTTAGAATTACTTTATACCCTTTCTGATCTCATACGACAACGTAGAACATGTTTTATAGCTATATTCGATCTATTAGGCGCGTCCAGGCGCGTCCACGCCCCCATCTAATGACGCGTTTCCGTCCCTTTTGCAACCCTGGTCACAGCCAGTCACGTCCCGTGATGTGTGCGGGTTTTCTGTGAGCCCTACCTTAGTCTGTAGGAGCCAAGAACACATTGTCCTTGTGTGGCGGCCATGAACAATGATTGTGTGCCTGAGCAATTGAATTTTCGTCATGTCTGTGAAGCCTCGCATTCGTCGGTCGACTGTTCTTTTCCAAGAATAGAAGTGAAAACAGGAAAAATGCACGCTCGTGTCCGCGAAAGGATATATTGGCGTACACCTGCTCAGCCCTTGACGCGGATGACCGTTCCGAGCTGCGTCTGGACGGTAGACGTAATGAGATGGAAACCTGCCACACCTTGATCATGACTCGCGGCCAGTGGATGAGATTCGCGTTCGAACCTGGCAAACACTCCGGTGATTCGTTGACTGCGTTAAGAGGCAACGGGGACCGGTTTGAAATCTGTCTGATGGACGCGTTTCCCGACGCATCTGCAACAGCACAACCAACAAACACGTCGTGCACAGGCAGATCTTGAAATGAGAGAAAAGAGACAGGAACGTTGGGCGCTTCAACGTCGGTTGTATGGCAGCTGATAACTTGTCAAGACGAGCTGTGTCCCTTGTTTTGATGGCTGGTGTGTGTATAGTACCTTTGGCGACATTCGATGAACGCCTGGGCGGCTTGTGCATTGGCTTTAGGATCGACTGAGAGAGGGACTAGGATCTGACTGTGTTCCCCTGCCCTGAAAATGCGAGTCAATCAGTCTCTGCGCAGCCTCGTGTGCCTAGACCATACACCGATGAGGAAGAGCCAAGTTGTAACTTACGGCTATGCAATCGAGGCTGATTGGATCATGCACACCGACTGCTAAAGGCGCATATATGCACTCTTGTCAGGGAAGAAGTCACACTGAAACAAACCCGCTTGGGAGCCCTAAAGCTGAAGAAAAAAAATGCACATACGGGGAGAACAAGGATGCCACGGAACCGCAATCACAGTCGGGTTCGAAAACATCTAAAGTTGCAATCATCAGGAACACAGAGCACCCATGCGCATTCAAAGACCACAGCCATGACGTTGATATTTCCCATGTGGATTCATCATTGAAATGGATGGCATTGCCAGGGCGTCAACCGACGCGTAGGGACGCGATGCTCTGTCATCTGGGTTCCTCTGCCATGGAAGCGAAGAGCTTCGGATGGAAAAAAAAAAGGATGCAGGACACCCGTAACTGTGAGAGATGCGCTTGTGAAAGTGTGTCAATTTTTTTTTAGTGGCGTTTCTCGTGAGCAGCATCAGTCACAGCCAGACGTCAAGGAGACAGGAGTATTTTAGTGAGCTTAGGCATAGAATCCTGAGGTTGATTGAGCTTTGAATCAGAGACCTGGAGAATCCTAGTCGTGATGACCAACGCCACATTTCCGGAGAGGCAGAGGCAGGTGGAATGGATGCAATGATAGGAGAGCGTGTAAATTTAGCCGTGGAGTGAATCGGCGTCGCATCTATTGCGCAGGCCATTCAAATTCCCCAGAGCTCTCGATTCCTCCCAGCCTAAAGGATATACGTTGATGAGGGGCTACGTCTCTTGCATTTGAATGCACTGCCGTCGCGGCAGAGCATAAAGCGTTTTTGACATAACCTGAGATCCGAGTAACTCCAAGACGCATTCGGGGGTGACATACGTGGCTCCTATGCCGATACGTAGTTGCGATTTCGGAAGACGGATAGTTGCCAGCAACGTTCGTTACGAGTAGCGGTCGTCAGTCAGCGTCGGCAGAAACAGGTCCAGTTAGTCGTTGTATGTGGTTACGAGGGCTTTTGCGTTTCATAAGCAAACAAGTATGGAAAATGATGTCACGTTCAGAGACGGAAAAGAAAAAAACATGTTGTCGAATACACTGTCCACCACCGTTTTGATTTTGATTTTTTTTCACGCCCTGCACCTGCTTCATCATCATCACATCATCCCAAGTATCGCTGCCCGGGGAAAAGGCCAAGGGGAAAAAGAAAGAGTGACACAACTCCACCTCCTCGCACCGCCTCAGTCCAAGCTAGCAACCTTGTTGGCATCGGCCTCAACATCAAAGTTCTCCACGAGATCCGGCACGTCGTCGTCATCCTCCTCCGCTGCGCCTGCACCGCTCCTTCGTTGCTGCCCTTGTTGTATCGCCTGGTACGATTCTGCGAGCTTCCTCAGCGACGCGAGCGAGTCGGGTCCGAGCTGATTGAGGATGCCCGGCACGAGCTCCGTCAGCTCCTTCACGTGTCCGGTTCCGTAGATCGCGAACGTGTTTGCCGATACCGCGGCGTGCACTGTTTCGCAAATCGCCAGTCAGTGATACATTCGAAAACGGACAAGTCCAGAACGGGTTATTAGCTCCCCCCCAAAAAGCATGAGATTTGCCATGTTTTGGCACAAACATCTGGAGAAAGAAACAAAAAAATCGAAATGATGCATACCCTTCGGCGCAGTGAAATGAAGCACATTTCCATCCTCCCTGAACATGTTAACTTCCTCCACGCCTGGAATCGGCTGCACGTTGAGCTTTTTCAGCGCTGTTTGGAGTTTTTTGTCATCCTGTGCCGCGGAGGGCTTGGCTTTCCGCACGATCTTTCGGCGCACGGTCCCCTTGCCACCTGCATCCCAGAAGAAGAGCACAAAATCGGAGGTCAAACATCTGTCAGTCAGCCGTGCTTCCTCCTGTGAACGGAATGACTAACCGATCCTGTTGGCCGCCGCCGCAGCCTGCAATTTCGCAAGTTTTGCAGGGTCCATAGTCGATGTCTGTCACAAGTAGGAAACGGGAGAGCGGGCGGCTGCTGGTGCTTGTGGCCGCTGTCGCGAGTGTCGATGGAAAAGTGAAATTAAGGTTCAATACAAACAACCGTACACAACTCGAGATATCAGCCACCCGTGAGCGCCTCAAGGTTAATCAAGTCTCTTGTGCTAGACGTCGAGCTCGAGCAATGGCACCTTCGTTCTTCATCCGCGCGGCGAGTCCAGACGATGTGGTACGCAATAGCTCGAGGAGCACCACCAGAGCGCTCAAATTCATCTAGATCAGCCTGTCATCCTGCAACTGATTATCGATCTCGTACGGGTCTATTGAATCTTATCGTCCTCGAGTCGCTCAGTTGCCTCTCTGCAAGGCTACTTATGAAAAAGAGCCCGAGTCTGCAAAGGCGACGCCAGAACTGGCAAGCGTCCTCGTATTTCTCCGTTATCTCCACCCTGTGACCTACCAGAAACGCGTCACCAGCTCAGGCAGAATCTTTTTGAGACTCCGTACGCGCATTGTATCCTGGCGATCTCTGGTACACCGGACGCGCCAGTCGAAGCGATCGGATTCGCTTTGTACTTTTTCAATTATTCCACATGGACAGGCAGACCCGGATTATATGTCTGTATCCTGTTTTCCGGATTTCGTGAATCCTCAGAAGATGGCTCACTCGGTCATGAATTCGCAGCTTGAAGACCTGTTCGTGAAGCCAGAGTATCGGGCGAATGGAATCGGAAAAGCGATATTCGGCGAGCTAGGGCGAATCGCACAGGAGAAGGCAACGTTGCTTTCCCTTGAGAAACGCATGTCGCCGTTTTCCTGACTCAGTCATCCGATTTTCTAGAAATGCGCGCGCATGGATTGGTCAGTCCTGAAGGTGTGTCATTGTCGAAAGAAGAGCCCCATGTGCATCTGACTGTTGCTCTTTTGAATAGTGGAACCAGCCCAGCATCGATTTCTATGAGAAAAGTCTAAATGCGAAACCAATGTCCGAGTGGATGGGGATGAGGCTCGACGAGGCTGGTATCGACAATCTCCGGAGATTCGCCGCTGGTCCGAAGAGTGCCGATAGTCGCACAGGTTGAGGTGATCGTCAATCTGCTGGAAATAGATTTGAAAAGCGGTCGAAGTGTAATCCAAGTTATTAAATCTTCTATGTTTGATACTCGATGTTTGGGTATGCGGGTGCAACGAAAGCGACAAAAGAGTGGCAAGAAAACTAAACGCCGTCGTAACTCGCCCCGCCAGCCTGCGAAGCCGCCACGAGGATTACACAAGAGCGGAAGAAAAAAGTCAGTGCACCCTCATTCGCCGGATGATTGTGCGGAGACGCCATTACCTTGCGTAACCTTACTACAATAGGATCCTCATTCAGATCATCCCTCTCTCGAGCCGCGACTTCGATTGAGAAGACGCGCAGGACGGATTTGACATCCGCAGTGTGAACGGAGATCTTTGGTTTCAGTTTTGGGCGAGGATCAGCGCAAGAATTCGGTGCGATATAGATGATATATTACTTTTGCTTTCCGCATGACCTTGCAGTGCGGGCCTATCCAAACCTAACGGATGACACGACGATCAGAAAAGAGTAAGAGACGACAGATGCTGGGCTCGAGTCGAGTTGTCGAGGAATCCACAGGAGACTCACGACGAGGATGAACTTTTCTCTGGTGGACTCTTTGTCGTTGGAGTAAGACACGCGGACGTAGGCGAAGGACGCCTTGGAATCTTCAAGGACATCGCGCAGCTCCACTATGCCGCCTGCGCCCGTCCGCGTGAGCCGCAACTTGTCTGACCGGTCGGACTCGTAGTCCAGCAGCAGCCAGTTGGTGTCGACCTTGTCGTCACGCACGTCGAGGTATGCTGGTGGCGCGGATGTACGCATGTTCGTCAGCCCGCCGCACCCCCTTCGTGAGCTACGCAGCATGCATTTACGATACCTTGCTGGATCTTCGAGTCAGAGACGTCGGCCATGCTGCAAACGAGCTCAAAGGAGGGAGCGAAACGAAATAAAGAAATAAAATAAACACAAACACACGGCTTGCACACGACTCTGATGTTCTTCCTCGCCGCCGCAGCCACCGCAGCCACCGCTGCCCGTCTCCGTCCCCATCTCTTGCCCAGATTCACGTCGTTCTCCCGCGCCTACTCAGACGCCATCATCCCTCCGAACGCCATCCGCAAGTGGGGCCTTGCCGGCGTGCCGCGTCCCAAGTCTATCTTCGACGACGATGACGCGCCGGTCGACTTGTCCGAAGACGACGACCTCGTCAACGGCGCGCGCCCGGGCACGCCTCCGCTGCACATGCGACATCCGCCCGACAGGCCCACGCCACAGGAGTGGCGGCAGCACAGGGAGGCGATGAAAAAGGCGTTTCCTTCTGGGTGGGCCCCGCCGCGCAAGATCTCGCGTGAGGCGATGGACGGTATCCGCCGCATGCATCGCATCGATCCGGAGACGTTCACCACGCCCGTCCTCGCGGAGAAATTCAGGATCAGCCCGGAGGCCGTCAGGCGGATCCTGAAGAGCAAGTGGGAGCCTACCAGAGAGAAAAGGATTAAGCTCGCCGAAAAGGAGAGGGAGCACCGCGCCGCTGTCATCAAACAGAGCCGCCTGAAGGAGCGGTCCGAGGCTCGCCAGCTTATGGAATTAAAGAAGTCTGCTTCCCCATCAAAATCCCCAGCCAGCGCGGGCAAGACGTACGGCGTTGGTCCTTGGGATCGCTTGACACTGGAGTGAGACCCCGTCAACGCTTCGAATGTCACCTCGCTCCACAAATCAGAAAGGATCGCGCCACGTTACGTCCAACAAGCCCGACATTCTCTTCCTGCGTTTCGCCATATCATCGTCTCGGAAAACGGAAGAATTGCAAGCGAGAACGACAGCTTGCCATCACTTCCCACCATCTCACACCGTCCGGCGGCATACTGCAATGCGTGTATTGATCTAGTCTGCCATGTATAAATACATAAGGATAGAAATAGATAGTGGAATAGGTCCTGCACAAGAGACAACCGGGTCAAGAAACATGTGGATGATGAAACAGGATACGTTTTTTCTCTTGTCATTGTCCAGTTTAGGTCCGGGCCATAGATAGAGATGTGTTGTCGTAGTCCACCATAAAAATGGATACGAGAGGCAAAAAAAAAAACAAAAGGAACGAAGCGATGCGAGAAAACAAGGGAGCGACAAGAATGGGTGAAAGAGTCCAAATGCGAATAAATATAGATGCAAAAGTGACTAAAAGGAATTGTCCGGTAAGGTAGATTTTGAGTGGTTTTACAGACGGACGTCATGGCGCTTCTGGAATTTTACATAGAAGGATCCTCGTGGTGGCCTGCACAAGAGGATATCGTTCCAATTTGGTGTTGGGAGGGGGCACGGGGCGCCGGACTTGTCAGAAATGGAATGTTCGAAGCCGAGCACGAGTAACGCCGTCATCAGCTTGAGCTCGAGCTTGGCTAGCCGCGTTCCAAGACACAGCGTTTTACCTTGCGAAAAGAGAAGAACACGGAAGAGGGGAAGGAAAAAAAAAAAAGGGTTCAGGAGAACGCAAAAGCCAATTTTGAAATAGAAGCACACACCTCCTCCCCAACCGACATAAGCGAACGGCGCGTTCTTGACCTCTGGTCGCGCCGGATCGAACTTCCAAGGATCCGGGTACAGTTCGGGGTCGAGGTGGACGTCGCTGAAGGGATAGACGACGTATGAACCGGTCGGCACGAGCTTGTTGTCGATGTACACAGGGGGGCCGAGGTTGCGCCTCATCGCCGTGTGCGGCTGCGCGACGCGTGTCGTCTCCCGGATGATGGCGTCCAGCACAGGCGTTTCAGACTCCCATGCCTCGAGTGGGATCGACGCCAGACGCGCAGAAATGCTGCTGGCCTTTTCGCTGCCTTGTTCAGGCTTGGAAGACGCGCGGTACGCGGCGAGCAGGGACTTGACTTCCGCCTCCGCTTTAACCCGCCAGTCGGGATGGCCGCCGAGGAAGGTGATCAGCCAGGAAGCTAAGAAAGAGGTTTTTTTTTGAGTTTGGCATCGCATTAAGGGAAGTTTAAGTTACATACCTGTGGTACCCGTTGCCCTGGCGCCGGCGATTAGGAGCCCCATTATGAACTACAACATCAGGAGTCAGTTAGGGGTCCGAAAACAACAGTGTGGGACCGTGTGAGGCCTCACCCCGACGACGACGAGCCGCTCGTCTCCAGAGTCCAAGAGCATCTGCATCGTGTCGTTACGAGTGACGCCGCTCTTCTCTCGTGCGTTAATAGCGCGGACAACAATGTCATAAATTTCTTTGGTCGCGAGCAGTTTTTGCACCATGGCCGGGGTCGGGAGCCACGGCAGAAGGACGGTGGCGGGCGTCGTGCCTGAGTCGAGCTTGTCGTAAAGGACCTTGAGACGGGCAACGAGCACCGGATCGTCCGCGATTTCGTCGCAGGATAGACTTCGGACAGTAGTCTGAAAAATGAGCTGCGAGGGGGGAGAAACACAGGGAAAATAAGCAACTGCTATCGCAACGTCCATCAAAGCGGCTGAAGGCTTACTCCATAGATGTTTTCGAATGGATCAAATGTGCCGGTATGACCCCAGCTCTCCATTATCCTCCGAGAATCCTCCAAGATCGAAGGAATAACTGCGGGAAAAGACGGTGGTGCTATCAGCTCTAGAACCACGGATTTGTCGAGTGGGAATATACGCACGGGTGCTCAGAGGAGCGGTTTTTTGAACAGCGGCCAAGCGCTTGTGAATCAGCGCGATTCTCCTTGTCTGCAAATCAGAGGTGACGCCGCGTACGATGGGAATCTTGAAAGCAAAGAGAAATGGTTCAAGACGCCTTCCCTGACGAGCTCATTGAACGAAAAATCGACGCACCGCTCCAGACAGAATTTTAAAGCCTTCGGTGAGGTCCAGGCCTTTCGCCGTAAAGAACGCCTGTCTCGCATTCTGGCCAGAAACGACAATAACCGTGTTCTGCACATGGTTTCGTGACTCGATCAGCACAGCCTCCCAAAGGGCATGTCAAGAAACGTGTGTACCCTTAAAAGGTTGAACTTGAATATGGATTGACCTGTCGCGTGGAATGCCCAGGTGAGAAAGTCGTATCGCCGTCGAAAGAAGGGCACAATGGCGAGGACAGAGAAAGGAAGGGACACAGGAACATCGGCGTCCTCTCGTTGGTAGGAAGACACGATGATGATTACGGCGAAGAGTACAACTACAGCGAGGGAGAATTGGGACGCAAGGCCGAGAGAAAGGAAAGCTTGAGCCGCAGAGTTGAGTCCCACGGAGTAGGGCATGTTCAAAAAAAAGCAAAGGAGAGTAGAAGGGATTGAGAGCTCCAAAGGAAGGGGAGGGGTTTATAGCACAATCGCGGTCCAGCCGGGAGAGAGAGCCAGAGGGACGTCATTATATATCGGGCACGCATTGGCCGCCATGGACTGTAGAAATAATTATGAAATCAACACATTCCAGGCGATGCAACGGAGAAGCGCAGGCCATCAGGTGCGCAACGTTTTTTTTTTTTTGGCTTGTCAAGATCTTTTGCGCGACGGAGGTGAGATGCAAGCAATTGCAGATCGGCACCGAGCATGGATGCCGACCAGCTCCCCTTGAAATCCTCGATCACGCCTGCCCACCATCCGCGTGTTAGGATTGCAACCGTGGAATCCCAGGATTCTTCTCCCCTCCCACTTGCGGCGTTAAGTCCACATGTCACTCGGCGTCCGTCTAGAACTCGCGAACTCTTGACTGCTCGCAACGTCAAATCCGCTTCCAAGCGGCTCCGAAGATCCCACGTTGCGTCGAGCCTTGAAAGACACCAGATGGCGCGAACAAAACATTTATTGGCTTTTCGTCCACACTCTAACACCTTTCTAATGCATATCTATCGACCAGCGTATTCAATGACCAGTGTCGGATCACGCAGCTACCGCGCACGGCTGCCCACCAGACGTCGACTCAGAGGTCATTCATCTCCTTGATTCATGAAAGACAGAGTTGGGGCTCCGACAGCCGAAAGTGCAGAGCTTTCAGGACCCCAGAGTAGTGCGCCAGCGCAGCAAAAACAACGCAACAGTGGAAGATCTGATGCGATGCGAACCAAAAATCGAATTTGCCAGGCGCCAGTCGTTCTGGTATTCGATTGGCGCTATCATGAGAGAAAAAAAGAAGATTCTTCGATCAGCGTTCCGTGCGCAACTCCACGGACCAACAGTAAAGAAGTGACATACTAGAGTAATGCTCCTGTGATGTACAGAACGCCGGAGAATAAGAGCCACCCAAAACCCATCTTCGTCAACAGTATACTGAATCCGTGTGTCATGGTCAAATGTACGACGGGTACAATCGCACAGAGGCCGAGGCCAATAAACACAGCCGTTCTGGCACTTCTGTGTGTTGGCTTCGCATATTCTGGATCCAATACGATGAAAGCAGCACCTGTTTTGTCGGAGGGCGTGAGACGGCCGTGATCATGATCTCCGTAAGCGTCCTTCGATCATAATAATATGTGACCTACCAAGCCCGGCGAGCGTGATGAACACCAGGTATAGAATTTGGAAGTGTTCCTCACAATGAAAACCGTAGTAGAGACAAGGATAGAACGATCCTACGGTGAGGATGATGATTCCAGAATAGTCCAGCGTATGACATGCGGAAGCCACCTGAAAAAATGATGCCGTCACTGGGCCATGGACAGTAAAGAGACGCTCCGTGTGTCATCCGTACCTTCTCAGAATGGCATGTCGCAGTGTGGAACAAGGCACTCGCCGAAAGACAAAACACGGCAGATGACAAAAACACAGCGAACACAGCCGAGTCCTTCCAGGTCGTACTCGGGTGAGGCTGCAAATACGTTTCATGGAACGTCGTAAGCAGAAATACGAACAGCACGGCGCCCCAGAGGTGCGTGTGGATATTGACTGTGAATCCAGATCGCATTGTTTTTAGAAAAAAGAAAATTCGGTTTCGTTTCAAAGTCAGCTCAATAACGACGACGATGGCGCTTGGCGGCTCAACTCGTTTCGTTATGAAAATCTGACAAGGAGAAGGAACGATCGCATATTAACGAAACAAAGAAACAATGAAGGAGACAAATGACGTTGCGGGATGGGCAATGAACACGCACAAGCGAAGACGGAGGTTAAACAGCCTCGCCAATGGTTCTGCACGCTACGACACGCAGCATGTCCGAGTGAGCCAACGGAACCCAAAAAAAAATATACCAATATGTCTGCACGGGCCATGGCTGGCACTGTCGTGCAGACATGCGGTATCAGGTAGGGCTGCGCACCGTCGGTATCCAGATTTGATGTACTCGTTGTCGCGCTGCCAATCTGGAATCTCCAGCCAGGTCAACGTCTTCCGTGAATGTCGCAGTGCCGCGTTGACAATGTTCGCGGGGGCTCGTTTCGGAGCACGCAATCGGGTAGGGCGGGGCATGTTTCAGGAGAATGCGAGGCCTAGAAGTGGCTGGTGGACGATGCCCAGGATATGTTCGGCTGTCCTGAGTAAATGGTATGTCAAGCCAGGCATTTGATTTTCTGTCATTTTCAAAATAGTTACATAATATCCCCAAATCAGAAAGACAGAGCCCGTTTAGCTCAGTGGTAGAGCGCGCCACTCGTACGACGATCGATCCGAGACGATGGTGAGGTCAATCGTTCAATCCGGTTAATGGGCATTATTTTTGCCACTTTGACACTCCCTTGTCAAACAATCCCCATGGTCCCCGAAAGAATACGAAAGATTCAATCAAATGTACAATTGTCTAAAAATACACAATACAAGTAGTCCTTATGAGATGAAAACCTTTTTCAGCGCCGAAAACTCGCATGTCGCACCCGTCCGGGGACACGTCACTATCCCATCGTTCTTTGCCGCCATCTCTTCCAAGACCTGCACGGGCAAAAGCTGATAATAAATGAAAGGGGCAAATCCTCGAGTACTCAACGCACCTCTCTCGAGTACACCTGCCCGTTCGGAAAAGCCATCGGCATGTTGTCTTCGTCCATGATCTTTCCGCTGATGCGACACACGATGGTGGAATTCGCGTGGTGGCTCAGCGGCACCTCCTCCGCGAGTTTGCCCAGCCCAAGCCCCCTCGGGTCGGAGCTGGCCTCGCCGTCGCACACTGGGCAGTCGACGTTTTTCGTAGAAGGGTCGTAACACGAGGGGAGCTTCAATGATGCAAGCCCAGCGTAGAGTGCGAGGTGGAGGAGGGGCTCCGTCGGCAGCGTGTTCAGTGTGTAAATCGCGAGACGGAATGATCGTATGAGATTGTCCCAACGCGATAGGTCATATAGTCGCTAGTGGCGACGCAAAACAATCAATCCATAGAAACACTCCACACACAGGTTCAAGAATGGTCCTACCTTGTATGGGCCACAGGATGTATCCGGAAAAAATGCCAATAGGGCTGATGCTGTCTGGATTTGGTCTAGATGTGTTTCATACCATGACAGAAGATGTTTTTTGGCGTATGCAATCGCCTCGTGTGTGTTGCGGGCACGGCATAATTCGATATATTCCTGCAAACGAAGCTCGAACTCGAGCATGCTCTGAGATTGTTGACAGCTGTCAGAAAATAGACGTTTCCGAATTCCAGAGGGCGGAAGAGGATCTCCGGACCTTGATCTTGCGTAATGCCCCCTTGTTCTCGCTACACCATGCTAAAGCTTCCGTGCACCTATGTTTCGCCAGACCATCTTCGATCCGCTGGATGTCCGTGAAAAGATCGATGTCCACCAGGGTCTGACCGGGAACAACGAGAAAAACAGCAATTCAGTCGGCTGATGCAGTGCGAAGACACGTGTAGACCCTCGGCCGCGCACCTCTATGCCCTTCTCCTTCGCAATCGCCCTCGCCGTCTGCTCCTTCCCGTTTCGCAAAGCCCAGTCGACGAGCCACCGGTCAAGTCTCGTGTCCGCCCAGCGCGCGAATTCGGCAGAGGACGTCGACTGCAGCGTCTCGACTGTAGCGAGGTGATGCAGTCGCTCTCGTAGGACGTCCTGCGTCGGCTTTCCCGACGTGTCGTGAAGATCCGAAAGCTGTGAACCAGGATACTTCGTCAGCGTATGGTCTCTTCTTCAGAAAAGAGCACAAGGATTACCTTTCGCTTTAGTGACTCCACTCGACCGATCATGCCATCTATGGACTTTACAATGTCATCGTAATTGGGCTCCTTGCCCGAATAGCGCTTCACAAGGTCGCTGGCGGTGTTCTGGACAGCTCCCATTTCCCGTTCGATATTCTTTTGTGATGTCCGGAACACCTTGCGGTAGTTCTCATAGGGTACCTAGTAGATTCGTTGTCCATAAATCAGTAGCGTAGTAATAACAGCGAACACACTCGAGTAAACGGCTGCTCAAAGAGCAGTATGCCATCGTGGCTGAGCTTGCTGGTCATTGCTGAATACGGAAATCGCAATTGACTCGGCTTCACGGAATGACGCGCCTGCCCTGTTTACTTCCGCGTCACTTGCCAAACACCCGATGCCTTCCCGAACGATTCGAAATTCCACGGCGAATAAATAATTATTACAGATTCTATCCTCTAGCTGGCAGTACGTACAGCACGCCCTTCGCGCCTCCAAGATCGCAGCTCTTTCAGGGCTGCGACCATCAACGGTATCATGGCACTCGCAAATAATGGGGTATAAACAGCATACGTGTGTTCCGCGGGGAAGTACAGCAGGGCGAGCATCCCTGGGTCAAAGAACGCCTGAGAAGAAAGGGTGGTTGCTTGCGCAGAGTAGCGCAAAGCATCCTGCAGCGAAGCTTTGGATGATGCATACATCTAGCAAAACGTCATTAGGCTGAACCGATGGTCAGAAAGAAGAACAAAGCACCTTTTCAAGAGCCGACAGGGCCTCTTGTACGGCATTCTTAACCTTCATGTGGACAGGCATGTTTTTGATTTTGTCAACCAAATTGACGATGCTCTGCAACGTGTCTCGAGACCCTCGTTCATTCTCTAACAATCGGCGACGCATCAGGGCATCCAATTGCCAGTCGGTGATCGCTGTCTGGTCCTGACTCCTGATGCCTGGATGAAGCTTCGGAACACCTAGAAGAGCCAAAAGTTGGTTGGCAAAAGTCGAAAACATGGGTTCCAGGGCTTGTGTTGACAAATACGAAGGGACTTCTCCCGAGGGATCGTTGAAGATGTAGATGCCTCCCCATTGAGGCAGTAAAAACGCATTGAAGTGGGATGGGACACCTGTCATCGACTTGAGGAACATGCCCGCCTGCGAATATGAAACGTGACATTTACCTTGTCTGTCAAGTATAACGAGCGGCTTGCGGCTTTGCGAGGGTATGAAAAGGATGAAATGCAAGACGGGGTCGTTTGATACGCTTGATGCTGAGTTGTAGCGTGTCAGTAGTGAAAGTAATGAATAATGGAGAAAGGAGTGTGTTACAAAGTGTCCATTCTGCAGAGTTCACAAAGACGGTCAAATCCTCCGGTGTGATACCATGTGAATCGTGAAGAGGTCGAGGTGAAAAGGCGAGCGGCGCATGAAACTGGACTTGGCTCTCCACGGTGAAATTGTGCAAAATGGCCAGACGTTCGAATATTGGTGTGATATGGCCTGCATGGGAGTTTGTCGTACTTGTCGTAACATTGTATGTGAGTGCGAAATGTTACTCACGGTTAATGGCATTCGACACGTCCCATCCGGCAGCAAAATTCCCAGCAGCAGCATCTTCATTTAAAAGTGTGAACGAGAGTCGATAGCGGGGCGAGAACTGAGCTATCCGGTATCCCTCCGCAGAATCTGTGTAGGGCATTACGAGGGACGACAAAATCTGCGCGAGTTCTGGGACTACGCCGCGTCACATTAACCAACGCATAGATAGATAGACGGAAGGGCGAGAGTCTGGCCCACTTTTGGATGGAGTCAATGCATATTGGAGTTTCCGTCCTTGGACGACTGGCTCTTCCGTGCCGTCTACAATTTGGTAGCAAGTCCCACAATCTGGAGAGTCCAGTCAAACAACGACGCGCGTAATGTCCCAAATTGGCACATACCTTGGTCTCGGTCATCAAATACCTCGACATGAAGCCCCTGCCTTTTCTCTACAGGAATCAAAGAAGGAACAAGGTTTTGCAATGAAGACGCGATGGACGCGCTGTTTGACCGTGATCCAATCCTTATTCTTACGGGGACCGTCAACTGCCTTTGCGAGAGGGAGCCCACTGCGGATGACGGCAAGGGCAGTCGCTCAATGCTCGTCGTGTACCACCAGAGAGGAAGGGCCAAGAAGATGACGACCCAGTACGCGAGTATTATCGACCGCCTGACACCATCTCGTTGAAAGAAAAGCTGAGCTGGGTCTCGAAGGCCCGCATCCGCTGCGGTCTTTGAGGACATCGTTGGCGGGCGATGCACAGATCGTGCGAATTTGCTAACTAAACGGTAAAAAGGGGCGCATTCCTCTTTCTGCTGGCTAGACTACAGCTCAAACGCTTCTTACTTTCTTTGTTGGGTAAAGAATACTACGTCTAACGTCCTTTCGCAATTTCTGCAGATACTGTAATCGAGGTGTCAATTGTTGAAGCAATAATTGAATGCTTTATATTGAAAATTGTTGATCCCCCTGATTTTCTTCGACATTAAAGCTGATGGTCGAAAGCACTCGTGCCATGGCACCACGATAGCTAGGGGATGTTCGAAAGGCGGTCATGCTTGTGAGAAATTCAGTCAAAGTGCCACATTTCCATTCCTGATCGGAATAGAGTAATGGCGACAGTCGGCTAAGCCAATCCCTCAGATCTGGGAGCATTTCTCGAGGTCAATTGTGCAACATGTATGACGAACATCACAAGAGGTACGAGGGCAATATGACAGGCTCTTTTTCTACTACAGGAGGAATAAGTAGGCTCTCGGGTGATAGAGAGCGAAGCACAGCTCGAGTCCATCCATAGCCTGCCGGGCGTCGGGGTGCCGGTTAGGATCAATGTCGACCATGGACTGCAGGATCTCATCGATGGCGGGTATAGTGCTCTGAAGCGGATAAGGCTTGAACATGGCACAGGATATCTCGTACTGACCTTGAATTCCGAGAAACTGCGGGCTAACTGCCACATGTCAAGCTCAAACGGATCATATGGCTGTCTAGAACTGACTTCCGGTGGACAAGGGCGGGCATATTCTTCGACGATCGCAATCGACCCTCCCAAGGGATATCCGGTAGTTATACACTCAGACCGAGGGCATTCAGGAGGGAATTCTATAGCCAATTCAAAATCAGTGATGTAGACCCGAGGGCGGGAGGACGGAATCCTCATTGACAAGAGAGACTCTGGTTGCCATTGCACCAGAAAATTGTCACGGAAGGCATCCTGCAGGGCAGGTCAGAGGGTGCCATCATCAACTATGTCAGGATATACTTGCGCGGTGGGCAATGTTGTTTTCATGTAGGAATGCGAGTGCTGAGGGAGCCACTACTGAGATAATAAAAGTCATAGAGAAGAGAATCCCACCTCCAGCATTTGAAGCAGCATATCCATGATGTCTCCAACAGAATTCTTTGCCCACCTGCCATAATGACCCTGCCACCAACCATGGGAAAAAAGCCGAAAATGATATCCTCAAATTGGAATTCTGAATACATTGGGAGAGCGTGATTGGTTGAATAGAGGCTATTGCTGCCCGTTGCAATTTTTCGTAAGATGCCAAGGTGGCCATGGCCTTCGTTCCTCATGGCAATGACACGCACGACGAAATCATGCCCATCTGGTGTCCGGACGGCTCGGGAAAGCGGGTTCTGCTCTAGTTTCAATGGCGAAAGGAGTGCTGACACTAACATAATACGCACTGTATACTGAAATTCACGAAGAGCGCCAACATTTCCCGTCCGATTTTTAGGCATCCTGTTGGGTAATGCATAACTATATCCACTGGAGACGGGAAAAGCACGGTGGGGTGAACACAGGCTGATGCTAGCATAGGATGTCCAAAGCGTATCGCCAGCCCTTCGAAATATGGGTTCTAGGGCCATCCAAATTTTTTCCTCGTCTTCATGAGTGAATCCAGGCACTCTCCAAGTTTCCAGATCAGCAGGAAGCTGTTGACTCGGGAATGTGTAGTCTAGCGTTTGACTAGGAGCTATACGCCACACCTTTCGACGAAGGTCATGCCTTGCAGAGCTCTTCCACAGAGACCACGAGATATACGCAGTTATAGCCACGGACAGGCCAGATAGCAGCACAGGTGATGGGCTTTTGAGTCCAAGGCCAGCGTCCAGCGAACCGACCGTCATTGCTGCAAATGTCCTGCGCCACTCAATGAACATTGTTGACGTGCGAATTTGCTGCAGAAACAAGTGCAAACTTTGGCTGTGGCGGGTCGCAAGTGCCCTCAGACGCCTTCATCTGCTGGATTCGTTCCTTCAATAGCTATATCAAGTCTGAACACTGCATCATTTGTCCAGTGTATACCTGGTATAGCCACTATCGCTGGCGTGTATCTGCAATCCGCCTTTTTGAAAAATTTCTACGGTTGGGATTTCGGTTTCCAACTTTGTCTCTCCCATGTCATCTGGCGGCTACGACTATAATGGTCCCTCGTCCTCGCACAGCGATTTTCGGCGGGCTTCAAACCCGTATCCTATGACTTACGATGTTCGTATATTTCTTTTTTTTACCCTTCTTATCCTAAACCAACACATGGCCCATCATAATAGCGACCCTACGTACCCCCTCGCCGCAGATCTCCTTCTCCCTTCGTCGATATGCTTACGACAGCTACGTTCCTGCCCATCAAGAATCGCCCTACCACGATAACTATCCGAACGTGTATAGGCCCAATGTCTACAGACCGGACCCGCCTTCGACCTATTATAACCGTTCTCCGAGTCCTGACCGTTATGTTCCGTCACATGTTCCCGAACCGGATTTATGGGACCGCTCTTCGTCATGGCAGCCCGCTCTGAAAGCTCAAACTTGGCCCGAGAGAAGACCAACGTCTCCTCCGTCGGCAGGTCGTGACAGGCCACGCAGAGACAGTATTCTGGCAACGAGAATGTTTGAGCCTTCGGAAGCATGGAAACAGACACATAATGATCGTTCCGCCCGAACTGATGGGTAAGTCCTGCAAGTCTCTTTTCGTGAATATTCCACAGCTCTTATGTATATGAAGGGTCAGGCCAGCCGGGGATAGATATCCAGATCATCGTAGGCGCTCCTTCTCACCTGAAAGACGAGATCGCTCCCCACCCCTCCCGGGGGTGACCGGTATCGCCCCGCACAATCTTATCGAGATGCTTTTGCCACTCCGCGAACAGAATACGATTCGTATCGACCTAATTGGCCTCCTAGCTCTGCGGAATCGAGGAAGGATTTCTCGCGACCCGCTGCTAGGTACGATCACTATTCTCGTCGAGTATCTGGTTCCGCGTCTATGGCTGGCTCCGTTTCTCCTCGTTCCCAACATTGGTCGCCTCCATATCGTCCAGCGCCGTTGCCAAGTCGTCGTTCCGTCAGTCGTGGACGTCGCTCGCGGTCACGTTCCTTGTCTCGCAATCGGTCTATCTATGACTATGACACCGCCTCACGACGCTCGAGTAACCTGAATCTTGGTAAGTCCGATGGCAAGAGAGCGAGTACGCGTTCTTCATCACGCTCGTCGATCGCTTCTACGCGTGTCTCCGAACCCGCTGCGTCCCAAGCTCGCGGAAGAATTGCTCAGCCACCCACGGAGACGACGCATGTCCCAGTCCTTCAATCTAGTGATCTGGACCACAAGGAAGAGGTTGCTGTACTGCCGAACGTATCGTTGAAGCCTGAGGAACTCGCCCTACCACGTACTGAAGGTATATCTGAGCTAGCGTCTACAGCTATTTTGGATACTAGAGCACCTGCCGCCTCTGATGAACTGAATGAGAACCCGATCCGACCAGCTGCAGCCTCTGAAGATATTCACATGGCATCGCCTCAGCGTCCCAAAAGTAGGCACAGTTTTGCAAGCTGCCGTTATGTATTGTTTACTTCTATTTCCATAGGCCCCGCGTCACAACCCGCTCTTTCAAGTGGTCCCCGGGATACGATCATCACCGACTTTGTGCATGGCGTACCCACTAATGGCTACGAGGCTTCGATGTCTGACGCCGATTCTCGTGGTGGCCGTCTCCCGGTTGATCATGTGCAAGATGTTGCTGACGCTGCTGTACCACTTTTCCCCTCAACGTCTTCTGCTGTCCCGAAATCGCCATCGCAGCCGCCATCGCCGGTCCAGGGGGCTCTTCCTTTGCCAGAACCAGATACTGAGCTGAACGAGCTTACCGAGGTCTCTGAATCCCTCATTGGCAGTGAGACCCCCGTTGTCCCGATCACTAACGATGTATCCATTTCCTCGAGTCTGCAAAACGAGGAGGTGATGTTGGACGTTGCTGAAATTCTTCCCGCTCCCACAGCAAAACCGCCATCAAGTGACGAAACTAGCTCAACTAACGAAACTCCTCAAGGTCCTTCACTCCTGCAGCCAGCCTCACCTCCAGCACCAGCTCCCGCTTTACTCCATGAGCAGGAATCTACTCCAGTTCTTGGACCTGCAGAGGCTGAGGCATCTAAAGTGATCGAAGTCTCCGAAGAGCGTCGATCACAGCTTCCGACTCCACCTTCTACCGTCGACATCTCAGGTCCTGCTAGTGCTTTACCAAGAACTCCTGAGCTTGACATCTGGCCTGAGGAGATGCCGAATTTCTCGGAGGCCAAGTCTACGAAGGAAGCGCTCCGCGTGGTCGTGATGACAAGGCTTCTCTGCGATCAACAGACCAGGGAAGAAAGAGTAAACCCCGTTTTGATGGCAAACCGTACTATAGCTGCCCTCTCCCACGAGCCTCGTCCATCTACATCGGTTGAAGAAGTCCTCAAGGAAGTGGCCGAAGGCGAGCGCTTCAAGACTAGGTTGCAAAGCTTTGATCGCATCAAGGATTCCCTGGCACAGCGGTTCAAAGAACGCCAAGCTTTCCTCGAGGCAAAGGCTAAGCGGCTCAAAGAAGAGTATCTGGCATTACACAGACGTTGGGTCGCTCACTGCGCTCAGCTGGATGAACAGTCCAAGCCTCCTCCAGTTGATCTGGAAACGGTGCATCCGCCTGGCAGGACGACTCGACGTTCCACCGCGAATCTCGGCGATGCTGTGCGTTCCGACCTCGAGATGGAGCAAATCATCGCAAGCTTAGGCAACGACGAAGCGACGGACCCTGCGCAGTTGTCCATGAAGAACCTGGCCCCGATACCTGATATGATATCTGTGACGCGCGGCAAGATCGATTATTTGTACGATGACACCAACCACGTCGTCGAACGCCCAAAAGAATACTATGGTCCGCAGACCGGCATCCATGACTGGACGGACCAGGAGAAAGAGATCTTCCTGGACAAGTTTGCCGCACATCCGAAGCAGTTTGGCATTATCGCCGAATTCATCCCGAACAAGACAGCAGCGCAATGCGTTGATTACTATTACCTGCACAAGAAGAAGCTGATCGACTTCCGCAAGGTGATATCGCAGTACGCGCCCAATAAGCGGAGGCGGAGAGGCACCGGGAAGAAGAAGAGCAATGCACTGTTGACTGATATCAGACAGCACGATGCGATGGTGCAACGCGATTCAGGAACACCCTCAACGACCAGCACGAATCGGTCTGGTCGTGGGAAGAAAGGTGCAGCATCGGCGGAAACGAAGAAACCTGCATCTACTAGTAGTGCACGGAAGAACGGTGTTCAGTTCGGGGAGACCCCTACGTCAACACCCACTCCAGAACCGGAGGCACGACAACGGCGACGGAGAACGACTGCCAACACTGCCAGCCGCACGGCTTCAAACAACACAGAAGACATTGAGGAAGATGCTACGGTGTGTTGAACACAATCCCTTGGTGTCTTTATGTTTCTTGACGATTCGACCTTCAGGAGCCCGAGCCACCGGCTAAACGTGCTCGACGGACGCGCAGAATCAAATCAGTGGCCATCGTCACGGAAGAACTGGAGACGACGACTTCTTCGGAAAATAAGCCTAGTGAGCAATCTACCGAGCCTAGTTCGCGCCGTAGGTCGCAAAACAACGTGCAGTGGTCAGACGAAGACAAGGGTAAGAATCGTTTTGTTAGGTAACCAAAAGGCGCTAACTGAATCTTTTAGAATTATTCCTGAGGCTTCTTGCTCAGCATGGTGATGACTTTAAACGCATCGCGGCCGCTATGCCAAATAAGGTGATCTCTTGACCATTTCTTTGGGCCCGCGTCTCTGAAAACCTGTTTGAATAGACTATGGTCCAAGTCAGTAATTACTACAAGGCGCACGTGGACGAACTAGGCCTTGAAAAGATTGTTTCCAGCGCTCCTAAGCGTTCTCCGACGCCTGAAACCTCGGAAGCTTGGAAGGAGCTGCCCTTTCCTGGGACCGGCGTCATGTCTCCTCTCGTGAGCGAGCCACTAGTTTTGTCCAGGCCTTCAATCCCGTCTAGTTCCACATCCCGAGAGATGCAGCCGACAGAACTGATTATATCGCCTTCGCATCTGGTTCGGTATTCTACGAGAGCGCCTTATCCGTGGCCTGTAGCCCACTACCGAGCACAATCATCGCAAACAGGTATTGTATCAGGCTTTATTTCGCATGGACGATTTCATCAACCTGTGTCTAGATGCCTACGATCATCCTTCTCGGAGCCAAGGTAACATCCAACCTGCGCCGATGACGAACGTCCGTCCGCCCAGTGGGAACTTCCCGCTGAACCGCCATTCCTCTTTGTCGCCTACGATGGCGCAAAAACCGACGAATCCGTACCCTCGATCTACATCTCCAAAGATGTTCTACGAACGCTACGATCCGTTTACATTTTACAACCCGCCCCGACCTACTGGGTTTGTTGCAGCTGAATCAGTGTCTTCGGCGCCAGCCCGACCAGTCGTTACGGGAAGGCTAAACGAAAATCCATACCCGGTTTTACCAGGGCCATCTCCCTCGTCATCTTATCCTTATCCTCTTGAATCATGATAATCATTATGCACTTTTAGCACCCCATTCACTTTTGCTCTGCTTAAGAGCTGCCTGTCTGTATCAGCTATACTAGAACCAAGCAATCAATACCGACTCATTCCAGCCAATGTAGCCGTAAAACTCGCTATGATATGGTGTGCAGTAGAATGATCGATACGTGTTGCTTTCTGATCCTGAATAATGTTACTTGCATTTCTGTTAATGACAAGTGTCCTCCATACGTCGGAAATGCAGCCAAGTGCCCTCCTCAACGTCGACCCTCCACCATGACGATGTGGTATCCAAAGTTAGTCTTGACGAGAGACGACACGACGGGCTTGTCGACAGTTGAAGGCGTCAGAGCAAATGCAGCCTCCTGGAAAGGCCCCACCATGCTTCCTCTCGTCATCCAGCCTAGACTTCCACCAGCTGTATCAAGGGCATCAGGAACGTTAGGCAGTGCAGCTGTGCATACCAACACGCACCTTTCGCTTTATCCTCAGAATACTCCTGTGCGACTTTATTGAACGACTGGCCTTCCTACAGGAGGCGGAAAGCAGATGTATAAGCAAGCGCCAGAATGAGAAACAAGTCCCTGAACCTGTATTTTCTGTAGTGCTTCTGTCGCTTTGGAGTGCTTCTCGCAGAGTATGTGGCGGACGTTCACAGCCGTCGCGGGCTTCAGGCCTCCTTTGCCCTTTCGCACCGTGTCAGGCGTGGCTGCATGGTCAATGCTGGCAGATGCACCTTGGACTGCTTCTCCTCGGCGTCCTCTCCCGCAGACTTGCCCTTCTTCTTGTCTGCAGCTTTATTGTCGTTGGATTTCTTTTCCGATGATCCCGAACCCTTCTTGCCCATTGCGCTCGAGTGCGGGGAAGGGACAGTGACAGCTGCTGCTGTTCGATCGCAGAATCACGTGACAAAATAGACATTAGAAAACTTTTTTGGACAGGTTGCGTTCAAGACGAACTCAGCGATCCCAGGTTGATACCTCCAAACCTCCTTATCTGCCGTCCCAGGTCTTTCTGCAGGCATCATGGCAGATAAAATAACCAGGATCGCTATCGTCGACTCTAATCGGTGTAAACCAAAACGATGTGCACAGGAATGCAAAAAGGTGTGATGGTCCTGCTAATGGTAGAAACCGACGCTTACTGGTATAATAGTCATGCCCTGTTGTGAAAATGGGTCTGTTTTTGTTGGATGGCCATTGATATTTGTGTCTGATCTCACCCAATGTACCAGGTAAATTGTGTATCGAGGTCAAGCCGACCGATAAGATTGCATTTATCTCAGAATTTCTGTGCATCGGGTGTGGTATCTGTGTCAAAAAGTGCGTTCGACGACGTTATTGGATCGCTTTTTTCAATGCTTATACTTGCCAGATGCCCCTTTGAAGCCATCGCTATTATCAACCTGCCAACCAACTTGGAGTCCGAAGTGACGCATCGTTACACGGCCAACGCTTTCAAACTGCATCGTCTCCCTACGCCGCGGCCCGGACAGGTGCTGGGTCTCGTCGGCACTAATGGTATTGGGAAGAGTACGGCGTTGAAGATCTTGGCAGGGAAGGTCAAGCCCAATCTGGGTCGATATGACGTGCGCTTCTGCTTTCTTTCCCTAGATAAATATTCTGGCATACTGACCAACCTCAACTAGGACCCACCGGACTGGCAAGAAATTTTGAAATACTTCCGCGGTTCAGAGCTCCAAAACTACTTTACGAAAGTGCTGGAAGATAACCTGAAGGCGCTAATCAAGCCTCAATATGTTGATCACATCCCTCGCGCCATCAAGGGGACGATGACGGTGTCGCAGATGCTGGACTCCAAGCTCGAACTCGACAACAAGCAGAAGATGTGCGAGGACCTCGAGCTCACAAAGGTTTTGGATCGAGAAGTTTCGCAGCTATCTGGTGGAGAGCTACAGCGATTCGCCATAGCCATGTCCTGCATACAAAGGGCAGATGTGTACGTGATCGCATCATTGGCTTTCCTCTTCTATGTGATCTAACTTGGTTGATGTCGGTAGCTACATGTTTGATGAGCCATCTAGTTACCTAGATGTTAAGCAGCGCCTCAAAGCTGCAGAAGTCATCCGTTCGCTACTCAACCCGGACTGCTACGTCATCGCGGTCGAGCACGACTTGTCCGTCCTGGATTATCTCTCGGACTTTGTCTGCTGTTTATACGGGAAACCATCAATGTACGGCGTTGTCACGATGCCTTACTCTGTTCGCGAAGGCGCGTTTTCAGTCCCCAGGATCAATGAAATGCGCAGCTAAAGTGTCTTTTATATCAGGTATTAACATATTCTTGGATGGATTCATTCCGACGGAGAATCTGCGATTCCGCGAAGAATCGCTGTCGTTCAAGATGGTCGAAACGGCCGAAGAGGTCATCGTGGACAAAACACGGCACTACTCCTACCCGGCGATGACAAAGACGCTCGGCTCGTTCAAGCTGACGGTCGAGGCGGGCAGCTTCACGGACTCGGAGATTATCGTCATGCTCGGCGAGAACGGGACGGGCAAGACGACGTTCATCCGCCTGCTCGCGGGCGACACGCCGGACATCGAGACGGAGAAGCAGACGCTCGCCGTGTCGCTCAAGCCTCAGACCATCTCGCCCAAGTTCCCGGGCACCGTGCGCATGCTGCTGCTCAAGCAGATCAAGCAGGCGTTCATGCACCCGCAGTTCCAAACCGACGTTCTCAAGCCCATGGCGCTCGAGAACATCATGGACCAGGAGGTCAAGACGCTGTCTGGAGGAGAGCTGCAGAGAGTCGCCATCGTGCTTGCACTCGGAAAGCCCAATGTGTCGGTCTACCTCCTTGATGAGCCGAGCAGGTAAGCAAGCGCATGCATCACATCTGTTGTGCATCCCGCCTGTCAATCTGAGTATCATGATCACGTTACTAACGAACTTCCTCGCAGTTTCCTTGACTCTGAACAGCGTATCATTGCCAGCAAGGTCATCAAACGGTGCGTCTCGCCGCTCGAGGTGCACACTTGTCACGAGTCATGGCCTCATACTTTTCCTCGTCCGGTTTAGGTTCATTCTGCATGCGAAGAAGACCGCTTTCGTAATCGAGCACGATTTCATCATGGCTACCTACCTCGCCGATCGCGTGATTGTGTTCGAGGGTCAGCCTGCCATAGCAGCAACCGCCACCCCGTGAGCTCTCTCTCCTGCTCCTGCACGAGTATACACCTAACTTTGAATTTTCCCAGACCCCAAACGTTGCTGTCAGGCATGAACAGATTCCTCGCTTCCCTCGAGATTACCTTCAGACGAGACCCTACAAACTTCCGGCCGCGCGTCAATAAGCTTCACAGTATCAAAGATCGGGAACAGAAGGGTAAGTGACGCACCTTTTCTCTGTCGTTATCTCTCGTCTGATTTTTTTTTCCCTTTTAGCTTCCGGTAACTATTTCTTCCTGGAAGACTAGACGTAAAAAGGAGTTGCGTCTCGAGGTTTTTCTTTACATACCAATGTATTTCACTTTTACTTGCTAGTTGTAGCTTTACCACCCTGTAAGTCTTCTGAAAGTAAAGAGCTTGTTTCAACCATCGCATTTTACATTTCTGTGTATACGGTAAGGGACTTGAGTAATATTGTACCTATGGGCGCAGAAGTACATACTACACACGCCAATTCAGCTGGCTTCTTCCTTGAAGAGGTAAAATTCAACTGTTTTGTCCCCCAGAATTCTCTCTACGACCGACGCAGCCTTCTCTAGCAGCATGGACTTCATCAGATTCTCGCTGAATCCGACGTCCCCGGTACCCCGCATGATCCACCCGGTGATCATGGGCAGCTGCGACTGGCGTTCGACGAGCCGATCGTAGCGCGTTCGACAGACGCGCTCGAGGTCTAGCCTCAGAGCATCCCCCAGCTCAGTGAACAGCCGGACGCACAACCGATGAATCTTGAACAAGTTGAGGTTCAGAAGAGGACCGAAAGCTCCCTTCCCTGGAAGCCGTATACGCCGTCATAGGCGCTGGATGGCTCCCCGAGCTCCGAGTCGATGAGCGCCCGCGTGAGAGCGAGCGGGTGAGCGTCGCGGTTGGCCGACGAGTCGGAGCCGCTGCGGTTGTAGCTCGACCGCTTGGGAACGAACCGGTCCTGATACATGCACCACGCCCCGCTGATCGTCGGCAGCACACCACGGCCAGCCTCCTGGTGCGGGATGTCTCGCAAGGGATGGTATTGGTCGTCGGTCGCAGTCTTCCTGACAGCGCGTTTACCCCGCGCGTATGCCTCCGCCTTGACACCAAGCATGAGCTCGAACCGGGCGCAGAACTTTTCTTTGGGAGGTGCGCCTGAGAAGACTTTTTCGCCAAACATTTCAACAAGGTGGTCCATGAGCAACGTCTGGTCTTTCCGCCGTGGTTTGGCATCCCGTATTGAGACAACAGCCGGGAGTCTTCTGGATGCGGAGGTGGCCCGTCTGGCGGAGCATGTTCCACAGTGCATTGCACTCTGGACGAAGCCGGCCGTGCTACTGATGCTGACGCCAGCCTCGAAGAACTCCACCAGTGAGTCCACAATCGCATTCGCCATCAGCCACGGATTCATGTACCAGAGAGAGTCCTTCTGACAAGCCTGTCTGCTCAACTTATCCCATCCACTTTTTATCTTCAGTTCTGTCAACGGATCTTCACCAAGCCAGAAGTCGACGTTCTGTGCAACGCGATCCAGGTGCTCCTTGATGAGATCCATGTTCGTGTCGTACTTCACGCCATCATTGGTAAAGTTGTCGAGCTCCCGAAGGATCTTCTCGCGGAAAGAACGCATAGTTTCGAGATCATGCTGAAGAAAGCGTCGACGGATATGGACAATGTCAAGATACATCTGGCAACAGAAAACAAATGTCCATGTTATGGTCCGCGACCCATCTTTGAGGAAGGCCTGAAATTCGTCTGGAAGACCATGTGAACCGGGGAACGTGCCTCGCTTTTTGAGCCGCTTGTACAGGACATAAAGATCTGGCCAATAATTGCACATAATGCATTTGTCTTCTCGAATTTTTTGGTCCACAGACATGAGATCACGGTCAGCAGAGGATCGAAAAACCCGAAATGGCCATCCTTCATCACCGGGAATTCCGTAGCCCGAAGTACATCGATGAATGCATCGAATGCAGATGCGGTGTTCATCATGAGCTGTTCTTGTAAGTTGTAGATGGACTGCGAAGTAATGACACGCAGCAACGGCAATGTCCTCTCAATGAGCATTTCATGGGTCGAGAGGACGTTTTTGAACTCTGGAAAATCAGCGACGAGGTCATATTCTAGCCGTTTGACCATATTGACGGCGTGATTCGTGACGAAGGCGGTGGTAGCGCGTGGAACGTCCCCAACAGGTGCCATCGACTTCCACATATCATGGCAGTACTTTCGGATTCTGTTTATGTCCAGCACAAAACACGTAAGAGCTAATTGCGCTTCATCCTGTTTGGGGCCTGCAGAGCGTGACAACCTGTCATCGAGGACGAGTTCATAATCCTCGAGCGGAAACTTCTTGATCTTCGGCTTTTGTCCCTTGGCAGACGGACGATGAATCATGGGATTATCTCTGATCCATTCGTTTTCTGCAAGATCAACAGTAGCGGAGGATTGTGTTTGCAGATCTTCTTCGGCAATGATAGAGAGCTGATGCATAGTCACAGTCAAGCCAAATACGTCCTGATCTCCGACGGTCAAAGTCAGCGTTGACTTGTCGCGTTCGGTGGACGACGCGCTGCGGCTCTGATGAGCATCCTCTAATATCCGAAGTGCCGTTTCGTAGACTTCTATTGCCTTTACGTGTGACAGATTCTGACGCCACGCATCCGCATCTGTTGAATAGAATGCCGCGGTCGCTTTGCGTTGTTTGACAGTGACAGTGATGAGAGCAATAAGCGAGGTTGGGATATTGACATCACTAAACGCGATCTCGCGGACGAGCTTCAAAAAGGTATGGAAGGTCATCCTTGGAGAGGAAAGCTCGTCCGATCCCTGGTTCCGCGTTTGCCTCTCTTTGGGTTAGTCCGTGTAGCGGTTGTGTCTGCGCGTAGACGAGCAACGGTAGAGTGGACCCATTCATTGATGAGATTGCAATTATGCTTGTACTGGCGGTAAGTGTTGTAGACAAAGTCGGGGAGACGTGGTGGAGGCATGTTCGGTCGTCGTTTATGAACAAGAATTTTGGGCCCCCAAGTACTTGTCACGTGAACGCACGTGATACGTCACTACCAACACACCACCTCGATCACCCAACAGGCAGCAATGGCGATGATCTACCAACTGCCGCCATATCCTTCCACGCAGGCGCGCAAATCCCTGTCGCCATCTCAGCAGGCTACTCTGAATCAAAAGATAACCCATTCGTTGCAGCAGATCATTGCCCTTCCACAAGAAAAACTAGACGCTGCATCTACTAGAAAATTCATCTCAACGTGTGCGAATGATGCTGCCTACTATGCTCTTCAAGGCCTCATATGGGAGACTCCAAAGCTGTCGCCCGACGAACGCAAAATTCGCATGCGAACGCTGGCGCTGGCACAAAGGCTAGCCCCCAGCCTCGATCTCCAGACCTTGCTTGATCTCGCCATCGTCTATGCACCTACGAACATCTCAAAGATCAGGTCCGTTTTTGCAGATGCGCTCGCTCATCAGGCAAGCCTGACCCAGCAGGTCAAATCGGACCTCATTCCGGCGTGTACGCAGCTCCTGGTACCCAGCCAGGGCCTGTATGGCATCCGCAAAGCATCCCACATCATCGCTGCCTTGCTGCAATCCTCCCCTCCCGAACTCGTCCGTCCGTTCGCGCACGACACAAAATTTATCATAACGCTTGCGAATATGTACGATCAAGGCCTCGCATCTATCGCGCATTCGTACGGCGGCCTTGCGGCTTTGCGAAATATGCATGCGCAAGGGTACGCGAGTACCGAGTCGGTCGATGACTGGATTCCGATTTGGTTGTCGACCAAAGTGGCTCTCATGGACACCTTCCATGTCCTCATGACGACTCTCGTCCAGGATCTGACAGCTGCATCCGGGGGAGCTCTAGCGGTCGAATCAGAACGCACCTTTCACACTGTATTCGCCCTACTTGAATTGCCTTCCACGTCATCCTCTGATCATGAAAGATACATGGCACCGACGCCTTTTCTTGACCGATCGCTTCTGCTAGACTACCAACAAACCTATTCCTTGCAGCAGACGTTGGCCAAGGCACTTAAGAGCGAAGCCGAGAAAGACGCCCGGCTAGACCTTTTGGAATCCACTCTTCGATCCCACGGAGTCGAATCGAGCTCAGCGTCGCCTTCCAAAGATCCTGGAGTACTCAAGCTGCTCCTCCGATCATCTGGCGTCCCGCCCGGAATCGACAATCTAGGTAACGGAAGCAAACTTCCTTCAACCTCAGCGCCTGCCGTCGATAGGAAGGGGAAGGGAAAAGCGGTCGACAGTGACAATGCGCAGCCTCAGGATCCAGACGAGGACCTTAAAGTCGCGCAAGTCGTCGACGTTCTCCCTGAACAGCCAACAGAATACGTCCGCGGCCTCCTTCGACACCCATCCTACGGAGGTAATGCAGAGAAGGTTATTGAGGCACTGTTGGAAGGAATAGCTCCCAGCCTCGACGCTTTGGGGCAGGAACTAGAAGAAGACATTCGTGGGCCATCCGACGAATTAGTGTATTCCAAGGACAGGAAAAACGTATTCGATAACGATCAGATGGACTTGTCTAGGATTAGACTTGGGAAAAAGAAAGGGTAAGCCACGTTTATTGCCTCTTTCACTTTCGTTGACTAAGATCATGGATTATCAGAGAAGACGCAGCGACCGTCTTGCAAGATCGCGCATTTATCGAGCAAATGAAAGCAGATATCCTCAGAAGAGCGGAGGCATTCTCGAACGAGGAGGAGGAAGAAGTGCTGGCGTACGACGACGAGAGCGTCGCGGAGACCGAGAACATTAAAGTCACCGGTGACGAAGAAGAGATCGACACGGATGGTGACGGCACTGACGATAGCGAAGAAGCTGAAGCTGCCCCATCTCAGAAGCTCGAAACGATACTGGAGCTGGCCTACATCCGCGATGCGAAGCTCTTTGACCGTGACGCCGTAACGAGGCGGAGCAAAGCTCGGAGTGATCTCAAGGCACAAACAGGTACATTTCGAGTCTAGTCGCACTTGCTGTCCGCATACTGATCGTTTGTTGTCAGGATGGGGTGACGAACAGATCGAAGGATGGAAAATCATGCTGGAGCGCAATGTGAGGCACTACACACTAAGTTCTGACGCATTATTGATATCACAACCTTTGGTTCTCAGCCCAACAAAGACAAGATACTCGCAAAACACGAATTCGCAGGAAACAGGAGCCTACCCGAGGTTGGCGGAAGTTTCCCTTCCCGAAGCCAGAGCCGGGGTCGCGGCGGTCCGCCGGGCAGGGGCCGAGGAGGGAGAGGTGGAAGAGGTGGGCGTGGCCGAGGCGGCCCGGGAGGTGGTCAAGACGGCGGCGGTGCCGGGTCAGCGAAGGACAAAGCTTGGAAAGACAAGCACAAGGCCAGCCGGGCCAACCATAATAGGAAGCGAGGTCATGATAAGAAGATGGCTCGCGCTGGTGCTTAGTGCCCTTGCGGCAAAGCGAATGAAATACCGACTATAGAAGCGGGATGCGGACAACAGCGATCTTGCGGGTAGTGATACATATGATGTTAGAACAAGATGCACAAAGCGAACGATATACGTGAGGTACTGCTGGAGGCCGGAGGCTGTTGAACTGGGTGCAGGAGGACCACTGATGACAACAGAATCCACTGCCGAGCATCGCCGACTATCATGATGTGAACATTCGATTGAAGAACCGTGGATCATGGATGAGCTCGATAGTATCATTCACCAGCTTCATATCTACCACGCGTCGTGATACCCTCGTCATCCCAGACTGGGAAAGATAAAAGACGTTGCAACGCACCGAGATCAGAGCCCAGGTTAATAAAAGATATCATCTTGATCGTCGTCGAGTCCTCCACCGTTCCTATGACCTCGACGTAAGTTTCCAGCGGGACCGAGTTCTAGACAACAAAACCCGACGACACTGGTCAGTATCACGAAAACGCGGACGGCGGCCTAGGCAAGGGAAACAGCGGGCTTACCGCCAAGTATGTGATTTTGACTTCGCCTCCGTCGCTGGCTTGGACGACCGCGCTGTCTTTTCCGCGCTGCACGGTGGAAAACGATGAGAGGTCCATCGAGATGGAGCCATGTCAGCAAGGGTAGAGCTTGCTGGGATTTTCAATGTTTCGCACTGCTCACGCACCTCTATCGGCTTGCACGCAAGCCTGACCATTTTGCCCACAAAATCGGGCAGCCGAGCAGCATTGACACGGGTAGAGAGTGTGTTCGACATGGAGACTCAGGATAGAGGAGCGCGCGTATGTAGCAGGCGGAAATTGACGCGTTGGTGGCGTGGGATCATCTGCTGATCATCTCTGAAAACTGTATGCCTGACATTTCCGTATCTACAAGTCCAGGGTATCACAGGGGTGCATGTCCTACTACATCAAAAAAAAGGGGGGAAAGTAGAAAGAAAGAAAAAATCATGCAAGGAAATTTCAAAAGAAGCGACCAAACACACTGCCGCGTCCGCTTGTGCCGAGGAATAATCCTAACCCTTCTTGTACGGCGACGCTAACGGGCCTCATCGGCGCCGAATCAAAGACATGTGGACAGGGCTGAGGCAGCGGACCCGCGTTCAGCCTCGGATTCTCGAGCTCGCGTTCGTAGATCGACGCTTGGCGCGGCGAGTCGCTCAACCGCTCGAATTGCGGAGGGTCTAATACCCGCCGCGCGGCTCGAAGTCTAGAGAGCACCTGCAGAAGACCGTGAAGGTAAACAGTGAACTTTCATGAAGGAAGACCGGACAGACCTGTTCATAAAAGTTTATCTCTCCATCAAGATAATCCTTCGTCAGCGCTAGAAAATCTTCGTTCTTCTGCGTGTGATAAGTTTCCATCTCCGCCATGGTCGTGTTCAAGACCGTCTCGCAACGTGCTGCCACGTCTTCGTCTGCCTGTAACGGGTTTAGGTCAGAATGTTCCATGACAAGAGATATGATCAAAGCTTATGATGAAATATAAGAGAAAAAATAAAAGAAAGGCGATTGGACAAACCTGAACCTCATGCGTGGCTTCTTGATAACGACTGAGCGTGGATCTATGCGTGGAGACAACGCCCTGATAGGCTTGGATCACTCGAACTGGCGAGGAAGCAGGAATGCGCATCATCAGTTCACCTCATAAACCGATGACGGATGGGCCACGCTCTTGAGCGATTCATGCGTCGCGAGGAGCGTCCGCCTTGCCTGCAGGAATCAAGCAAGAAAGGTCATTGGAAAAGGGCGTACAGACAATGACGCTATCGGCCCCAAACCAACATGGTCGTCATACAAGTCCGCAACGTTCTGCAACGTTTCCGCCGTCCTTTGCATGGCCTTGGTTAACCTCAAGCAGTCTTAAAGCTTGTTTCAATAAGACGTACAATCGAGTGGGAGGGAATGAATAAGCTTACCGGAGCAGTCCTCTCGCCAGCACCATGCGCCGTCTTCATTCAGCAATCCCTTCGCTTTCGCGCTGTATTGTTCATCTTGTGCATTAACGCCAGTTACAGGGGCAGACGCTAATGGTTTCGAGGTGATAAGCGACAAGAGCGAGTAGGACAGCAGACGCTCGGCTTTAGACATATCTGGACAGGGGGGCGTGACAGCGTCGTCAACAAAGTCCAGACTACGAAAGAATGACAGTACTTCGCGGGCTTACCCATTCTGGCCTCCCGAATTTGGCCGAACACATTCCGTAACGCCTGTACGCCCTTCCCAACGGCCTTTGTATGAATGTCAAAGCGATCGACGGCCTCCGCCGCATCTTCAGCGTCGAGATTAAACGCAGGATGGAAAACGCGTGCATAGAACGCAGGTCCTGCCGGAGGTATAGACAGATGCTGAGGGAGGAGGCGTTTCCATTCCTAGGAACGGAAATTGATCAGTCCGGAGAGTCTGCAGCACGTTCGCAGCAGCGAAGGGGATTGTGGGATCTGACCGCTTACCGCGTCGCTTTCGCACCCAAGGAAGAACGTCAGGACTTCAGCATACCTTGCAATGGGATGCCTGACCACTTTATTGATGTATCTCTCGAGATCGCCTCGCCTAGCTTCCACGAAATCCGCGCTGAATCTGCCGGCATACTGTTTCTCAGGCAGCGGTGGCAAAGCGATCCCTGGCAGTCTCCGGGTCAGCGCTGTGTGTAGGATCACAAAGTGGGAGAATCTGCGGTAAACTGTTATCCGGGCAGGTGACGGGGGTTGTGACGGGATGAACTGATCGCTCCCTTCCGTTTCAAAAGCAGCATAGTCTTCTTCGGACTGAGGGTCAGCATAAAATAAAGATGACACGCTGTACACAGTGAATGCTCCCGAGAGCATTGATGTCCGCTTTGACGGTGAATGCACAAGAACACGAAACGGGGGGAGCTTCTCTTTCCAGATGGGGCCCGCGTCCACGAAATGGCGGTCGGCTTCGCCCATTCCTAGTCTGTTGAGCCTATTCTGCTCGTCCTCATCTACGATCGTGGCGCTGGTCACATCTCTTTCGTGGCCGGTCGGGGGCACCAGATCCGCGGGTGAAATCACAACGTCAGCGGGAACACCCTTGAGCACGAAATCCTCGGCACCACTCGTGACAAAGCTTGAGAACCTGTTCAAGCTCTTTCCTCTAAGCAAGCTCTGCCTGAAACTGGGGAACCATTCGCCCGTGTTTTGGGGGACTACCGGCAGAACCCGTGGCGCTGAAGATTGGGGTGAACCGCGGGGAGTTATGCTCGCATCGGACGCTTCGTTCTCATGACTGGAAGATAATCCGGTTTCAAACTCAAGCTGCGGAGCGACAGCAAAGTCCGAGGTGAACTGAGGGCGTTTAAAGCGTAATTTTAGCACAGAACATGAGCAATGCGAAGGGATCTAAGCGCACGGTGTAGTATGTCCTCGGCAACAGCCCAATCTCCCCTGATGCATTTTTGACAAGGCTCCAGCCGTCCGCAAGATCTTCCTTCATGACAAACAAGCCGTCACCGGCTTCGACGCGCAGCTCTCGAAACTCTGGCTTCCCTTCAAATGCGTATAGGGCCCGAGCAGGGCGATCGGCGGCGTCGGCGTCATCGGTCTCAGGCTCTTCGTCTGACAAGTAAGCGGCCCCAGTGGTCGACTCTGCCTCCAGATGCTCTGTCCACGCCGCGGAGGTGTTGATTCCTGCATCGAATTCTGAGTGAGGACGCGGAAGGAGAAAGCGAGATGGGAAGTTGGATGATCGGGGCAGGGTGGCCATGATATATCTGATTTTATACAACTATAAGGAGTGTCCGATTTTATGATAGAAAAGCCATGGAAGTAAATCGTATTTGTCGTGTTCTGCGTTGATGCTACATGTCGCTTCTGAGAAATCACAGTTATTTGTTTTGGTTTGTCCACTACTTGCAATCAGGAAAACCCAAATCCCCCAACCAGTCCAAAACGGTGTACATGCCCGGAAATGAAGATTCTTGTCGATATCTTCAAGTTCCTTAATGTCTTCATCCCTTAGATCGATCAGGTTGAAGTTGCCTGTGAGCGCGAATTAGCGTTAAAAACCAGAAAACAAAATCACATCTACTGACTCGCGATTCTGGACTCGGTCACAGATTTTGCAATTACTGCGTGCATGGCGTTAGCAAAGAAATGTTTTTTTTTTGTCATGGGACGTCTTCACCTGCAAAATCCGGTTTGTTTGCCTGAAGGGAGATGAGAACAGTGGCCGGCTGCACGCTATACTTGGATGCAATTTTCTTCACGACCTCATTCTCCAACAAAGGCGCCCCCTCGGACCCCAAAGGCGAATACGCCGTGATTGCTATGCCCCTTGCGCGGCACAATTGGACGATGTCATCTTGACCGCAAGCACTACAGAGACACTTCATATGCAGGCCAGGCGCGATAGTCAAGTACGGAGATAGACATACGGATGAACTTCAATTTGATTGACGGCGGGAACGATCTCGCAATTGGCAAGCAAGCGTTTCAGGTACTCGACGGATAGATTGGAAACACCTCGAACCTTGTGAGCAAACGCTATTTCGCGGAGGCGTGAAGATGACCTACCGATAGCCTTGATTTTGTCTGGATGCGCCTTGTACAGCTTTTCCATCGCTTTCCAGGTATCTAGCCAATCGACCTTGTTGATTTGTATATGAATCTCCTTTTTGCAGACAAGTCACACGTCCTACATACCGTCTTGAGCGCTCCTCCCTTCTCGGGGTCCATCGGAGCGGGCCAGTGCATGAGCCCTGGTCACGAAAGATCAGCAACAATTCCGGCGGGGTTGACGATTGGTGGCCCACATAGATCAATATATGTCTGGAATGACGCCAAAGATCGCTCAAGAGCTTCCTCCGTCCTCAGGTGGTCCTCACAGGCCAGCTTCGTGGTCAGGAATATCTCTTCTCGAGGGACCTTCGATGCTCGAATGCCCACTCCGACTCCCTTCTCGTTCCCGTAGGCCGTCGCGGTGTCGATGTGTCTATAACCGTGTCGCAGCGCGAACTCGACGGCGTGCTCGACTTTGCCAGTTTCAGACCTCCAGGTGCCTACGCTGACGCATGAACAAGAAGGCTTTGTAACGTGTGCAAATAGTTACACGTACCGAGGCCCAGGGTAGGCATCTTTGCGCCCGTGTTCAGCGTAACGTAGTGGTGAACAGGCATCTTGTATCTACTCTCAGACCCAACGCCATGGAGGCATCCGCCTCGTCTTTATATATGCAGGCGTTATTGGAAATCGCGAGGGCGTCGAGGTCTCCAAGGCCATGTCATATACCCGATACTGAATTGACCGCAGTCCACAAATCGCTGACGAGAGGTGTTGAAACAATGTGCTATTCAGATATCTTATCTTATCTTGCACCTGAAATTCCCCTCTATGTTTACAACAGGCACTGGCGGACCGTCTTTCCATCTGCACAACCTGCTTATTTACAATCGGGAAATCCAAGGTGACCCCATCCGGTGAAGAAAGGCTTGCATGCGCGGAAGCGGACTGTCTTTTGAATGTCATCTAGCTCTTTGATTTCCTCTTCCGCCAGGTCGATAACCTTGGAGTTATCTGAGAGCGAAAGGTCAAGATTGCTGGATATGCGAGGGGTTCTCCAGCGCACGCACTTGCAATCCGTGATTCTGTCACAGATTTCACGACCACTGGCCGCAGACACTGTAAGCCTAATGCATACCCAATCGCCTGCAAGCCGACCACACACCTGCAACATCTGGCCTGTTCGCCTGCAAGGAGATGAGCACATTCGCGGATGAACTTTGTGCTTGTTCGCGATCTTCTTGACGACCTCGTTCTCCAGCAATGGCGAATTGTCGGATCCTAGTGGTGAGTACGCGATCACTGCGATGCCTTTCTCTCGGCACAGATCGACGATGTCCAGCTGTGGGCAAGCCCTAGGGTACATCTTAGTGCCGCTGTCTTCTTGAATGGAGTGACAACGTTGCGTACGGATGGAGCTCAATCTGATGGGCTGCCGGCATGATCTCACAGTTGCTCAACAATCGTTGAAGGTACTCAAGTGACAAATTGCAGACGCCTGGAATGTCATATGAACACCCTAGATTCGAGCTGGATGGAAACGCTTGACTTACCGATAGCCTTGACCTTATCCGGATGTGCTTTGTAGACCTTCTCCATCGTTTTCCAAGTGTCAAGCCAGTCGACCTGAGCGTCATAAGGACCGCTTTTTCAAATTTACATGTCTGACAAACTGTTTTCAGTGGCCCCTGGTCTCGCGATCCATAGGAGCAGGCCAATGCATTAACCCTGGCAGGTGCTCAGTATCAGAATCATACACCGATCCCACGCATACATAAATCGAGATATTCCGTCTGGAGGGTCGCCAACGATCGTTCCAAGGCTTGTTCCACATTCAGATGATCGACGTTGGCTAGTTTCGTAGTCAGAAAGAAGTCCTTCCGAGGTATCCCCGAGGCCTTTATGCCCTCGCCGACTGCTTTCTCATTCCCATATGCCGTCGCGGTGTCTATGTGCCTGTATCCGTGCTTGAGTGCAAACTCGACAGCGTGCTCCGCTTGACCTGGTCTTGACTTCCAGGTGCCTATACTGACGTTTGGATGAATTGTTGCATGTTTTTGAGGGACAGCATACCAAGACCGAGAGCAGGTATCCTAGCTCCCGTGTTCAGCGTTAGGAATTTATTGGCTGGCATGGTGGGTGTTCGACAACTGCTGAGGGAAGCTGAATAATATGAGCATGGCTTTTATATTTCGGAAACGCTCTCCGCTGTCAGAAGATGTCATTGCACGTTCCGGTTTCCCATTCTGAAGCCATAGCCGGACTGCCGCAAGCCGCGAATTGCGAGTTTGAAAGGGTTATCTTATCTCCCTTCCATCTTATCTTTGAGAGCGACCAAGCGGAGTTTCGGAGTTCAGCGGGCGCTTATATAGGATCGAATTTCTTTGATTCCGTTTTCTCTCCAGCACAACAGACTCAAGGCTGCGATGTTCGCCCCGCACAGGACCCCCCGCAGGTCCTTCCTCGCGAACGGGCTAAGGTCTGAGTATTCGAGTCCCCCTCGATTGGTTCTAGATGAACCTGGTGGCAAGCCCACTGAGCGGCGTACCAGAAATGCACCTTGGCAGTGCAATGTCCAAAGACCTTTTACCTTCGGGGGAAAGCGAGGACGGCACAGCAGCAGGGTTTGGAAACCGTCGCGGAGACTGGGCCACGTCGTCGCTATTCCTCACTATCATTGCGCATTATCGGCATAACCGTGTGCTTTTTGCACGCCCCTGGGTTACCGAGGTAGACCAATCGACCCTTACCCAGTGCCCGGACGAATCCGGGGGTCTGGGATGCACAACTTCCACTGCAGAGACATACTCTGATGATGCAATGCTATCATGTTGGCACCAGCCTTCACCGAGCCGAACCGCCAGTTACCAAACTGGCAGCCGTCGTCGCGGATAACAGACGATCTGTGATACTGTCATAACTGTCATGCCGGACAGACATACTTGCCGCAGCCTGTGCGCACAGCCTACATGCCTGCCACCGAGCAGAGCCCGACCGGGTACCCGTCATCGGATGGTGCAGAGAGCGTAACTCGCTACATAGCCGTATCCTTGATATCAGGCGACTTGACCGCGAACGCACATGTTTATCGCATACAGTAATCGAAACCAAAGTCCTCTACCGAGGCATCGACGACTGGGTTGCTTGCATTCTAGGCATGCACGAGGTGTGCGGTGATAGTGGCGGAATCGGCGACGTGGTCCTTTAGTTCACTTCGCAGCTCGCCATCCTACGGATCGCGAAACTCGATTCAGACTACTCTTTGTCTGTTGTGCTCAAATTTTTTTCCTCTCCGCTCACTCGTCTGAGCATTTTTCTCTTTTATTCAAGGTGTAAGTGTTTTCTTCATTCATTGAGGCATGTATATCTAAGATATGTAGCACTTTGAGAATTGTATTGGATTTCTGTTCTCTGAGATCAGGGAAATCATTTTGTTCGACGCTGTGCTTGTCTCGCTATTTTCAACTTTCAACTTGCATGTCTACGTTTTACATCCCGTTGGCCAGGACTGTCTTGATTTTCTTCCACCTCATTCCGACGAGGAGGGCGACCGAGGCGCGTTCGTTGTCCAAGTGACGCTCAAGCCGGCCTGGTAAATGATTCGGTATCAGCGACGCCCTCTCTCACATTTGCCAGCCTGAACAGCCTGGAGCACGAGCTCGCTTTCATATTGGCTCAGAAAGACATCACGGTATTCGTCTTGCATTGATCCCGAACCCGTCCAGGCCTCCGAAATTCGCCCATACAGAAAGCCGTCGAGAACACGCTGGCAGCGCATATAGCTCATCCTTTGCCGCCTGACCTGGTTATCCGAGGAAAGGGTTATACGCTTACTGGATGTACGCTTTGTTCACCGTACTAGCTGTTCAGTTGATGGTTTTCATTCGTGTAGCACGAAAGAAGTGGGTCTACGGTCAGAGTCTGAAGCTCTCATGGGGAGGCATGCCTGTATGCCCTTGTGAGGATAAATGGACTTTTGTGTTCGATGTCTGTTGAGCTGTGCGTTTCCACTTGCCATTTTGTACGACTGACTCTTTGTATTTTCACACCTGCCCATGTGTGTACACCAATGACACTGTTTTCTCAAATTTTTGGCCGTTGCGTTACAACTGCCGTTGTTTCCGTCAGATCATTCACCTCCTTGGTGGATGTCCCAACACTGACAAGATCAGATCATATCTGTCCATCTTTTTTTTTCGTCCGCCGCAAGTCAATCGTCGTTCCACGTGTAACCAAACATCTTTCCATCTCAAAGGCAATCAGTCAGTCCAAAGTTCACAAATTCGCCGCCAGCGCGCTCCCATCCCCGAAGCTCGACCAACATGAAGCGCAAGTCCATCCTCAGCCTCCGGAAGAAGACGCCCCGAGCTGGTGATGCGATGTATCTCGCGACGACGGCGGCGTCGCTGGGAAAGGAGCTCAGCACCATCAGCGGTTTCCCACCCGCCGCTGGGATTGCGGCCGCAGTGATGCTCATTCTCGATACTGTTCAAGTGAGCATTCGCTCTATGTGATTTCCTGGTTTCTGCTGACAAACGGTGGATTCTTTTTCAGCAAGTGAAGGTCTGTGTTTCCTTGTCATAATCCATGGCTGGTTTTGAAAATATGGCCAAGACAAATCGAGAAGCGTGTTTCCAGCTGGCCCGACGAGCCGCCAACATTCTTGTCCAAGTCAATGCACAGATGGACGGTCGATGGGAATCCGCTCCTCAGTCGCTTCTAAAGAACCTGGAAAAGTTTAGAGAGTTGAGCCTGAACCCGTACGAGCCATGTTAAAGTGTTGACGCGCGTCCTGTTCAGAACTCTAGCTGCAATTCACCGCTACACATCACTGCTCACCGACGTCAATTGGCGCAAACGATTCCTGAAGAAATGTTCAATAGAGGACTCTATAACTGATTTTGAGGCACTTTTGAATGATGCAGCTGAAGGTTTTCAGGCGAGATTCGCTTCATAAACCTGACTGTCCAACGTGTATCGTGACATGTACCTCACAGATCGCGACACTTATCAGTATTCACTACGCCATCCGTGATAGCGAAACTGATAGCGCCGTCGACAACACAGATGTCAGCCTGGCATTGGAACATCAAACTGCTGCAGCACCATTTTCTGATGTTGTTGAAGACGTGTCGAGTCCCGGAACCTCCATTGTCATTTCTCCGTCGACGGTCTCACGAACTATCAACTTGGAACATCGAGTTGCTTTGGAAGACCAGCCAGATTTCCATTTCGATACCTACACAAAGCATTCCAAAGACGAAGCGCCGGGCCTTCATGTGAGATTTGAAGCATCCACTCTTTTTTCTCCACCTTCTGATAGGACGCTTTTAGTTTAAACAATTCCGAGGGTCTGAGCTTTTAATCGCTGATACTATTCTGTATCAGCAAGTGTGGTGGTGTGGACTGCACGAGGCTCGAGTTGGCAATCAGACTGTCTTCGTGAAGAAATATGAAGCAAGAAACGGATTAAAGGTTCGTATTTTGACTATACAGGCTGCCGTTGAGATGACACTTTCCACTCCAGCACTGGCTTCGGGACGTACAAGTCCTGCAAAGAGTGTTGTAAGCTGTATTTGACATTCGCTCGACACTTCAAGCTTATGAAAAATCCAAGTCACCCGAGTTTTCCGCAACTATTCGGAACATCAAGGAGGAACTCTCCCTTTCCCTTTATTCTCCTAGTATCCGGTGGGCTACATGGGTCCTCTTTTGTCCTGATTCAGCTGATGCTCCAAGCCAGCGGTCGAAAAGACCCCTCAGCAAGCTATATTAGACTGCCTTCGTACTTCGGGCATAGGAGAGACGCTAAGGCTCGTAGTAAACTTCGTGAGTCGTTTATTTTCTTGTCCATGAAATCGACTCATAGAATATAGTACGAAGCGATACAGGTAAAAATGGTGGGTATATCATCATGGATTTCCGCTGACTATGAAACATCATTCTAGGACGTGGTGTACTACGTTCAAGAACGTCTGGAGCTAATCGACGGCCAAATTCAGGAGTTTTTTGAGGTATTCCGAGCCGTACGCGTGTTGTTCTGCTCTGAAGTCCAGTGTATTTCAGAGTGCTTCTCTCGGTGTCGATAAATCAGGCTGCATAGTCCTCGGTCTGCCAGAGTCTTGGCCTGGTTGTGTGGCAACCTTCCGCAATCATGGTTTGTTCAACACGGTGAGACGTTCATGCGTGAATGTATGTTATTCCTCAGGCTCCACAAATCCCATGCTTACGATACTTCTTACACTAGTTGTTGCCTCGAAGTGCCTTGGACGGGACTTTATGTGAAGGGATGGACGAAGAGACTAACTCCGATATTCCAAGATCCGATTTTCAAGAGAAGGCTGCTGCATTCGAACTGGGCACACTGGTTCTGCGCATGGTGTACGGACGCTTGGATATCTACAGATTTCTTCAGCAATCGGACAAAATGCACGAATTTCTAGATCAGGACGTATTCACCGACGTTCACCGCCCTGGCCCGTCCCGTACACAAATTCCGGAGCGGGTGTGGAGAAAGTTCCAGCCAATGGCGACGTCGCCGAACCTGCTCTCCATTGGAGATTTCGGATACGTGCCCGATGGTGAAGGCATTGAATCGTTTGTCGTAATCGGGAACGTCTTCAAAGACCAGCTGGGCTCCATGGACATTGCCGAGGAGGCCTCTGGTGCTTGTTGGTTGGAAGATAGTAGGCAACGGATCAAACTTAATCCGTCTGACCTCCCTGATGGCACAGCTTGGTAGGTTGGTAGTCCGGTTCATAGGAACCAATTGGTTGAGGTGTGAGCTTTCAGTTGGCCAATCACGATACAGTATCTCTCTCGGATGCGAGGTGAAATAGTGCATCAGGCTCAAGCATCTTTTGGACAAGCATGGGAGTTGATTTTCCGATACGGTGAATCGTTAGCTAAGGAGTTTAACGTTCGTCAGAAGGACATCCGTCTCGGTGAGCACATTGGGTCATGCGGATTCAGTTGGCAGAATACTCACCATCCATCTCTGGACAGTAACGGGCTTAGAATTCAAACAAGATTTTGACATTTCGTATTACGATTGCAAGCCCCAAGAGGCTGCGGAATTGTACTTGCTTACTTCGCTGTCTCCTGAGAGAACGCCATACCTTTCAGAGACCCCGAACAGGGGACCCAAATCCACTTATCCGCCCCTGCTCAGTCAACCAATAGACTGCATGATTCGCTGGTGAGTTGACCCGATTTTGGCCTATCGGTGGAACACTTGGCCTGACCATGTACAGGGGTTTGAGCAACGTTCATTGGATACAGCTCGGCGAGGACGACGTTGAGGGCACATAATTGAGAGAACTAGCTTCTGACAAGGAGACATGAGTTGCTCGACAGTGATGACGTCGTACATTTGCGATCTCTGAACGACTCTAGAGTTGACGATACCCCGAGATGAGCAGTCTGTCATGTCCGAATAGCCTTCACCTTTGCAGTTTCTTGTCCATTACAAGAGATGATGATACAACTTTGAAGCCGGAAAGTACATACGACAGTTACAGAGAGGCTCCAGTCATCAAAGATCGTCCACACCCACTAGCGGCTGCTCATGTTCGACGGCGGAAGCGGACAAGTGCGTTCTTTGGAGTAATCGTTATACCAGGTGACCACTGGAGCATTATATCCTTCAACTCCTCACGCGTCTTGCCCTTGAATTCATCGGGTATGAGAATCTCATACCGTCGTGTGACGTGCGAAAGGGCACACAGCGCTTCTGTTATAGCGAAGCGTTGGCCAATGCAACTTCTAGGACCCGAAGCGAACGCATTGACTGTTAATGGCGCCTGATTGAGCCAAGGAGAGCGATATCGTGCCCAAAACAATCTGTTACTTACAACCCTCGCGAGGCCATCTGTATGATTCTGTGTCGATAAATCTCTCTGGCCGGAATTCAGCAACATCATCTCCCCAGTGGATGGCTGCAAGCGCATGAGGAAGCCAACTTCTGTCATAAGTAACGATAACGCCTCACGGTTCATGTGAAGAGCAATAATGTCGATCAGAACCATGTCTCCTTTCTTGACGTCGACGGAATATTCTTTCACATCGCGCAATTCACCCTTGGGGCCGGTGGAGAAGTGGCGTGCCTTGAGCGTGGTGTCCTTTGCTACATCCTTCGCGAGCCGGGCCACAGGGGGAAGAGACGAAGGGTTTCATGAAAGACCGCCCAAGTGTATTCCTACCGAAAGCTGAGCAGATGAAGAAGTGCTCTAGAAAAACTGAAGCGCACCAGTCTGGGGATGGATTCTTTATAAGACTGGCAAAATCGTGAATTGGTGGATTGATTAGTGAATGCATGACGTACTGTTGAAGATTCCGGTGACTGGACGCCCGTCGGCCGGAGTCCGCAAGACTCTTCAAACACTTTCTCTTGAACGTCTGGGTATAATGCCAGGAGCACAAAGGCAAAACATAGTGTGTGTGCCGTCGTTTCTATGGAAATTGATGTAGTCAGACATACAGCTTGTGCATCCAATGTTTCGGGGATCACCATGTCCAGCAAGGAGGAAAGTCTATGGAAGCAGAAAATCGGTGGTGGTCTATAAGAGCAGAAGACATAGAACTCACAAATGTATTTGAAAGCAGTTCATCATCACTCAGGTGCTTCGCAGCGTCGTCCTCATTCACCATGTTCGCTTCCACCAAATTGCGCAACAGCGCAGCATCCATGCTCCCCGACTTTCCTCCAGCTACCCACGAACGAGCGAGAGACACGACCTCCAGCATGTGCTGGCGCGTCGCCTCAAACGAGTCTTCTGCTTTCCCCAAGAGAGGTGTCAAGAACGGCAAGTATACGCGGCGCGAAAGGTCATACGCCCAACCAGGCGTTATGGCTTTGGGAATGAGGTGGCCTATGGCGGAAGTCACTGCATGTTTGAATGCCATCTTGTGTCCTGGAGGCGGCTCTGCCTTGAAATCCTCGTTATACGAGGCGTGTCTTCCGAAACCCGCTGAAGAGATGACGAGCAAGGCAACCTATCAACTTCCATAAGGAGACCACAAGTAATCATCGAATAGTGCCCGACCAGAGTAAGATCATCCAAAAGATGACGTGTCTTGCCCTCAGCACTGTCAATATCTTCAAACCATTCGTGGATCACGCGGACGGTCTCTCTCCACACGAGAGCGTTGTTAGCCTGTTACACAAGTCTAACTGGCGGCTCTAGCGTTTAGTGGGCGGACAAATAGGACATGCCTCATTAAAAGCAGAGTTGGCAATAGAGCGATGTCTTTTCCATTCGGAGCCTTCAGTCCCAACAAGGTTTTCTCCATAGATATTAAGCGTCGCATACTAGACGGAGGAGACAAGTATGAACGTTATGTCTCAAAAGAGGAAGAATGTCGCTCACTGGTTCGGTATCCTTTGGGAAGGCGATTCGGTCATAGCTCACTGCTTTGATAGCGTCTCCGTCCGAAAGCCAATAAATGGGCAACAACCGAGAAAAGATGATGGAAGAGACGATGCTGCTACCGTATGCTTTATATACTGCAAAAAAGGGAGAAGGTCAACATGGCAATCCTGGCGTCTTGTTGAAAAACGAGACGAACAAGAAAACCTGGCAAAATAGTAACCCATGAAACCCTTTGGCGGGAAAAAGGGACCGGTAACCAGTGACAGGGTGCGAAATGGATGTAGTATCAGAATTGAACCTCCCGGACAGTTCCTAGGAAAACAAAGTACGAAATGGTCGAAAATCGAGTGAGTAGCCACGAGACGTACGCAAGAAACTTGCGAGCTGCATTTAGCGACATCCATTTTTGCAAGACCACCTTGACAACCCAGACTAGGGAAATGGCCACACCGATGTTTAGTGCGTTGGCCATCTCTCCGGGCTGCGTAGTGAGCGTTTCCACTGGCGCAAAGAACATGACACACCTATCTGACAAGAAAAGGGGCGCTCAATTCTCAGTTCGAAAAGTTCAGTTCACAAAGTTCATCAAAAAATTCCCCCATTTGGCACAGGTTTTAAAACACCGCTCGGTTAGCCATGCACCACGCTGAGCATTGCCGGACGACGTTGCTCGCCGTAGTCAATAGATCTCAATGATTATTGTTGCTTTTCACTACAATGGTGAAGACAACTAAGACTCAGCACCAAGCCCAGCTCCTCTCTCACTCTGAAAGCCTAATTAGTCTTTCTTTTATCCTGCAAGATGGCAACAATGACAGTGAAGGGGACCAGGACGACGATGAAGATGAGGATGATACTGGAGATGTCATTGAAATGCTGGCATTCTACAGATTCAGAACTGCCCTTTCCATGTCTGGAGATGGAAGTAGAGGACCTTACAATCAAATTCCACGGTCTATGGACTTTTTCACAACTGCATTGCAACTTCCTGACCGACTTTTTCGTCACATGTTTCGGTATGTGCTTCTTTGAATTCTGGATACGGTTTTGCAAATATGCAACATCAGAGTTGGCCGTAACATGTTCGATTTTCTGGTTTACAAACTTGCACAAAACCCAATCTTCCATTCAACTGGCCACAAACCACAACGGCATGTCAAATATCAACTTGCAGCCTTCCTTCTACGGTATGGTCAGCGTGGCTCGGACACTTTGGACGTTGCTGCAAAGCTCTCAATTGGTCATGGCACAGTGCATTTGTACTGTAACCGAGTTTGTCGGGCATTGCGGGAAGAGCGGTCAAAGTATCTGCGGTGGGGAGACTCAGAGCAACGAGAAGAAATATCTAGAACTATTGAGGCTAAGTCTGGATTCCCAAAATGTGTTGGGAGTGGGGATGGTTCACATATACGGTTTACATCACTTCCTGTTGTTGATGGTGAGCAATTCCGAAGTCGGAAGAAGTTCATCAGCGTATGTTGTGCCCATATCTTAGTTTGCAAGGATCTCATTGATGTGTTTGCAGACCAATATTCAGGCGACTGTAGATCACCGTGGTCTATTTACTTCTTTTGAGCTTGGATGGCCAGGAGCGGTGACTGATGTAAAGATCTTCAAGAATAGTCATTTGTGGATGAACCGACGGGATTATTTCAAAAATGGAGAATATATTCTAGTTGACAAAGGTAAGTGGTGTAGTGCTGCTCATCTAAGGTACTAAATTTTAACTGTGACATGGTTAACAGGATATATGTCCAGCCCATATACAGTCCGACCATTTGACGAGACTGAGGTCAAAGCCGCTGCTCCTAGTGTCCAAAAGCGGATGAGGGCCTTCAACAAGCGCCTCTCCAGTGTCCGCATTGTCGTGGAGCATGCATTTGGAATAATAAAAGCTCGATTTCCTTCCCTCAAGGAGATGGGTCCTCATCTTAGGATTCAGGACTTGTACAAGGCTATTGAGGCTTTGCTAGTGCTGCATAATATGTGCATTACTCACAATGATCGACCGGAGGACATCTGGAATATAAACGGCGAAGACGGGTGTGATATAGAAGATATTAGAGATAGCTATGATGCCGACGAGGATGTTGATGGACATGAAGACATTCCAATGCAGGAGACAAATGAGTGGTTGAAAATACAGGGAAGAAGAAAGCGGCAAATCATATTTAATCAGTTATTTCCACCAGAATAATATTTAAATATCTAACTGATTTAAAAGAACATCATTTGCCTTCTGTCTCACATCATCGCGAACATTAGGAAGTGATAAAACTAACTGTGCCGTAGCCCTTGCACGTTCTGCTTTGGTTATTTCGTCCTTCGTTTTCATTGCTAACAACCTCTGTTCTTCTATCCGCATCTTCAGTTCGAGGTATTCGTTAATCGAGTTCATGGATGCTAAGGCCTCATGAGACTTGGCACGGAGTGGTGTGGAATGATGACGGGGCTCAGAAACTCGACGAGATGCTTTGGTGCCATCCCTTGTGACATTGTAAGTCCTAGACGTCGATGATTCTTTGGTGGTATCTTCATCAGAGTTAACCAGCGTTGTCTCATCAGTATCCGAAAGGGGGGCCACAGAGTTGCGAACGACGGCACGAGTGACCTTTGAACTATTGCCGAGACTGGATGGTGACTTTTAGTAATGCGAAAGAAATTATCGGAATAGAGCACTCACCGACCATAGAACAAATCATACCAACCATTTTCCTGCCATCGCTGATACATCTTGACACTTAGAGACCCCAACGCACGACCTGCAGCACGCGCACGATCCATGCGAGCTGCAAGGTGCTTGTCACACTGCTTCACCCCAGTTTCAGCTTCATCCTCTTCTTCAGCTTCATCACCATCACCGCCGCCACCCGTGAATGTTTCGAATGTAAGCATCCAATGAAATTGATCAAGAGCACGCATCCACTGCCCTTTGATGGCCTCTGCAGTGTATTTCTGGTTGAACAACATTCGTGCGGCCTTATAATTGATCAGCAATCACGTTAACCCAGAAGGATGCATCGATTTACTTTTTTGTGGGCCTGGACTGCATTTGTTTGAAGACGTCTGAACATGTCATCCGAGTCGGGGCCCAGGTAAAACTGAAACAGCTCGCCGCGCTCAATGTCAGTCCATCGAGCAATAGCGAAAATGTCGTCATCCTCAACCAGTTCTTCTAACGGGTTTGACTGTGCCAGAGGCTCGGCTGCTCCTATACGCATGTTAGATGGCCCTCCGCGACTTGCATGACCACCGCGACCACCACGGCTGCCTCGGCTACGTGCCCGGCCTCGCTTGCTGGATGGTTTTTGCGGCGATGTAGATAGCGCACGTTTGTTGGCAACGGGCATGTCCTGTAGTGGCGGCATTTGGCTATGCTGGCCCATTGCGGCAACATTGGTTACGAAATAAGACGCTGTGAGATGCCATATGTGTTAGATTGCATGGGCGCAATCAAAAAAAAAATGCTCACGAGCAAAGTCCACATGAGGCCCATGAGCCGGGGCACCAGAAAGTGGTGGATAGGGGTGAAAAGAGAAGACCGGGGGAGCAGTTCCATATTGGGGAGACGGCCGTGGATTGGAATGGGGTAGAGGCCGGCAACGGTCTGGGGTATGCACAAAGTGGTCGAATTCCTGAGATGGCGGCTCCTGGTACAGTAGATCATCATCTGGAAAGGGAAGGTGCCGGTTTCTCTCGCTAAGAGCAATGTCAGCGAGGTCTAACTGGATGCAGATTTCGAGCAGACTCAGCTCAATTCTCAAATATTGCCTGAAGGAACTTACGAGTCGGTCAGAGGGATTACTGGAGGGCCTTTCAGGCGCATTTTGGTCTGACGTTCTACAAAGGCATCAATGGACATTCTCCATTGGGTTATTGAAGACCTACAGCATGGCTCGCGCAACCTGGCAGTGACAGTTGCAAGCGACGAGCACGAGCGAGGCTTTTTTTCTCGTGCTCGGCGGAGTTCAAAATTATTGGCAAATCGGGCAATTGAAATGATGAACTTTGTGAACTGAACTTTTCGAACTGAGAATTGAGCGCCCCTAAAGAGCAGAATTGTGTGACCATATCATATGATTAAATTTAGGCAATACAACCTGATCACGAAAGGTGACAAATGGGGAATTAATCCAAGGTTCGATTGATTGGAGAACCAACTTGGTTCAACAAGCTAGGGAGAACGTACTGAAGGGAAAAACGGAGGTCATTTGTACCCGCGCCACGAGACGGGACGATCGACGCTTGATCGGCCTTGGTACTGGAGTGGCCGTACCACGTGGCCTCTGTGCCCCTGATGGCTGACACAAGACCACCAACATCCGTCCACTCATTCACGCAAATTTACGACAGTGTCAAAGTAGAAAACATTCGATATTTCGCCGAAATCCAGCAAGGATAACAAGACAACTTGAAATTCAAAGGAACGGCGTGCATCGCATAATGCGTATCAAGCCCGTAGTTCACGCACGACGACGGCGCAATCGCACCCGCACGTTCTTTGGTGTAATCGTTAGTCCAGCCGACCATTGAAGCATTATATCCTTCAATTCCTCATGCGTTTTCCCCATGAGCTCGTCCGGAACGAGAATTTCGTATCTTCGTGTGAGATGAGCAAGTATACATAATGCCTCTGTGACAGCGAAACGTTGGCCGATGCAGCTTCTGGGTCCCTGGGCAAATGCGTTGACTGTCCACAGCCATTGATGTTCAGCCAAAAGGTAGCATGATTCGATAACCACTCACAACCCTCTCGAGGCCACCTGTAAGTGTCCGTGTCTATGAAGCGTTCGGGTTTGAACTCTGCAGCGTCATTGCCCCAATGAATGGCTATAGGACACTCCTTAGGGACATGCATCAACCTGAAGCGAGGAACGCACTTACGGTTCATGTGAAGTGCAATCATGTCGATTATGACCATGTCTCCGGCTTTGAGGTCGACTGTATATTCTTGCACGTTAACCGGTTCGCCGGTCAGGTCAGTAGAGAAACGTCTCGCTTGAAGGCTGGTGTCCTTTGTTACATGCTTTGAGAGACGCGCTGCTGGAGGGAAAAGACGAAGTGTTTCATGGAGGACTGCCCAAGTGAACACCTACTCCGACTATAGCAAATCAAGGTGCACAGAAAAAATTTTCCTGGAACTTACTAGTTGAGACATCGATTCCTTGTAAGCCTAGTGCAATAAACTATGAACAGGCGGCATGAGATATATGTGCTTGACCTACGGTTGAAGTCTCCAGTGGTCTGACACCATTCGGCCAGAGCCTGCATGCCTCTTCGTACACCTTCTGTTGAACATCCGGGTGCAAAGCCAGGAGTACAAGCGCAAAACAGAGCGTATGGGCAGTCGTTTCTGTATGTCATCCTATTCATCAGACCTGACATGGGCAGAGAAAATCCCTAGCTACCGTGGCCAGCAAGTAGGAAATTCTCATTTTGCCAATTTCAGCCTCGCAGACAAGCTAGTAAAAAGAGAAAAGATGACACACAAATGTATTAGAAAGCAACTCGTCATCGCTCAGAGTCTTCCTCTCGGAATCGTTGCTGTGCTCCATATTTGCTTGAACTAGATTTCGCAATAGTGCAGCATCCATATTCGCCTTCTCACCCTCGGCTATCCATGCGCGAGCCAAGGATACAACTTCCAACATATGCAGGCGTGTCGCTTCCACGGCATCCTCTATATTTCGCAGCACTGGTGTCAGGACAGGTATGTATATGCGCCGCAAGAGACTGCTTATCCAACCAGGCGTCAGCCCTCTGACAACGACGCTGCCTACAGCAGTCGTTATGGCAGCCGTGAATGGCATTTTGTGCCCTTTAGATGGCTGCGCCTTGAAATCTTCATTAAACGAAGCATGCTTTCCGAATCCGGCAGAGGAAATGACAAGCAATGTCGCCTACAATCATAAATTTATCGCGATGGACATGAATTGGAAGCAAGTGACACTGACCAATGTGAGATCATGTAACAGGTCGCGCGGTTTCTCCTCACTGGCGTCTATGGCTTCAAACCAGTCATGGATGATACGCACGGTCTCTTTCCATACCAGCATGTTATTGGCCTACTGAGCGCTTCTTAGAAACCTACCATATCCATGACACGTAAAAACGACATGCCTCGTTAAAAGCAGGATTGGCAACAGAGCGATGCCGCTTCCATTCAGGACCTTCGGTCCCAATCACACTTTTCCCATAAATGTTGAGCGGCTCGTACTGGTAACGCATAAGCACCCACCACACGATATGAGTCGAAATGGACGCCTACTGATTCTGCATCCTTGGGGAACGTCATGCGGGCACTGCTCACTGTTTTGATCGCATTTCCGTCCGCGAGCCAGTAAACCGATTGGGAACTTGTAAAAACCACAGAAGACAGAATCGTGCTTCCGTACTTTTTATATACTACACGCAGAGAAAAACGAGCATATATGATCTGAATTGACTGCCAAAAAAAAGGAAGCCCGACGAACCGGAGAATTTTCCGAAATAGTCGCCAATGAAGCCTCTAGGAGGGTAGAAAGGCGCGCAAGCCAAGGTCAACGCTCCGAAAGGATGAAACAGGAGCGTCGAGCCTCCTGGACAATTACTGGCGGAGGGAGAATGATAGCTTAGTATGCTTGAGTCCAAAACACAGGTCAAGGCAGTGACCGTACGCGAGAGATTTGTGTGCTGCGCTCAACCGCACCCATTTTCGCACAGTGAGGCTGACAAGCCAGACCATGGCAACAACTGCGCCAACATGGAGCATGTTCGCCATTCTCTGAGACAGTGAATGCCTATGCTCGCCAGAAAGAAGGACACAGGACGCAATGTCACCTATGAGGACGAAGGCAGATTATGATGGGTCACGTAGATCACCCTCATAGTAACGGAGATAAACAGGCGTTCCATTTGAAGACTGTTTTTCTCAGCCATAATTACGTCCTCTGCTGCTCACTCAAGCTTAGGCTGAACCGGAAGCGCCACGAGCACGAGCCCATATTCACTAGATAGATCTACGTAGCAAGTTCCAAGCCACCAACGATCTAAGGATGTAGACTTGATCAAATCCGAGTAGATCGTGTGATCGATGAAAGACGATGCTTATTGACAGATGATAGGGGCACAAAGACCTTCAACATATGAAAAAATGGACACAAACCAGCACCATCCCTCCAAATAACTGCAGTTCTCATGTGTCACGACGGGAAAGTCGCACCCGTGCGTTCTTTGGGGTGACCGTCAACCCAGGCGACCATTGCAACAGCAGCTCCTTCAATTCGTCGTGTGTTTTGCCCATATATTCATGGGGTATGAGGATCTCATATCGTCCTACTAGATGCGACAGGGCACACAGGGCCTCGGTAATGGCGAATCGTTGACCAATACAGCTTCTTGGACCCGAAGCAAAGGCATTGACTGGCGGTGAGTTAGTATTGAGCACAAGCTAACCTAGAAGGGGTTTAATGTTGTCACTTACATCCTTCGCGGGGCCACCGATGAGTGTCCGTGTCAATGAACCTTTCGGGCCTGAATTCGGCAGCATCATGACCCCAGTGGACGGCTGTGAAGATTCCGTTAGGGATTTGTCCATTATATGAGAATAGCGATGGCGCTTTACGGTTCATATGGAGGGCAAACATATCAATTAATACCATATCCCCAGCTTTAACATGAACGGGGTATTCTTCCACGTTGCGCACTTTACCATCTGGGCTCATAGAGAAGCGGCGCGCTTTAAGGGTGGCATCCTTCGATACGTGTTTTGCAAGGCGTGCAGCCGGAGGGAAAAGGCGAAGTGTCTCATTGAACACTGCCAAGGTGTAGTCCTGATTGAAGCTCAGTGGCCTGGTGGAGAACGAAAAAAGAACTTGAGGACAACGTACTAGCCGAGGTATGGCTTCTTTGTGAGGCTGCGACAAAAATTTCAAGCTGGCAACACGACGGGATGGCGAACACACGCCACTCACGACAGTAGAAGACTCTGGCGAAGAAATACTATTCGGCCAGAGGCGGCATGTCTCTTCGTAAACTTTCTGCTGCACATCTGGATGCAAGGCCAGGAGGACGAGCGCAAAGCATAGCGTGTGTGAAGTGGTTTCTACAGTATGCCACATTTGGGCGGTAAGATATCAAAGCTAGACGTGGAGCATTTGATCGATCACCATGTCCCGCTAACAGAAAATTCTGATATGTAGACGAAAGGCACACGTCAATTCAGACACTGGGGAAAGAAAGGTAGAAACGCACAAAGGTATTCGAAAGCAACTCATCGTCGCTCAATTTCTTCTGAGAATCTTGGCTTGCCATATTCGCTTCCACGAGATTTCGCAACAGCGCAGCATCCATATTTGCCTTTTTGCCCTCAATGATCCACGAACGTGCGGTGGAAACGACTTCAAGCATATGCCGACGCGTCTCCTCGAACGATTCCTCGGCTTTCTCAAGAACTGGAGTCAAAATGGGCAGGTATATGCGTCGGGAGAGGGCACTAATCCAATCAGGAGTTATCCCTCGCGGATAAGGCTGCTGACCGCGTTGGTCACGGCCAATACGAAGGGCATACTGTGTCCTAGAGGTGGCTCCGCCCGGAAAGCATTACTGAACGATGCACGTTGTCCAAAAGCGGCGGCAGAAATGACAAGGAGGGTGACCTGCAGGGGTTGCATGAGGGATGGTGAGCTTAACGGAACAAAAGGCACTAACCAGGGTGAGGTCGTGCAGGAGATCGCGGGTTTTGTCCTCGGAGGCGTCAATGTCCTCGGACCATTCGTGAATGACACGGACCGTCTCTCGCCATACCAGTGCGTTATTCGCCTAGGAGTAAGATAGAGCTTTAAGCGAATTGAGAACAGAAAGATAGTCGGAAGGATGCACTTCATTGAATGCGGAATTGGCAACAGAACGATGGCGTTTCCACTCGGCACCTTCAGTCCCAATTACATGGTGCCCGTAAACGTTCATAGTCTCATACTAGTAGAAAATGATTGGCTGAATGCGACTCGCATAATGAACGAATACACACGGATTCGGTATCCTTTGGAAATGTTACCCGATCGTTGCTGACTGTTTTAATAGCATCGCCGTCTGCCAGCCAATAGATGGGCTGAGCCTTCGAAAAAATAACAGATGATAAGACGGTGCTTCCACGTTCCTTGTAGACTTCAAGATCAGGAGTGAGGATTTACAAGCCAGGTCATCTGGAGGGGAGCGACGGACGTGAGAACTTGGCAAAATAATAGCCCATGGAACCCCTGAGAGGAAAGAAGGGCCCCAAAGCGAGAGCCAATGTCCGAAATGGGTGCAACGGAAGGATCCAACCCCCCGGACAACTCCTGAAAAAAAGAGTTCCATCATTCGTTCCTCGAGCTAGATGGCAAGCCATGGTGCTCACGCGAGAGACTTGCGCGCCGCTTCCAGTGCCATCCATTTTGCACCATGAATTTGTAAACCAGGCCAGGAAGATCGCGACACCAATGCTTAGCACGTTGGCCATGTTTCAGCTTATCCGTACAGGCATGTAGGGTTTTTGTATGGGAATGCCATATACAGACATCTTGGACGCAATTTAAATGTGACAGATTCGAGTCAGCTTCGGCTCTCGGGTAAGCAAAATAGAGAACGTCGCAGTAAACGAGAGGTGTAATTGGATGGAAATCACGTGCTCATGCAGTATGACTGTTACCTAATCCAAACCCAACTCTACTTGCAGCCATGTCGAGTGCGGACGTCGAGGTGAACCCGTATGAGCTACTCAACGTCAAGCTCGAGGCCACGGAGCAGGAGATCAAGACTGCTTATCGCCAGAGGTCCCTCAAGGTCCATCCAGACAGGGTAAGCTAAAGTAACATCGTCTCGTTCACTGCAGTGCTTACAACTGGTCTTTTAAGAATCCGAACAATCCAGATGCCGGTACGTTCGACTTGTTTCTCACCTTTTCTGGTACTGAATTTGGCGTCGATAGCTAGAAAATTCCATGAGCTTAATCAGGCATACGAGCTCCTGCTCGACCCGCTACGCCGTCTCGCACTTGATGCAAAGCTTCGCGTGAAGCAGGCACGCGCCGAACGCTTCAAAAGTTACGACAACAAGCGAAAGAATCTCGTCGAAGAGTTGGAAGCGCGGGAGCGCGAGTTTAAGAAGGCACGCGTGGAGAAGCAGAAGGAGGAGGCCGCTAGACAGCAGGAGACGGAAAGGATAAAGGAAGAAGGTCGGCGGCTTAGGGAGGAGAGGGAGAGAGAGCTGAAGAGAATGGAGGAGGAAAGGAACAAGGCGACGCGACAGACTTTTGAAGAGGAATCGGAAGCACCATTTTGGGTAAGTGTCGTGCGTCGTGTGGCATTGGCAAACCCCCTTGACCAGACCTTTCAAGATCCTCTGGATACGACAGTAAGAGTCAAGTATACGCTCAAAGCCCACCCGGAGCTCACGACCCCCGACGCAATCGCAAAACTTTTATCGCCGTTCGGCCGCACGGACGTCGAGTCTATTGTCATCTCATTGAAAGCACCTAAAAAAGCCGCCGACAAGCCTCCCAAGTTTGGCACTGCTCTTGTGCCGTTCAAGCAGATCGGAGATGCGTTTGCTGCGGTGTGTGCGAGCGGCGTGAAGCAACAAGGCATGGACGGCGTCGAGATCGGTTGGGTGGGCGGAAAGGAGCCCGCAATACTCGGCTGGTTGAAGAAGATGGGAAAGCTGAGCACTCCCAAGCTACCTTCAAAAGTTACCAACGGAACCGTTTCACAAGAGTTGCCCATGCGGGATGTGGCATCAGGGACTCTACCTCAGACCCAGACCACGCCAGATGCTTCGTCGTTTTCAACTTTTCCAGAGACATTTGTACGCTGCCTCCTCGCTCACACGATCGTTGATCCACGCCTCATATTCCACCGTAGCCAGATACTCTACCAACGCCACAAGCACCCAAAGTGGTCGGTATGGACTACGAGTCCATAACGCTCATGAGGCTTCGCCAAGCCGAACGCGAACGGTTGGAGCGCGAAATACGTGAACAAGAAGCCGAATCTTGATCGGATATGTATCTGCGGGGAGCTAAATAAAAGCACCTGTCAGTCGCTATTCAGTGAGTCAGTTTATGAGTAGCACCAGCCTCGGATTTTACAGCGTTCCATGTCTACTAGTACATTATCAACGACGTCCACGAAACGTGTGACACAAGGCACGGCAGGATGGGTGGAGCAGACATACAGCGTGTCGCCCTCAACTCTTTTCCTCCCACCGCTCATATCGGTCCTCTCTGAGACTCTTCTCATAAGCGTCTTCGACGGTCTCGCAAAGGTTGTCAAGGTTGTTCAGCGCCGTCATAAGCGCCGTCAGAGACGACAAGCGATCTGGGAGGGCGTTCAGGATGGGACTCTTGAAAAGTCAGACTGTTATCTACTAGGCTACATACCGTACATCTGGATGCGCAGATTGATCACATTTTCGGACGGATGCGGCGCGCTGTTGAGATGATTAGCGACGAACGTCGACAGGAATAACTAACAAAAGGAGGGCGAAGGATTAATTACCTGTATCCGCAGAATTCGACTTTTGGGCTGTGCGTCTCGTCAGCAAGCGATCAGGACAAAGAAAGGGAGGGCGAGCTCCCAGCCGCACTTTTTCATGAGCATCCATCGGAGTGCGTTTCCCATGGTATGCGACTCGTCGTAGATCTGGTACGTCGCGGCCGAGAGATCCGACTCGGCGCCTTTCATCTGGTGCGTGTTTTGTCAGGTGGTCAGAGCTGTGTGGTTTTCGTGCACATGAAATGCAGGGAACTGTACAATTCTGATTTTTGGTATCGATTCTGCCATTGCGACGAGGTCCGATGGAGAAAAGTGCAGTGAGGAGACGGGATTTGGGAATTTCCCACGGACGCGTCCTTGCCCTTGGCGACTTTATCAGTCCAGCTCAAGGAAGGATTGATTGACGGTCTTCGTTCCATTCACCTCTTAGACTGCATTGCTATACCGTCTTTCTCCGATGACGTCGAGGCATCATTATGATCAATATCTGGTTGCATGCACTTTTTTTTTTTCCATGGATTTGCATTGTTAGGCATCGTATACAGTACGTCGCGCGAATCTCGGCGACCCATTGACATCTCATCGTTCATGTTTTTGCTTTTGCTACAACCTGAAGAGGTCAACGACAGCGCACCAACGATACAATGACCGAGGGAAGTGTTTTCAGGACAAGCAGATCCTGCGCCGGAAGCGCTGTGCTGATTAGGCCACTCGTTCGCCGAGAGGGCCTGCAAGAGTCTTATCCATTGTCGCCATGAAGTTGAAGTGTGTTGGTCCGAGCTAGAAAGAGACAAAAAGTGAACAATGCAAATCACCCATCGGCAGGTCACATCGGATGTCCGCATGGGATGCTGCCGAGAAGGAAAGCCATCTGACTACAGGCCCACACGATCGAAGGCCGTAGTTTTGTTAGTGATCCTTGCATGAATTCCAACTGGGTGAACCACGACTTGTAGCCCTGCACTGGAACAATTGGCTTGGGTGGGACAATGGCCAGGGGTGAACACCCAAACATTGCCAAACAACGCGAGTTGGTGGTCAATTGTCCTCGAAAAAATTGGCGAGTCGACAATGACCACTGCCATGTCTATAAAGCATGGTCCCGCAATCGGGTCTTTCTCCAGCTTCCAAGCCCAGGTTTTCCCCTTTTTTTCTTTTTATTAGCTCTCTTTCTGTCTTTCTCCTTGAACTTCTAGACCTACATTCCATTTACACCTAATATCCCCCGCGTCTTGGACGGTATATCGAAGGCAGAGCCTTGAAATATACGGAGCGCTCGAACCCAGGTGGTTTCCTCAATCTCATTCACAACCTCTCGAACGCTCGCACGCATTTGTGATATCCTTGCACGAACTTGAACACGTTTACGTCCAGATGGCCACATCCGCATCAGCGCCCTCCTCGTCCTCTACGGCTGAGCGACGCCCGACGCTCCCATCGCTGCGCACGCTCGACCTTCCTCTGCCCTTCCCTCTCAAGTCCATGAGCGCGAACGCGAACGTGCGCCTAGAAGGACCAGGCCAGCCCGCTAGCAGCCACGATGCGCACGACCCGTCCAGCGCCGACGCCGACGCAGCTCCCGTGAGTACCACCACCTGTTTTTTTTTTTTTTTGCGCGTCGCATCGCGGTATTCGAGTGGACACGGTGATTCTGATGTATGGGTTTCATCCTAGGCGTGCCCGTACCCGACTTGCTATACCCGCCCGCACCCGTGGCAGCGCCAACCCGCGCAGCACGGGCGTCATCCGTACTGGCCGTACATCAACGCGCGACGCGGGTCTGGCTCTTCTTCACGCACAGCCTCTCCCTCCCCGCCTCCCCCGCCCATCGCCGCGCGCCGCGCGCCGTCCTCCTACCCACACGAGATCACCAACCTGACAAGCCGCACGCCAAGCCCGTACTTCCCAGGCCCGCACTTCCGCCTCGTCCCGAGCACGTTCGCAGAAGCGGACGCGGTCGTCGTGTACCCGTACTCTGAGGGCCCGCATATCCCCGAGCTCGAGGAAGTCATACGCCGCGCTGCTCCCGTTGCAGAGTCCGAGTCCGAGTCCGACGAGACGCCGGCACCGACGCTGCCCACGACCGACGGCTCGCGGCTCAACCAGAACCAGGGACAGGGCGCCGCTGCGGGGCGAGGCAAGGCGTTCCTCGTCGTCGGGCCCGTGCTCGACGCGCTTCGTGGCCCGGACCGCAAGATCGCCAAAGGCGCACGCGTGCGGCCCTACCGCATGGTGCCGCTGCCGCTCCCACCACCCAGCTTGCGACGCCTGTCCACCGTCTCCACCGCGTCTTCATAAAACCAACCAACATTGTATTTTTCTTTATCCAATCAGTCAATGAGCAACTAACAGTTGTACGCACACGGACTCGTTAATGTATCTCTATGTATCTTGCTTTTCTCTTCTTTCCTTCAAAGTAAATAGCCTCGCACGTGTATTTTTTTGGGGAAGACAATGTGTCGATGCCTCGTCACGATTTAGAATACTTGCAATGATATTACGATTTGATTGATTGTGTAAAAAAGGGATGATAATGCCAGGAAAACAATGCGAAGCTCCAAAGGTCAGAGCATTGTTCCAACAAATAACTGATTGTCTACTGTACAATGTGATATCTCAATGCTCACGATTTGATGGAGGCACCCAGGAACCTCAGCAGGTTCTCCACTACTGCCTCGTGCGCCTCCTGCTGGACCCAATGCCCCGCACCCTCCACGAGGACAAAATCCTCCTCCTTCATCTTTTCACACAAGCCCCGCATCGCGTCGACGGCGCCAGGCACCTGGTACACGCCCCAGTCCTGCTTCCCTGCAAGAAACATCGCGCGCACCTCCACTTTCTTGCCCATGAACGCGCGCAGATCCGCGGACCAAGCGAGGTCCGTCATGCACCGGTAGTAGTTCAACCCGCCCTGGAAGCCCGTCGCGCCAAACTCGTCCGCATACACGCGCAACTCCGCGTCCGGGAGCCACCGCCGCTCGTTCTCACCACCGCTCTCAACCGCAGACGTGGCGATAGACGCGTTGTGCGTGCACACGGACTGCGGCATCGTCTCGTCCGCGAGCATGACGTAGTAGTATGGCAACCCAGCAAGCGTCGCGGCCGAGCGCGAGAGCAGCGGGTACGGCGTGTTCTGGTGCCAGTCGCCGCTCTTCATGTGAAAATAGGCACGCAGAAAGGCGAAGAGCCCGCAAGGCGCCTCGAGCATGTCACTGTTCGCGTGCGGCGAGGAAAAGTACACAGTGTAGTGCTTCCGCGGCGGTGTGAGGGAACGCAGATCTGCATCTATAACCTGCGCAGGCGAGCGCCTAGCACCGCTGCCTGCTGATGATGGTACATACGGCACGCCGGTAAAGGGCGCGCTCATCATGACAAGCGAGCGAAACACGTCTGGGCGGAGCAGCGCGCAGTATCCCGCAAGAGACGACCCAAAGTCGTGCCCGACGACCGCCTCTGCCTGATTATATCCAAGCGCACGCACGAGGCCCACGACGTCTGCGACGAGGTTCAGCATGCGGAACGGTGCGAGATCGTCCTCGTATCGCACGCGGTCGTGCTCTGGATCGCGAGAGTGGGGCGCTTATCGTTCGTGCTGGTGGCGTGCGTCTCCGTGTGCGGCCATACCCGCGTAGATCGGGCGCGACGGCGTGGAACCCGGCTTGGGCGAGCGGGAGAATGCGGCGCCATGAGTACGCGAGCTCAGGGAAACCGTGCAGGAGAAGGACGAGGCGGCCACTTGACTTTGAGTGCTCGCTCCGCCCAGCCTCGAGAATGTGAACGTCGAGGTCGGCGACGGCGAGCTGACGAGAAACGACGGAGGTGGACATGGAGGAAAGGTGGTGACGTCACCTGACTTATTTAATCGCGAAAAGAGGTTTTTAAAGGAATTATATTAATTTTTTGGGGGTTTTTGTAGGGACTAATTTACAAAAATATCGTATAAGAAACTCATCCGAACCAATAATCGTGCAAAAGAGACTAGAATATTATCTAAAGCGCAAAGTCAGATCAAGAAAGGCTAAAGTGACAAACCAACTCACCAAGCTGTAAATCAGATACTGGAGAACGGTGTCCAAGGTCGTCTGTGGCCCGACTGCTGAGCATTGGGATCGCGAGGAGGCGGAGGCCATGAAAGAGGAGTGTCCGATGGGGGCCATGTCTCTGTGAACTCGTTCTGATCAAAAGCTGCATTCGTCGTTTCGGCGTACTTGAAGGCCAGTTCTTCATCTTCGTCCGCGAATGGATCAAAGGCAAACGACGGTGGCGACTGTTGACGGCGCCGCTCCTCGCGAAGGAGTTCTTCGAGGTCGTCCAACTCGTCTGCGGCGCGATCGTCGAACACGGGCGGATCAAAGTTTGTCCATTCGACGTGTTGCGGCTCCTCGTCCACTGGCGCGTGAAAGCCGAACATTCGCGCCCAGTACTCGTCCTCTTCGGTCCAAGCTGTGATGTGGGAGAACGTCCAACCGTCGAGAACACCGACGATCATCTGAAGAATGCTCTCTTCAAAGAATTTGGATCCGGTCTTGAACGTCCCAACGACGTTCGGCGCTTTGAACATGTACTCGCCTGGTCTCGGGTTTGAGCTCGAACGCTTCCCCGTAGTCCGCTCGTAGGGCCTGCAGGTATTGGCGCATGAATTGCTGCTCCTCGCGGTGGTGGAGATATGGGACGTAGAGGGGATGGTGGCAGTCGAATATTTCGTCGGATGTGTATTCCACGGGATATTCCCGAGGAATCTCGACGACTTCTTCGACTTCAACCGGGTCCCCGGACGTCAAAATATTGCTCGCCGCGGTATCGAGAAGGTCGATAAAATCCTGGCGCTTCGTAGTAGCCAAGCGAGGGGGCCGGTACACCACAACAGCGCCCGAGGTGCGTTTCTTGGAGACACGCAAGTCAGTACCACACTTCACGATCACGGTTAGAAAGGACATACCTTGGGTTCGATGATAGCCACTTCAACTTGTTGCTGCATCTCATCCTCCGCCACCCACTCCACACACATCCACATCCTCCGCGGCCACGCTAACATCACCACGACTCCACATCGCGAACGCCGCGCACACTGCATCACAGAAAATGGTTTGAAGCCATCGAACGTACGGGTTGAGAAGCTGAACGAGATCCCGACCTCCGCGACCCGATTCGTCGACGTCGTCCAAGAACCTGCCGGACGACGTGCTTGACGGACGAACGAGCGCGCCGGCCGATTGACTGAATTCTTCGCCCCATGAACCCGCCCATACGTCCACAACCTCTGAGACGCTCTCCCAGGCGGAAAAGGCGACCAGCCCATAGGCCAGATAAACCAAGGTGTTGAGCGCCCATGGTTCTTTCTGGTCAGCCACGCCTGGTTGCTCCGCCGACAGCAGGAACAAGCCCGGCGAGCAAGGTAGCTAGGTGCTGGTTGACTGAAGAGTGGTTGGGGACGTGGGCAAGGGGGATGGAAGGGTCAAGTAGGACGAAGGTTGGGGTGTACAATACGGGGAGGGGACGATCGGTAAATTTAGTTCTGAAAAAGGTTAAGAAGGCGAAGAGCGCATAGAGGGCGATGGGAAAAGCTTTGAGGGCTTTGACTGAAGGCATGTTGAACACTGATTCGATGGGGAGATCTGCTGCGAGCGACCTGCTTTTATGCTATTTCCCGTCCGAGCGGGGGTGGCTGACCATCGGTCGTCCTCTGGTTCGCCGCAGTGTCATCCGCCACTCGCCACTGACGAAACAGGAATGCGGCTGGGTAAGAGGGCACTCCATTGCGGCGGCTGTCCTGAGTGCATATCAAGTAGCGAGGATTTTCCACTGGACCGTTTAAAATGGGACGTACTTCTCGTCGGAGGCTGACGCGATAGACATGTTGCTAGGCAGGGGTAATAATAGACGAATAGAAATTCAGGTCGGCCACAAGAGTCCAGGAATGATTGTTTGCCGAGACCAGCAGGATTACTCTGGGATATGCCGTAGACAATGCAGGTACAACGCAAGAGCGTATCACAGGGCGAGCCAAGGACCGTAGAGCGTAGATATATATGTTCGTCAGACTTTCTTCATAGCATTCCCTGCAGAGATGAAGCCAATATCGCGCTGGCAGAACAACGCCATGTCCATTGCACCGGTAGCCTCATCAGACCCAGTGTTTTCCAGACCCCTCGGCAGAAGCGTGATAAGCTTTTAAATGGCTGAATGCCAATTAACGGTGTCTTCATAGCGCGACAAGAGCAATAATAAGACCAGAATCGATAGCATACACTGAAAGAAAGACAGAGAAGTGCGATGGCGCCCCGAAGATGTCGTTGCGAGAGGAGGCAGCGTAGGACTTCGTGCGACCGATACTTCGTCGTGGCCATCGTTGATGATCCGAGTAGGTTGCATTTGTCATGACGAAGGACCTGTACGAACGTCGGAGGGGACGGGGACATGATACACAAGCCCGCTCCGACCCATCCAAAGTCGATGCCTGGCGACTGCCTAAGGC